>VZTI01003277.1:2141944-2170008 GCA_013397865.1 Struthidea cinerea
GGCAAAATACCTGTATGTCACAACAGTTAGCAGGCAAAACAAAGGAGTCGTTATGAAACAATGTTTAAAAAAGGTTTTACTGAGTTTTACTCCCAATTAGCTTGTCGAAGTGATAAATCATACCTCAAATGCAAAGGAAAAGTAGACAGGGCCTTGACAGTCATTTGTGATTGCTGAAGTGTACAGAAAGTGTAGGGCGACTTGTTACTGGATCCCTTGTGCTATAAGGGTAGTAGTCATTCTTTTTGACTGGCTGCATCTGCATGTAGCTTTTGAGACTGCAGTAAACAAAAAGTGACCTCAGAAGATATGCTGAAGGTACCTCTCAAGACAGAGTTTGAAGCCAGTCCTTATGTGAGTGTTCCTTGAATGTAGCCTGAATTTCCATATGGAAATAAAATATATAAGAAGAAAAGCTCTGGGCATATCCCTTGTTTTTCCAATGTTTCTGGTTTCCGTGGTTTTTCTGGAATAAATCTTAACTTCTTTTTTTGATTGATAAATACTTAGTAAATAATCAGAAAAACCGAACTGACCTTCCTGCCTTACTGTCTCAACATATTGCTGGATGGCACTTAGCAGTAGACTGGTTAGACTTGTCAGTTTGCATAGTCATGAAAGTTGTATTGCATCAGGTTAAATTTGAAAGTTTATCTTTTTCAGTTTGACTAGTTCGCTAAAAAAACAAACCAAAAGCAACAGAGTGATGAAGCAGTTATGAATATTATATCTGTGGAGATAGGAGACTTCTTCACTTACTGGAAGTTTTCCTCTGTGCTTACTCTGCATAGCATTCAAATTGTGGGTATTGTTGTTGGAAGTACTCAGCAGATTTTACTGGTGGCACTTCTGATACTTTCTTTGTTGTGTTCAGTATTCTCCTACCTAATGGCCCCAATTGTAGATTTTTTTCAGTAATGATATTACATTTTTTTAAGATGAAAAATACTATTCTGCCATTGTACAGATTGCATTCCTAGCTAATATTTTCTCTTTTTTTGTTTTGATATCAGTTGAAAAACATGTATAGCCACTGCTTGACATTCCTTTCCTCTGATTCCAGTTTAGATCTGGTCAATTCTGCTTCCTCTTGTTACATATAAAGCATACTGAAATAACATAGAGTACTGTATTTTGCTTGGTTGTTTTCAGTTGTGTTCTCTCCTGAATTTTGTGAGCAGCCCTCAATTAGTTTTGCTTCTGGATCTTGCCTTTTTTTTTTTTTTTTCCCCTCCTCTTTTATTATTTTTAATGGAGTAGCACATCAGGATACTTTGCCTGTTTTTTTTTTTCTGTGGAGTTTTTGTGTAAGCCCCATTCTCTTTGTTCCTGGGCAGTCCATGTTCACTTATGTTTGTCCAGAGCAGTACTTTCAGACTACTTCCCGACAGTGTTGTTCCTTTTTTCCCCTAAATTTTGCTGTTACTAGCTCTGTAAGGCTTGTGGTGTACTTCGAGCATCACCCCCTCCATTATCTACAGAGCAGGGAAGTCACTGTTGCTACTCAACAATCTAACAACTGTATGTTTTAAATCAAGTCCAAACCCTGTTCCTTACTTTTGGGAACCTGAAACTCGCTTTATCAGTGTCTTTGATCATGAAAGGGGATGTCTAATAAGCACTTGTATGCAACTTGTCTTCCCCCTTAAGAACTGGTGAGGGTTGGAGAGAAAATAAAATCGAAAGAATTCAAGAACCTGAGATATCTCATGTAACAAAAGACAAAACATTGATACTGAGGGAGAAGAGTAAAACTTAAGTTTTATTGGTAAAGCCAAAGAAAGATCCAATCTTACTATTGTGAAGGCAGGAAATATATTTTGGGAGGGAGAAGAAGACATAGTGAAGGAGCACTTTATTTTGGAGGAGTTTTGTTTTTTTGCTTTTACCACCCTTCTTTCTTTTGAAATGTTTCAATCCTCTTCATATATGGGAAGCCACTACTATTTTTTTATCCTTTTGCTACTCCAAAGAGAATGGATAAAATAGAACTTTGAACGAATACAGACTGCAGTCTGTTGCTAGTGGCTTTGTAGGGTGTATGTTGAAAGCTGTGAAGAAGCAGGCAGCACACTTTGTTCTTACTAACATGGTGTATTTCTAAAGCAACAGAACAGGGAGAAAGGATTGTTTTTGAAGGATGAAAGCAAACAAAGTAAAGCTGAGACCAGATTTTGAAAGCTAAATTCTGTAAATAAGCATTGCCCAAGAAATGATGGGTGGGTGTCTGTGCATACAGGTACACTTAAAAGTGTTGTTATACAGCTTTAATATACAACTTGGATTTATATTTACTGTACAGAAAGTTTCTTCTAACATAAGATGGGATAAAAGAGCATTGTGACGTTCTACATAAAATTGTAACTTTTCTTTTTGCCTGAAGGTTGAATACAAGCATTTGATTTGGTTTTCTTCATACTGTTTCAGAACCCTAGAGAAATGGTATCACACTGGGGTGTCTTAATGTAGGTTAAAAATTACCAGTTTGATTGAGATAGTTCTCTCCTACACTTTGTGTTCTCATTATAGAAGGCAACTTTATTAGTGATACACGTCCTGATCTTGTCTGTTCTTGTTTCACAAAAGACATGTATTTGAAAGCTTAATATGCAGATATTCTGGAAATAGATGTGTAACAATGGTGCACTTTTTCTTTGAACAGTGAGCCTCAGTTTACTTTTGCTGATTAAACAGCTCATGTAGCCCTTTGTCTAAAGCATTCTTCCCACTTCATTTTGGAACAAAATTTATAAAGTCGAACAGGCATATCCTTTGGATATCAGAATCGAATAACGGTTCCAGCCAGCAAGGCTAATGTGTGCAACCTTTCTCCTTTGGTTAAAGGTTTTTTCCTTTGGTAAAAGGAATCTTCAAACTATCACTCTGGCAACACTGGTCCATAGTTGGAGAAACAGGAAGCAAACACTTAAACATTGTCCTAGATCACCATTGCTCTTTCAGTCTGTGGTGTCTTCCTTTTTTTCAGCTGCTTTCTTAATTTCTTTCTTGGAAGCCAAAAGTAGCTTCATGCAGTTCTCTTTAAGAGTTGAGTCATTTATCAGCTTCTCCTTTGCCAAATAATCTGTAATGGAATCCACTATATTTTCTCTGCCTGAGGCTGTTTATTGCATTGTCCACTTGCTTTTGACTTGCTGTCTCAGTCCTTTTGATTGCTTATTCTGTCTGTTTTCTGCAGTGTCTGTAGTTAATTGTAGCTGTTAGAAACATCTTGAGGACTCTGGGTTCAAAGTGCCCTAGGTCTTGGCACATTGTCCTTCCTGTAAGTAACCTGTATTTGCCTGTCACTCAAGCTGCTTGCAAGCTGTTGGGTGGCATGTAGGTCCAGGGAGCTCTTTTAACAGGGCTCTAGGATACCTTAAAGGATGGACTCTGGTTTTCCAGTCAGCATAACTGGGGCTGTCTATACTCCTTATGTTTTGGGAAGAATGGTGTGCCGATGTTGCGTATACTTCAGGTATGTCCCAAGGTGTGCTGGCATGGCCAACCAGATTTTATAACTAGTAAAAGTATCATAGTTGAAAAGCTCTTGGGTGCCTGTCATGGCATTGTTTGTGAAGTTAATGAAGATTTATTTCCTGAAGGGCATTGTGCTTTTTGGTTGACAGTCTCTGGGGGAAAACTGGAAAATCCTTTCCTTTTTAAAAGAAACCAAAAAACTAACTTGACCGAGAAAACTGCACAGTACCACTCCTTCACTGCCTCCCCTCCCCCCCGCCAAAAATTATCAGTAGAAATTTATTATGCTTTCCCTTAAAGTTTGTGGTTAGTTTTATTAATAAGCATTTGTATTATCATGCCACACTTGACAGCTGGTTTCTGTGTGTACCTTCAGACAGCAGTGGCATTCTGTCGCAGCACTTTGGTCAGCGGTGAGCATCTGTGGCTGCTGAGCTGTGTGATTTGCAGGCTTTTCCAGTGTCACTCCAGTATGAAACTGGATTTGCTGACCTGTTAAAACTAAATTTTAGTTGTGGGGTGAGGCGACTCTTTGAGGCTGATTGTATTGATGATGTGAAGTTGCCTTCAGTTTTCCTTGCCCTGAACTGAAAATAGTCACAGACAGGAGAATGTTATGGGGAGGTACTGTTTAGGCTTGTATGGTTCTTACTCTCCTTCAGCTGTCCATTAATCCTGCTGCTGAAAATGGAGAAATGGATTGCTGCAGCCTTGGGCTGAATAAGAATAACCCTTGTGTCCACTAGCAGTGGGAGCAGAAGGCCCTGCACCCCTGGGTGGATTGTCTTAACTCTGCCCTTCTTCCTCATCTTTGCCTCACTTTGTAATAGCAGCAGGGAATGGAGAGGAATGGATGGACGCTGGTCTGGGGCTGGGGAACAGAATGAACTCTCTGAAGGTAGATAATGATGTAGGTGTATGTGTGTGGAGGCGATTGTCTCTTCAATTTTTTGCTGCTGCAAAGACATTGAAGAGATTTTTGGAGGTGGGAAAATTAGATTTTGCTATCTCAGTGTTAAAATTTTTATCTGATTCTTTACGTTTTTATTTATTGGGGTACAGAAACATTGGGTGGCTTCTCTGTTTTATACATGTACTTTTATTTAGCTGTAGGGAAGTTGTTCTTTCTCTCCCCCAAGGGAGTTTCCTGTGTATATGGAAAAATACAAAACAGAAGTGAAAAATACCTCAGGCTTCCAAACCTATCGCTCACATTTCACTTCTCCCACTACCTTTCTTGTCATATAAATAGTCCAGCAGTCCTTCCCCTGCCCCATAGCAATACCATCTATCTAAAAAGCTAGACACTCTCATAGCAAATATGGTCGCTAACTTCGCACACCAAATTATTACAACAACCTGTGTACCACTGGGGAAATAAAAAAATTTACACAGTGCTACACTTTTCTGGTGTTCAACTTGCCAGAATGTTTTATTAGGCTTTTTTCAGGCTAGTAAATATAACGTAACTTTGATACCTATTCCAAGAGGTTTATAGTTACGAATACATTCAGTATGCAACTCATGGGCTTTTTTTGTTTAAAAATCCACTTAAGGCAGGGGCCCTAAAACTGTGTGTAACTCAACAGTTATATTGCATTTCATAATGTGTTACTCTCACTAGAGATTCTGGAGATCCTCTGTTTTCAATCTGACTATAGAGCAAATGGTTTCTCTATTTCTTATGCCTAGGTGAGCAGTATTTAGGTAACATATTGTATTAAATATGAATGCTATCTTCACAGTATTTAATCTTTCCCATAACTATATAAGATAATTTAAGCAGTTTAAAACTGGCATTCTGAATTTCCTTCATTTATTTTGACTGTATTTTGTGTATGTTCTCTTGTCATGTAACAGGTTTCTGGGTTTTTAGCTTCTTAAGTTGTTCTGTAAAGGGTAGGACTAAAGAACTTCTGTATCCTGTACACTTCTGCCTTGTATGGTGAGGAAAGTTTTTGGGACCATACCATGAACTCCTTCATCCCTAATGGGCAAAGTGTAGCAGTAGTAGAGCTAAGGCATATGCTTACTGTCTAAGGAAATGGCATATGCAGAGTGATCTGTTGAAAACAGTAGTTTCCAAATTCTGCTTTGTCTTTTTCACTGGCATTGGTATTTTGGAAATGCCTATCCAGCTTCCAGTTTTCATAAAACTCAGAGCAACATAATTGTCTTTAAAAGCTCTTTTCTTCTTTTTAAACTTCGTTAGAACTGATTTATGGGCTCCAAAGTTATTGCAAGGATGGCTAATCAATTTATTAATTGTACTAATACAGTACTAAGCCTGCTTTGTGGACAGAGTGTGCCGTATTTTCCAGAATGCATTAATGCCTTGGAAGAAAAGATACCATTTCTCTAAAACGCTGAATTCTAAATTCTATATTCTTCTAATATAGGTTATGCCTTGATTTTCTTTAGGATGATAGTTTTTTTCTTCATTTATCTTGGCTGTGTGGCCAAGATATATTTTCATTCCTGCATATTTTCATTCCATGGTTCAGGCTATTTGTCTCATTGTTGAACTTTAATGATTGCATTTGTCAATTTTTTCTTCTTTTTCAGAGAGCTCAGTCTGCCCTGTTGGAAGCAGCAGTGGGCAGAAATTTCAGGAAGGAAATCTCCTTATAGATTGGCATGTTTTATATACTGCATACTTGGTAGTCCTATGTTGGCGATCATTTGTAAGCTGGTCAAGGTACGCTTGACAGGGTGGTAGCTGCTGACTGAAATGACAGATTTGGTCGTTTAGTACTTCAAGACACTTTGGACAATTTACTTTCCCTTCTGGCCTGAATGTACTCGGAAGGATGAGACAATGTTTTGAAAAGAGGTTGGGTTCAGAGCTCAGCAGTTGGGAGTCTTCACAACACTGCTTAGGCATGCTTTTCATGCTGTAAAATCCTTGCAAAAAATTTGTGCCAGCACAGTCGTTATTCTGGGAAACTCGTGTTGTAGCAGTCACAGATTCAAGAGCATGCAGAAGTTAAGTGCTGTTGGGTAAAAATTTTTTTTAAGAATAGTGGTTCCTTAAATACTTAGAATACCTAAGTTAAGTTTGTCTCAAAAAAACATTCTTGTTTTCAAATTGGCTTCATGGTTTATAGTGTACTTCATTAAGATGCAGGGAGAAGTTTTACCAGTAATTTGCATCTGTGTGGAGTTTAAACTTGACAAACCTGAAAAGCAAGCCTCCTTGAATTAAGTATGATTCACAGAATTTCCATTTTAAAAAATGGACAATAATAACTGCTTTGCATTTGTGCTCTTCAGATTTTTCTTAAAAAAATGCTGCACAAAAGCTGTTAGGGCATAATAGGAGCATGTGTAACTGTGTAAGAGAACTGTAATACTATAATACCAGAAAAAAGGATGATAAGGTGTTAGCTTGCTGACATTCCAGCCATGTAATCTAATCTTTTCATATGGTTATTGTAAGTATACTGTGATATGGAGGAGTAAAAGTTTATTATTGGAGTGTCTGTTTAATTATCTTGTACAGGGATCATTGACCCAGTTACCATAACAGTTGTTAAAAGTATTATCATATTTGATGGTAGGCATTGTGGAGATTATATTTCTCTAGCAATTTGTTTCTGAATATTTTAGTTTTACAATTATAACTAGCAATAATTAGAAGGAGCTTCTAGCTTATAAAATTTTAACAGAAATACAGTTTTTGTTGTACTTACCCTGCTGTCCTCTTTCTCCTTCAAGACAAGTATTTTTTAGATGGGAATATGAATTTCTGTCTTTCCTATGTTGGAATGCTCTATTAATTATTGCAGGGACTATAGCTACAGTGTGATTTAATATCTTAGAATTTAACTGTGAATTAATTCAACCACAATGACAAAAAGTCCAAAGCTTTCAAATCTTTTAAAACAACTCTTTCTTAAAACACCGGTTTGAAAACTGCAGATGGATTACCTAATTTTGCTCTCTATGCAAGTTATGTGACTTTAAAGGTTTAAGAACAATTTGCTTATATTAAATGCTTCCCAGTTAGAGACCTTCAGCACAATCACAGTGAAAAAGCCTAACAGGAAAGGATGGCCTCCAACTGATTCAGTTGTCCTAGAAAGTTGAAAAAGAGCCTTCTAATTCTCATTCTTTTCTGGGATGTGTTTATTGCTGCTGTTTTTATATTCATGGGATGATGTATTCATAAGCTTAATTACTAAACAATACACTTGAGATTGATTAATTCTAGGATACTGACAGCTCATTTTGCAACTGCGCCCAGTTAATTTTAGTGTAACCACGTAATTCCTGGGTGATGCAAGAAAACATCTGATATCTAGGAAACCCTGTAATTTTGTTACACAGGTTGGTGCCAAATATAGCTTTGTTTAAAAGTGTATGTATGCACAGGTTTTGTGTCATCATTTTAATCTACTGAGGAGATAAATTTTATTTGCCAATTTGAAAATTACTGTTTGCATGGCAACCTGCTTAGGCGCTGATAACCTGTTCTCTGCTTGCATACTGATACAATTTTTGAATTGTTTTACAAGTCTAGAATCAGTGGGTGAGATGTAGTTCAGAGAAATAAGCTTAGAGAACTCTAGCAGTTTACTTTTATTGAATATAAGGAGCTGCTTCCTTATTGCATTTTGAAGACTCACAGTGTAGAAGTTGGGGGAAGCAAGGGAATGAAAGGAGAGGGTACATACTGTAATAATACTGCATTAAAAAAAATAAAGAAAAATATTATATTGTATTTAAAAAGTTGACTGAAAATGACTGAGTTGCCAGAGGAGGGAGATGATAGGGAATTGTCCCCATTTCTTAAAGGTGTTTTTTAGAAATGTGAAAATACAGTAAAAAAAATTTTAAATGGCTTTTGAAACTTGCTCTGGAGGGCTAGGCACTTCTGTCAGAGCTTACAGTTGCTAAACCAAGACCAGTTAAGGGAGTGTATGAACTGATTTTTGTTGGCTTTTTGCTAATATTGTTGTTGTTATTTACATTATTTAAAATAATATTAAGTGAGTTTAAATTGAGGGCAGGGGTGCACCAGGTTTGTAACAGTGCCCTGCTACTGAAGTAGGAGGTCACATTCTCCTGAGTGTGCCTGTTGATTGCACTGAGGTGGTGCTGGCAGTCACTGGGTTTGTGATTGAATCAATGAAGTTCTCTTTCCTTCCCGTCTTTGCCCTCTCCATCTCTGGCCTCCCCAAAAAGATAGTTTTTGTTCTGGCCTACTGACTTGAATTTACCTGTGGAAAGGTCGCACAAGTGCTGGAGTTTGGTGTGTGAGGGTAGGTCAGTGCGGCTGGGGGAAGCTGGCAGGCAAGACCTGTTTGGCAGTGACAAATCAGCTCAGCTGCCTCTGAAGCCACAGTCCAACTCTGAACTGGAGTAGCTGGGACTCATGCACGTTTGCTTGCCCTGACCTAGCAGAGAGGTGGGAAAGGCATTTGGGACAGTGGTGACTTAAACTGTCACAGCAAGACTTGTCAGAGTTGGTCTGCTTAAACTTTAGAGATGTTAGTTTACTTAGCTGTCATTTTGCATTAAGTTCTGACTGCGCTTGGGATGAGAGTCTTACTGTTATCCTAAGCTAAATTTTGACTAAGGATGTTAGTTTCTTGGTAAGATCTTTTAATTTTGCTTAAGACTTGGGTTTTGCAAGTCATTTTCCCTACTGAATTTCTCTGTATGTTTTCTTGCATTATAGTTCTTTCCCATGAGAGTTACAGGCTTGCTTGGCTGCTCCTTCTGTGTTATCTTTTTTGGCTTTGGTTGAAGTTGAGTTTGAGGTGACCAAGCAGCTTTCTGCAACCAACATGACTGGTTTCCTTGTCTCCTGCTTCCCTGTGTATTAGTGGTGTGCCAGATTGATGGACTGAGTTAGCTCGTTTTGAAGGTCTGAGCACTGCAGGTGGTGGAGGGGAAGCGAGTTGAGGAGCTTGGAGCGGGGACTGTAAGCCCCTTAGAGATGGATTAAGCCATTCTCCTTGTTTTTCTGCTCATAGGAAGCAGTTCCTGTAGTAATAAAGCTCCTTTGTTTATGAGAGTATAGGGTAAGGAAAAGGACATGGAGGTGTGATTATCCTATTACTTTAATAGAGTAGTGGTGAGAAATTTTGAAAGTGACCAATGACTGTCCCCAGCAAGAACTTGTTATCTCTTAAAGAGGTGTTCCAAAGAAATACATATTTGCCTTTATGGTTAGTGAGGTTAGTCTGGCTTTTTGAGAATCTTCCGCCTTTGCAAGTTCAATATTGTTCTTTACCACTTCCTTATAAAATCATTCACAATTTCTCCTTCTGTTATATATTTTTGGCATTACAGTGAACGGTGGTGGTTCAAAGAAAACCATGAACCTTAAGTTTTTGTCCTTTGTTTTATTAACTTTTTTGAAAGTTATCTTCTGCGCAGAATATCAGTGCTTATCTTCCAGTGAAGGATGGAAATTATATTTACAGAGGAGAAACTGTTCTTTGAACACTGCAGACATTCAGTCACTGAAATGAAGGTTGAATAAATCCTTAGGTACTAAACTATAGTGCTGGGTTCCTATATTGGCAGGAAAGTGGTTGAAAACGTCTCCTCTTATATCACTTTTGTGACTTTTTTTCAAGTAATCAGGCAACAGAGACAATAATCAGTATAGTTAGTAGTTTTTTCCTCATGCTTCTAAAAAAAATGTCTTCAGACTAAATCTGATTTGCAGTTATGGGCCAGTAGTAACTCTAAAAAGCACTGGTTTAGTACTCAATAGCTCTGTTCTTGCCCTATTTAGGAATTTAATTTCTTAAAAGGTAATTGCTTGTTTGTTAAGGACTTGCTGATACTTAAATTATGGTTTAGTAGGGGACATAGAATCACTTTTGTAGGAAATAAAAGTCTAGTTTGCTTGTGAAGTATGTATTCAAAGGTGATGTGCAAGGTGAGATCCTGAGGAAAACTTGCTGTGTCAGATGGACAAGAAGAGTTCTAATAATCATAAGCTGAGCAAAGTCGTTGGCAATGAAGGGTGTGACTGTGGGATGTTTTGTGTAGAATCATGCTCCAGACTGATTTTATGTGTCACCATTACTTTAATAGTCAATTTTGTGTACTACGTGCAGGTGTTTTCCTTTTTCTGAGTATCCACTCTTTTTTGGTTTGAATGGATGAAGATAAAACTAATGAGCGCATTCCCTATGGAGTTACAATAGCTGAGCCAAATTATACTGTGGTTTAGGGACTGGGATTCTGTTGGCATGCTGATTTTTCAAGCTAATAACTCATTCAGTTGCTAATGTACGTATGTCCAAGTCTGCAGTTTCCACTAAACATTTGAGCCAATGTTATTAGGCAACTAATAAAAAAGAAATAATAGCATGTGAATATAAAGGAATCGTAATAAATTGAGTAATGTTTTATTATGTTTCTTACATTTTACACCACTCCAACATTTTGATGGCTTTATCCTTTAAGTTGATAGTATCTAAGTTCCTTAGTATACCTGGGATCTTTGGATTACTAGCTTCTTGCTGCAGGTACGTACAGCTAAAAGCACAAGCAAGGAAAACATGTCTTCAGGTGTATGTTTAGGCACTTTCTCATTAAACAAGCTATCATTACTGACTTCCTTGCATCACTTAGTGTGGCAGAGTTGTGTGACTGCTGTCTTGATTAAAATTATGTCGTTTGGACAAGACCTTTGACTTTTGGAGTCATATACAAGTATAGTGATTACTGCATGGAGTTTTTTCCAGATGTAGGTAGAGTGCTAGAAAGAAGTGAATTTGTGTACTTTATGTAAATTGTTTAAAAGTGAGCCTGCTTACTGATACAGTGCAAGCTTTATTTAAATTGCAGCTGTGGTTCTGTGATTTTATGGGGATTGGAAAAGAGAGGACAATAATGAAAAGCAGTGTGGGAGGATGAAAGCAGGTCAGAAAAGGGAGAGGGAGTTTCTAATTGAACCAGTGACTTGCAGTGAGAGGGCGTGACTAAGTGAACCAGAGCTTCTTCTATTGTATTTTTGTCAGTATTTTTTGATATAGTGCCAAAAGTGTGTACAGTGCTGTAGAGTGGAAGACTTGTTTCAAGCACGTAACATACTCTCTGTTTTGGAGGACTTAAATTCTTTAAGTGTAGTCAGGGGCAGTGCAGAATCATGCAGTACAAAGATGCGATACTGCATGGTTGGTGGCATTCGCCCTGGAGCAGGTGGGTCTTTTTGTTGTTGTTGTTGAAGAGGGGGAATGTTTTGTGTATTGATCAAAAACTTGCTGGTTTTGTGATTTCAGGGGCTGCTATGCCCCCTACTTCCAAAGAGTCACAATGCAGTTGGACCACCCATCAGTCACTCTTTACAGAGGAGAAAGGGACTTTAGGAGTAGTAGAAATCCATTGTTCATGTCCGTTAGACATTCTTGATTGGTGAAGTTTTAATTAATTTTATCTCCTTTTGTAGGATGAATAAGAAAGAGGGTTCATAGTGTCAGTAGTGTTTCAAAGCAAGTTGGCTGAGATTGGTTCTTTGTATGTGAGTATGAAAACTGTATTTATTTTTAAAAATGGGTTAGCTTTTAATTCAACTCTAACCTTTAGGACAAAGTCCTTATAGCAATATTTGTTACAGTAGACACCCTAATGAGAATCAGGGCTGAAGTGCTGCTGGTAGGCAAAAAAGTGAGAGTGTGTTGATGACTGTGTGTGACTCTGTCAGTGCGTATGTTCTTCTTGAAGGATGAACCAGCCGGTGATGGGTGAGCTGGAAGCTGTCAGTCAGTTTGTTGACTTCATCAGCCTCGGGTGGATCATGCTTATGAAGATGGTTGTGTCTAGAGGGAGGAACAGGGGGGAGATAGGTGTCGTTTCTTTAGCAGTTTCTGTACTCAGCTATGTGATATTATAGAAAAACAAGACCACAGAGTGTTTAGGGTGTGAGTTGTCTAAGGATTTAAAGACTTCTTACTCTATGATGCTATGCAGATAGTTAGGAGCACAGGGTATGCTGGGTCACATTAGACTGTATGGCATTAAGTTACAGCAACCTACAAAAATCAGTGGACGGCAAAAAACAAAAAAACTTGTGGGACATGGAGGAGTAGTTGCCTGAGAAATGTTGATCTGCTCAGAACTTTGTGAAGAATGAAGGTTGTGTGCAATTGTAGGCTGTGGAGTGAGAATGGAGAATGGATAAGAATTACTTCATCATCTGTCCTTTCTTTTGACAATATAAGCTTGTTTATTTTAGATCTTTAGTTTGTGTTTCCAGTGTGGTGGTTGTTTAGTGCTGGATGTTACTGGTAGTACAACTGTTTTCTGTTTCCCATAATCAGAGTTGTGTATATTGAACCCATTTTTGTTTTGGAGAAGATAAAATTCTCCTTCCGAAGGCTTTGTTTTAGCCATTCGTATGGTTCATTTATTTAATATCTTCATTAATATCTTCATCCATGGAAAAGATCAGTGTGAAATGTTCTGTTTGAGCATAGTTAATTGCTTGTGTTTACTTCCATGGTAACTGAATTATTCTATACAATTATATGTCTTTTGCATTAATCTCTTAGAAATTGTGTCCTTGAGGTGTTTTGACTTTTTAATCACGTGTGAGACCTGTAGATCATCACTTTTTTGAGCTCTGCATTTTTAGCATTGACAAATCATAGCAGTGCACTATTTTCAGATTCATTTAAAGATAAAGGATATCAGTGTGGAATAAGGTGCACTTAACAGAAATCAGATCCAGCAGTTATCTCCAACAGGAAGCATGTTTAAAGTGGTGTGAATCCAGTCTCTGTGTGAAATGCGGTGGTCTTTATATGCCAACTCATGCTGGATCATAAATGGCCCTTTTATTTGATACGTAGGAATTCTCTTTGGTTTTGTGAAACCACCAGATGAGAAAACGTTTTTTAGTGACAGATGATCATTTCTCTTGGGAGTTGTGTTCTAAAATGTTTGTAATAAACTGTGGTTGTGTAGGTGAATGCACAGAAATATTTTCTATATTTGCATCTTGTCTTCACTGAAATCTGTGCACAGGAAAGTGTACCTACATTAACAGCATATCCTGTGTTTTAAAACGTACACCTGCTTTTGCAGTTGATGTAACATGTTATCCTAAATGTAGAAATCTGCAAAACCAAAACAAGTCTGATGTGGAGCATCTGAGTCTTACCATGTAGGTTGTAGTATGCTGTTCAATCCAAATGAAGCATTTCTAGCAAATGCCAGATTAAGGGATCGCTCCTGAGAATTTATCAGTGTATCCTGTACATAGGCACTGTTGCATATGTTGGCTTTGATAATTTCAAGCATGTTTAAAGTCTATAAATATTAACTTTCCTCGTGCTTCTTCAGTTCTTCACTGATTGGTCTGTGGTAAGCAAATTGAAGCTGGAAATGGGCAGAGGATAGACAATTAAAAGTAAAAGAGAAAATAAAGTCACAGCATGCTATTTAAATCCATCTCTTTCAGCTTTTCTCAGATGATGTCTCTGTTAGTGGCTGAAAAGAAGAACTTTTATAGTGATCCTCAAACTTTGAATGGAAACCTGAGTATTTCAGTTTCCTGGATCTTAGATAATCTCAGTAGGCCAAGTAGACCCTTGTCATTCCATGCTGGTGAGCTTGCATAGTGAGTTTGTGGTAACAGATCACAAAGCAACTTGAAGTTAATTCTTTGAAATGTATTTCCATTTCTCATGGTAGAAAATAATACAGCCTGTTATAATGAAGGTCTGGTTATCTGGTGCTGAGGGCTGAACAAACATTTGACAGACTTTCTAGCGTTCCAGATTTATAGCAGTTATTTTAAAGTAGAGAGAGAATGATTAAAAAGAGCTGTAAATTACTTCTCTTATCATACCTTTCTTTAAGAGGCTTTTGTCTGACTGTTGAGCCACAAACTCTTCTCATTCATTCACAAGTTACATGGCATTGTAAGAGGTCTCGGAAAAGGTTGCATCTGACAGTTGACTGTTTTCAGAACTGGAGTTCAGTGAGGCACAGGAATTTCTTTTGCTGCACTCCTGCCTGAAATACACTTAGAGTAGTTGAAATGGCAGTATTTCTTCTTCCCCAATCCCATCACGTGCAATGGCTTGTGGGATACCATCTATTTGATAGGTATTGGAAATGTTAGGACTTAGCTTGAGCCTCTCACCAAACTTCATTGTCACTTCATATTGTTGGAGAGCAGAAGTTGGATTTTCTTACATTCTTTCTTTTGAATTGCATAATGTATTCTGAGATGTTGCCAAAGACTATATAAAAATCTGGAGGTTTTTTTTATTAGACTCCTCCTGTTTCAAGCATTGTTTCCCTTGGATCTCCTCTGAGGAAGTAAAAACTTTACTTAATCACTCTATTCTGTAGTTAATTTCTATGTTTGATACTCTGGGTGTTATACTGCCGTAAAATAGTGACTGCCATATCTTATTTATGACAATGTTGAGACATTTGTGCGCTGGGAGACGGAACTGAAACCATTGAACTGAACAGTGTGAGGTAACTTCCTTCCAGGGCAGTTTTTTTTGTGACACTTATCTTGGGGGTTGTTTCCAAAATCCATACTGAAGTATTAGAGTCATCTCTTGTAGCCCGTTAAAGAGTTCTTCTAACGTGTTCTGCAGCGAATACTGTGATACGTACTGTGATATAACAGGACTGAAAAAGAATTGAGTTTGCTGTTCAGGAATGAGGTTAGGCCGTTGCTGCGTCAGTCAAAAGCACCAGCAAGTGTGTAGGTCCAGTTGGAAATGATCTGGCAGTCAGATGTTTGGGGTAAAACTTTTCCAATGAACAGGTACTCTGTGCCTTTTTAAAATCTGGCATTTGTTTCCCATGCAGAAAGCATCCATTTTTCTTTTCTCATTGTACTGGGTCTGGCTGGGACAGAGTTAGTTTTCTTCATAGCAGCTGTTGTGGTGCTGTGTTCTTTGTGACCAGAACAGTGTTGATAACACACTGATATTTCAGCTCTTGCTGAACACTGTTTGCACAGCATCAAGGCCTTCTCTCTTTCTCACTCTGCCTGATGTCTGTCCCCCCACAATGACTGAGGGGGGTACAAGATACTGCGAGGGATACAACCAGGCAGGTGACCCAAACCAGCTAAAGAGATACTCCATGCCATATAATGTCATGCTCAGCAATAAACTGGAGGGGGGTGGGATTTAGAGAGGTTACCCAGCTTTTGCTTAGGAAGTGGCTTGGTATCGATCATGGGTGGTGGTGAGTGGCCCGTTTCACTTTGTTTTTCTCTACTTCCACTTCTTCTTTGTATGTTAAACAATTTTATTATCTCAACATACAAGTTTTCTTGCTCTTTATTCATGCTTTTCACCCATCTGATGGTGAGAGGGAAATACGCACCTGTATGGTTTAGTTACCTACAGGCAACTAAGCACTGCATGATCTCTTCATGCTTGACTAAGGCAGAAAGGAAATAGAGATCTCAACACATGGATAGTTGTTTTGAAAGGAACCTCTAAAAGTCATGGAGTCCAAATACCCTGCAATGAGCAGGGATGTTTTCAGTTAGATCGGGTTGCTCAGAACCCTGTCCAATGAATGTTTCCAAGGATGGGGCATCTACCAGCTTTCTGGGCAGCCTGGTTTTGGATACTATGCTTTAGGATTCTTCAGGGTGTTGAAAGTATTTGCCTTTATTTTCAGTGTTGAAATTTTTAAGACACCAGGGAAACTTCTGTCACAAAAAAAATCGACACAGAAAACAGTAACTATAGTGTATTTTTACTATGCTTTGTATATTCTGGAGTTAAATTTGAATGTTTTGCCTTGACACAGATTTTTCTGGTGCCCCATTTCCCAAAGTGGTCTCAGGTCCGTGTTTTTCATTTAGCAAGTCTTAGTTTGTAGCTCATATCTTCCCATTCCTAGTCTGCGCTTTCTGCTGCTCCCCCATGTTGGCCTCTCCAACACGCTTGCTTTCTGCTCAGCTGTTATTTCTGCTGTAGTCAAATTTGACAACTCCCTTTTGCTTTTTGCTTCTCTGGAGACCATTTACAGAAAGATCCATGCTATTCTGACTAGATGCCAAAAATTGTGTCAGTCCATAGGCCAACTGAAGATAGAATACCTAATTGCTGAAGTTTGTCTCTGTTTGTATGTTGTGGAAAATTTTTTTTAAGGCTTCTGTACTCAGTACGTAAAGGTGAATGATCTTTCTCAGGGACTGTTAAAAGGATGTTCTTGGCTGAAGACCAGTACCGGAAAAATTTGAAGTTCATATTCCAGGCAGGAGGATGCTAGAGCTGTTCAGTGACCATAGATCTTCAGTCAGAGTTGAAGATAGGATAGCATGTGATTTTTGTAGAGGTTTTTTTCATAATTCTTTTTTTTGCAAATGGCAGAATTGTTTTGGTTAATTTTCATTTATTTATTTTTCCATCCAAAGTTGACTTGACGCATAGAACCATTGAATAAGAAAATTGAGCCTAAACAGTTATGTCCAGAAAATAAGACTGTATCACAAAAAAAGAAAAAGTTTGGCATGTTTAGTAAAGGCATACAACTACTGATAAATTTTCTTTGTGTGTGTCTTTGTGCTCCTGATGCTGAAAACAGTGAAAATTTGTGTTCCTGCAGCCATAGACATTTATACTACATATTGTATCTGAGCTAGGAATTCCAAATAGGATTTCATATTCTGTATTGTCTGAAAACATTTGAAATTTATCCTGTATATTGTGCCATGTGTTTCCTAACCTGAGAATATTGAAAGTTTGAGTAAAACTACCTGCTGTACTGATAAGATTAGTGGTAGTTCACTTGTTAACTTCCATACTTACTTGAAGGGCGGTAAAGAGATAAAAGGAGAAAGAATATGTTCCCTTCCATTTCTGTGAATGGGGAAAAGAATTTTAATTTGCCGGCTGGGACTTGCTAAATGAAAAGTATGGACTTGAAAAGAATAATTTGGAACATGATGTTGAAGAAAGAGTTATGCCTACAGTGCAAAATGTGGGAGTGAAATTAATTTATGCAAAGCATCAGAAGTCAAAACATAGGAAATAATAGAATGCTAACTGGTGGTTGGAAAAAAAAAAACCAGGGCTGGGAAAAGAATTATTAGGACATGTATAACTTGCTCCAATAGCAAGTGATTATGGTGTGGCTAATGCTCTCACTCATGTTTCCGGTATGGTGTGTTAGGGAATACTAATAGAATACAGCGTGAACTGGTGTGAATGAAACAGCAACTTGACTGTATGTCTAGAATCCCGATACAGGACACCTGAAAGAGCACTTAGTCTTGGATAGTAAAATTTAAAAAACCCAGGAAATTTAAGGAACTTGATGAGCATTTAGATATAATGATATATAACCTGTAATTAGGACTTCAGATATATATATTGTCTAATAACCACTGTAAGAATAGAACTATGATACATTTTTAGTTTCCTTGCCTGTACATATTTGTTATTCATCAATCTGCATTTTCAAGATGCAAGAAAGGAGAAATAGAAATACTGAATATAAAAAGAAATTCCAAAATGGTGAAATCCAGTAGGAAACCTACACAAGAAAAGTGTTGCAGTCTCTGTCATAGCTGACAGGTAACCTTGTAATGTCTGAACTGGCTCATTTTTCAACATGCCAGTCAAATACGAAAGTGTGAAATAGCAACAGTCACAGCTTGTGCAATGGATGTCATTTAGTACAGAACCATAGGTATAATGTGTTTCTTGCGTTTTCATCTGTCTTAACATCAGAAACATTAAAAAGATTCTTTTCTTCTGTGTAATAGTAGTTGCTGATACTTTGTCCTTCAGGTTATATTGTCAATACACATCTCTACATCAGTTTGCAGACATATGGAAAGAGTAAAACAGATGAACCATTAAACAAAATACACGTGATACTTTTTTTTTAAATTTTTGTGTCTTGTTTGTATATTTGAGTTTTGTAGTGTGACTGAAAATCTGGCATCCTGGATGCAGTTGCTGCTTTGGAATATATCTGGTTCTTAGGAGTGTGCGTACTGGTCCGTGCCTGCTAGGCATCACTAATGGATGAGTAAGGAAAGAATATGAAAGACAGGGTAAATGTAGACTGGTTTGGGTTTTTTTAACTCATGCTGTTTTCTTTGCTGCTGGTAGAACATAGTTTAGGTTTTCCTGAGAACAAGTTTGTAAAAAAAGGTCATTATACTTAATAGAATCTAACTGAGTTCTGTATCAGACTTCTGCTTTCAGCCTCCACAATATTCTCTAGCAATATGTTTCACAACTTAGTTTTGTGTTTGTAGAGCAAGGAAAAAAATTTCTAAAATTAAATTTTTTGATATGGATATATTTCCCAATTCCTGTGAGACAGGAGAGAATGACTATCTACTTTCCACATTTTGCATATCTTTTATCAGTCTCTTAGGTCTTTGCATTGGTTTGTCACTTTTCTCTCATGCTCTCACTCTCACTGAAGGCTGGAGTTTTAGCCAGTTGCATACAGAAATTATTGATTATTCATACTGTCTTTTGTGCTAATTACTCTGAGATAACTTTTTTCTGCCTGCTGCAAGTTTTCAGAATTGTGAGGGTGTGGCAGAATAATGCCATGACATGGTGATGTTTCCGTTTCCTATTTCATTCTTAGTAATTTTTGAATTGTAACTTCTTTGACTATTGCTGTTGAGCTAGGGAGGTGAATATTTATGGAATATTTGAAATTATTTTGTAATGATGCAGGAAAATGCTGTTCATTAACACTGTGGCTAGGGTACATAACTATCAGTCGTCTGTCAAGATAACATTATTGAGGAAAAGTAGCTGAATTTAATTTAGAAACGGTTAAAATGGGACTTAAAGTAGATATCAAGATGCAATTTCCTCCTATTCTACCTCTCTCTAATGTATCTTGAAAGAATAACAAATGGTTTACCCAATTTACATAATATCTTTGAAAGGTTCATGTTGCTAAGGGTTGCATTTATATGTGTTCACACGTTGATTACAGTGACATAAATAACTTCATTTTTTGTGGAGGAGGCTGGGGAAAGCTGGTATATGAGTTGGAGAGGTATTGCACTGAGCATCAGATCAGAGTTTGCCCTGTGCCTCTCCAGAGTGACTCAGTGCTTTAGCTCTGATTCTGAAGAATGGGGACTTTGGTACTTTTCTCCTTTGTTGTATGTTCAGGATTTGACTAAAGGAAAAGATGGAATTTATTTCTTTCAGTAATTGCAACTGTGTTGTGTAGATCTCTTGTTAATAAAACTCTTCTTAGCAGTTAAGTGCATGTGCAAGGGGAATGTATCTGCTGCACTCAGGAGTTCTGCAAGGGTACACATTGCCATAGGGCAATGTGAGGGTTGTCTGTAAGGGTTTTTTGGTGTTAATGCAGTTTCTGGTGTACTAGGGTCCTCATCTTGGGTCGCATCTGTTTGCCACAGTACAAGTAAGTGTTGTGTGCATAATGCCGTCTTTGCTCCAAGATAAGCATCTCTTAGGTTTTTTTGTGGTGAACTGAAATGTGCAGAGGGATTGAGACAAAGACAGTAGTTCTGCTCAGAAGCGGGGAGCTAATCCATAGGGATGTTGTTTGTAGAGTATTGCTTAAAGGTAATCTGTTGTCTTGTCAGAGAGTCACAGACAGTTGAACCCTCTGTCAAATAGGATGATCCTGGGTCTTCAGGGGAGATCAGCAACTACACAGATACTGTGGGGGACTTGGGATACACCTACTCATGCAGTTATCCAGGGAAAATTGGAGGCACAGGGTGGGCTCAGGACGTCAAGCTAGGCAGATCCTGAGAAGATAAGTGTTAGAGCAGAAAGGCTTTGAATGTAACTTTCCCACTGCCAAACTGCAAAGCTGTTTGGGTTTTCTAGTTACTTTTTCTGCATTACAGATATGACAATGCAGTGATGCATACCACAGAGAAAAATATAAATGAAGTTTGTGTCCAATAGACCTCAAAATTTAAAATACATAAAACCAAATCTCACAGCAAGAATTTTGGTTTCATTGTTTCATTTAAAATTAAAATAAAGCCAGAGGAGTGAACAGTATAGTAACAACAACAAAGTAAAACATGAAGGGAACTTACGTCTGGTTGGAAAAATAAATTTTTATTTCATTGTTTAAGTTGAAAAAAAATTTGGCTTCATGTTGTTTATTCAATTCCTCCATGTTGAGTGGACTGCCAGTATTTTAGAAGACTTATTTCTCAAGTCTTGAAAAATAACTTTAAAACTTGCTGAATGTTGTCACTGCCTTGTCAGGAGAGTGCTGTTTTGCTCAACTGTATAAATGGTAATAGTTACATATTTGTCCATTTGTACGTTTCTAGGATTACTGAAATTAAATTGGAATGTATGAAATCATTCCACCACCAGGTGCTGTAGAGTCCAGGACAGATCCATTGCACAAACAGGGGAATTTCTTGTCATGTCACTTAATGATCAAATTCTTGTCCTAGGGAGCCTCCAACACTGTTGTAGGACAATAGTAGGAAAGGGTTCTTTTCCCTATCCAGGAACCATAAAGGGAAAGCTATGCCCACCTATAAAATTAGTTTGGCAAGTCATAGAAATATTTATGAACGCTGGCAGCAAAAGCACAGCCTCTTATGCCTCTTTATTTTTAGGCAGAAAGGTGTTAAGCTAAGCCTGACTTTTTGTTATGTTTTGTTTTTTGCGTTGTGGGTTTCTTGGGGTTTTTTTTCCCTGTCTTTGTCATTGTTTTAGCTTGTGGTTACACTTCCTCACCAGGCTTAGCAGATGTACATTGCTGGGTTCAGCCTTCCTTTTTTCAGATCTTTTACCTGACCATTTTGGTTTAATCTGAGGATGTTTTTGGTAATGAAAATGTATCTGTGTTAATTTGGTATCTTATGTAAATAAAGACTTTCGTGGAAAATCTTAACCTAGTTAGTGTAAAGAGCGTTCTCTCTCTCAAGAACAGTGTTAAAGCACTGAAAGAAGTACAGCTGTCTCAAAACACTTTATGGCGAAAAAACATTGAGTGTATAGCAGGCTGTTTATGGATCAAGCTTGGCTGCATTCCATAGGAGAGATTTTTGCTGTAATTCTGTACTGGCATGTATGAAAATGCTGTCATCCTTTTTGTAAGAAGTCATGAAGGGAAAACAGATTTTTGAGAAATTGTCCTGATGGAAAGCATTCACTGATTTGTCAACACAGGTATGTCTGTTAGTTTCTGTGTGTTTATAGTAACTGCTTGTTGTTGGCACTGCTGGTCAATTTTACGGCAAAGATCTTCTGCTTCTTTACATTCTTGTGGTGTCTGAACTTTTCAAAAGTGATTCTGAGAGCAAATGTGACTTCAACAAAGAAAGTTACATAGTGTTCAAATAAAAAAAAAGCCTCTGCCATGGTGGGAAAAACTGTTGCAAGGAGGTGGTTAATATTTTAATAGTGATTTTATCTAGGAAATTACAAAGAAAAGACATCAAATTCTAATAAAATGTCAAAACTTGTGAAATTAAGATAGTATCTCATTGTAAAATTATGACTAAACACTTTTGTTTTAAATTAGCAACTACTTCTTTTTTCAGGAAATTTGGAGAGCGACCTCAACCAAAACGACTCACAAGGTAAGCATTAAAGAAACTCTGTATTTAACAATTTTCTGAAGTTACCCTTTTCATTCTCAGAAAAATTAAGTTAAAAATTTGTGGGTTGCTAACCCTAGAATTTTTAATATCAAAGCTTTTCAATTATATCTGCAATCAGCAGCCACAAGTACAATTTTTAACAGAGTGGCTTATTTTTAATATGAAACTCAAAATGCATTTTTCGAAATGGTGTTGACTTCGTGTATCAGTCATGGTAGATTATTCAGTAGGATGTGGATCTGCTTATTTTTAAATTTTCAGGAATGAGCTGGTTTGTTTCTTGAGTAAAAATGTCTTGTGAGGTCATGTAAAGTAACACTTTTTGCTGCCAGAATTGTACACGGTGCTGTCAAGGGGTGATCTTAACCAATTTTTGGTGAAACCCAAACAATCAGAGACAGTATTAAATAGAACTATCAAGTCAATCCATTCTGGAAAGTGTTTAGAGTGACTGGAGAACAGTGCTTGATTTGCTTCTGGCCTGCCTGGGATGTATTTATACCAGAAACTGTTAAGTCATCACCCTCTTTTTTCAAATTGCTGTAACAGAGTCTATGCAAATATTTATTTTTCTGTGCCACAAACTGTGCCGATTATAATTAGCTCCTGGCTATAAAATCCACTGTTTGCTTGAAAGCAAAAAAGGATGTGCCATTTGTTTTATAGTTTTGTGCGGTGATAGAGGAAGCCCCTTGTCACCCTGACAAGTCTCTGTTTTGAGTGAAATGATACCTTATGTTAGCGCATGATGCGGGGGGAGCATTTACATTTTGTGTTGTGAGTATCTGTCTCAGTGCATTTCTAGATAAGTTTTAGGTTAGCTTGTTATCATTAAACTTCATTTCAATGCAAACTTGATCCGTACTGACTTACAAGTAATTGAACAAATGTGGTGGTTTCTTGTTGGCCTGCCAGCCTGCAGGGATATTTGAAGATACCGTGTTTTAAGTAATGAGCTGCTTTCCATCTTGAGTAGTAACATCTGTTACTATAGCCCTGAAGTTACTCATAGAATTTATCTTCTTTGATTTTAAATAAAAGAACAAAAATAGAATGTATCTTCTGTGATTTAAAAAGAGCAACAACAAACTGTTCAGTGAGAGCTTTTAACTAAGTTTTCTATTTACTGTAGTTACTCTAAATTTCATGTGCAGGATTTTAGCTACTAGGTATGCTCGTTGCTCTTTCCTGAATACAGGATAGGCATCTGAGAAGTGCCAGCCATCCTTCAAAGCAGCAGTTTGAAAACCTTTCCTGTGACGGTAGAGGCTGGAAACAAACAACCTAACTTTCCTCTGAAGAGTAAACTGCTGAAACGGAACAACTATCACACAAATTTTTAAGATTGATTTGTTTATATAATGCTGAAAATGTATCTGTAGACCCTTAAAAGCATTTAGTGCAATTATTGGAAAATTGCTGTGGGTTTTTTGTTTACAGGCAGTCTGGTTTGACTAATAATCTGTTCATTGTCATGCAAGCTCCGGCAGAACAACAGAACTGTTCATACTATGCTAGTTGTTTTAGATGTAAACTATGATAGTACTACCTTCATGAAGAGTTTTAAGATTGAATAATGAAAAACATCATGTAAGATATCAGTGGGAGGGGTTGGAGGGGGAACATCACTAGTTCTCGCAGGAGCTTGGATTGTACAAATCCACTGTAAAAACAGATCAGTCGAAAATACAAATATTCTTCCTCATACAATGCTAAATAAATATTAGATAGCACCGAGCTGTTTTCTGTGCGGGTTGCTGGGTTTGAGTAGTTTTTTTAATAGTAGTCAAGTCAAAAGTTTTTAGTATGACAGATGTTCTTAATTTAGTATGATAGTGCTCTTAATAGAATATTTCAAATTGTCAGATTAAAAGTTTTTAAACAACTTAAATGCGGCTAATATATATCATAATGAAATGTATAATAATAATTTCACAGTGAATTATATTTTGGGGTTTAAAATATATTCTTAAACAATGGCTGTAAATAAGTACGTCTGTGGGCTTTGAGACAGTTCTTCCAGCCGTACTTTCATGGATAAACATCAGTTTTACCAATGTCAAATGTAAATAGATCAAGGTAGTCCAAATTTAAAACAGCAATTCAAATCTATTCTTTGTTCTTATATGCTGCTATTTACACAGAAAATCGGCACACTAATCACTAGACATTAATCATGCAGGCATGACAAACACAAGAATTTGCAAAACATCATTAGCAAAGCTGAGCTGTTGTTGTCTAACCCAACCCTGGCTCAATCTACTTGCTTTTTCCTATGAAACTGTGTGGGGGGATTTCTTTTGGAAAAGGTCTAATCAATAAAATACTGCTTTTTATATTCCATGATTTTTTCACTAGAAATATTTGGTTTTCTAGATCTGTCCTAAGGGAGTACAATAGTTGGCGCAGTTCACAGGAAAAAGACAAGAATCCAAACAACCAAACGAAAAATCCTTCTTATGTAGGGTTTTATCTTTTCATATAAATTCCTGATAAATTCATAGTTTATTTCTCTGGTAGATGACATTGAAGATGAGTGTATTGGTGGGCATTCAACCCACAAATGCTCCTTCAGGAACTTGTGTTCCTGCCAGCACTCTGGCACAGCTGATCCCTAGGGTGTTGAATTTGGCATGCTGCTCAATGAACAGTTAGATTGTTATACAGAAGAGTGACTGGGTGTTATTGTTCTCTCACTTCTCTCAAGGAATTGTTGTTCGTGTGTTTGAGGTAATTACAGCATTCATCTGTAATTACAGTGATGATGAACAATAAAACATTTTTTAAATTTTTTTTTTTTTTACCTGATTGTATGTAGGAAGTAGGTGTTGTCTCTAGAAAACTAGGTGAAACAATGTGCTGAAGAATTTAACGTTTTCTTAGTATCTTCAAAACCAAAAGAAAACTTGTATATAAACATTGCACTTATATGCTTAAAAGCTTAAACAGTTTGTCATTATCATGAGATACTAAATTAGTCATGAAGAAAATAATTAACTAGTAAAATGTGTTCTACTCAGATATTTATGGCATGGTGCTTAATGAAGTAGGACTTTAAACATGGTGTAGTTATTGGCGTTGATATGATTTTACATCACAAGTATCTTTTTTTTCTAGAAAATGTAGTAATTGTAAATGATCACAGACCCCTTATTACTAGTTTCATGCAAGATAGTTATTTCTTTCTCCTGTGTAATTGTCTTAAACAGTAGCAAACACATCTTGACCCTGTTAATGGTGGCCTTTTTGGAATTTCAGGTCCTGGGGTTTTTTACCTAGAGCTGTCTTTGTTTTGTTATAAACAAAACCAAAAGAACTTTCAAAGCTTATATTTTGTTTTGATTTTTAGGGAAGCAATGCGAAATTACCTGAAGGAGCGAGGTGACCAAACAGTGCTAATACTCCACGCAAAAGTTGCGCAGAAATCGTATGGGAATGAAAAAAGGTAAGTTTTTATGTCGTACTGAAGTCTCTCTACAGCTGGGAGTTACGGAAAATAGAGTGTAGTTGGGTGCACAGCACTTTACAGAATTCCTCAGACTGCCCTGTAGTCTGAAGAACAAAATGCTTCCTCCTACATCTTTCAATTATGTAACAAGTGCTACAGGCATGTAGCATTCAATGAAGTGGTGCCTGTTTCTACCAAGAGGTTCCCTATCTGTGGGCAAAGCTTTTCTTCCATTGAACTAAAATCGCTCTCATTTTAAACCTTCCATTTTAATTTTGGAGTGAATGAGGTGATCAACAGTGAATACTTGCAGAGGAGTTTTTTCCTGAATAATTTCAAATTAATATGGAAGGGAAATTGTTAACCTCAGTAAGATAATTTTCTGAATCACCTCTGTAATAGGTTTAAAAAGAATAATAGGTCAATCATGACTGTATCTATGATAAATATTCCCTTGCAAAAATCAATACAGTACATGTTACCATTTTAGGTACTTTTCTAAGGGACAGAATCTGGAGGAATATGTGAGAATGAATGCTTTTTAGGCAAAGGTGCTTTTCCTGCAGTCTTCTCTTGCAGTCTTCTCTGTGTGATGTTTTTATTGCATGACTAGTAGAAGCAATTAGGATGCTCCTTCATATGTGGGTTTCTAGACCTCCTATGATGTAATACAGCATTCTTTAATTTTAAGCTATGCTTTTCTACCTGACATTTCACTAGAATAGTGCAGTATTTGGTTAGTTTTTGTATTACTAGTATTTGTTTACCACAAAAAGACCACATGCTCAGCACGTTAATGACTTTGAAATTTTAACCTTTCTTTTACCACTGTTATGTAAGTCCTGTTGCATCTTTATGTTTTTATAGCGTTGAGATTAGAGATTTAAGATATTTATATATAAGACTGTTAGAAAACACAAATGGTATAATTAAACCTGCAGATTTCCCATTTGTTACGTATCTCCGTCACAGTTTCTGATGTCTGTAAATCAGAGATACAGACTATATTTTGAACTGTTTTCCAATATTTTGTGCCTGAGTACCTGTCTTTCTCAGATCCTTTCTTTTGGACAGTGTGCAGGTTCTGAACATCCATGGAATTGTTTACTCAAAGTGCTTTTTAGATGTTCTTGAAATTCTTGGTATGAGTCAAGTGGGAAGTCAGTGAAGGAGGAAGGGCACAAAAGCAGACAAGTGTATTTGCTTGTATAACTGTGCGGCCCTCTTGCTCTCTGCCACGTTTAAATGCAAAAGGGTTACAATGCCAGGCCATACTAGCAGTAGATGATAACTGTAACCCTTTGCGGCAAACTCGATAGCCAAAAAGATTTATCATGACGCTATAGAAACCTCTGATTGTTATCTTGTCAGATTGTATTGTCTTTCAAGAGTTGCATAGTTAACTCATCACTGCAGATGAGTAAAGTATATTACTCCCCAAAAATGAGGGGTAGGCCTGTAGATAAGAAAGTGACTTTCTAAACAGTGTATCTGTAACTTTGTTCTCCTGAGGCCAGAGCAGTTCATAAGGAACATTTTGCAAAGCTGTCCTGTGTATCATTATTCTGGAGGACAAATTGCATCAAAAGAAAGGAGAATATAAAAAGATAAAGTATGTAATTTTGATTATTAAAAGTTTCATTACTGTCTGGAAAACTTACAGAAGTGTTCTCAGTAATCCAGGGCAAAGCTTCAAATTGTTATTTGGTAATGGTTTCTGAAAGGTCCTGTGTGCATTTCGTAGTATTGCCATAAAATCCTGTTGACTTCGATATATGTATATCCTTCACCTAGTGCTTTACTGTGGCATATAACTTACCTAAGCAGTGGTAATGTTTGGTAAACTGCTTGATAACTGGAATTAGGCGTTCTTTTACCACACTTTTTGAGGTGCAGTTCAGTGTCTTAGCACAGCTGAATTTGTTCATGCAGGGTATCTCAGATCTCTTTAAGAATGGAAGCATGTCAAATGAGTGTAAAGAACTTCAGAGTTTGGAAAAGAAGATCAGAAATTAAAATAGTTGGTTGTTGGTTATCAAATAGTATGATGCTGAAATGATTGCTGTTGTGGTATGGGTATGAAATTAAAGTGTGGAATCAATCACCAAATTGGTCAGGTTGGAAGGGGCCACAGGGGGACATCTGGTCCAGCCTGGAGCACATGGCACACATGGCACAGGATTGCAGCCAGATGGTTCTTGAATGTCTCCAGTGAGGGAGACTCCACAACCTCTCTGGTCAACCTGTTCCGTGTGTGGTCACTGCACAGTAAAAAAGTCCTTCCTCGTGTTCAAGTGGAACTTCTGTGCATTAGTTTCTGCCTGTTCCCTCTTGTCCTATACATACTAAGGTTTCATTTTGTCAGTTTAAATATTTTAGTTTTTCTTATGCTTTAACATGCCATGTAGACTGCCTCTGATACTGTTCTGCTAGTTCCCAGACTGTCAGCATCAGTAATGATGTCCTCTGGTTATCAGCATAAAGGAAGGTGCCAGTTATTAAATCCTTGGATCCATGTGTGGCCTAAGGTAGTTAGTAAAACTGAAGGATGAATTATTATATTCCTCTTTTTTTTTTCTTTTTTTT
>VZTI01003277.1:2170089-2193438 GCA_013397865.1 Struthidea cinerea
TTTTCTTTTTTTTTTTTTAGTTTTTTTTAGTTTTTAAATTGTTTCTGCTATATTTATAGCAGATTGTGACCTTCATTTCTTCATAACTCTGGAGTAAACAAAAGTTTTAATGCTGCTTTATGCAACTGGACAGTCAAGTTTTCATCATTTTTACATTCACTGCCATTTCTGAAGTGAGTTGGTTTGCATACATCTTTTTTATAGAAAGAAACTTATTTCATACCAATTTTTATGGAGAAATTCCCTGTTTTCCATGGGACTTCATTATGGCATAGATATAATCTGGTTAATTTTTGAACCTTAAAGAATAACTTAATTTGCATTACTTTTGTAACTAGGAATTCAAGTTACAAAAGGAATTCTTTCTTAAATTTGACATCTCTTTCAAGTAAATATAGAACTTAAAAAAAAAAAACATAGATGAACTTCCACCTCTTGTTCCAGTCTTTAAGTAACACTTAATCTTACTTGTTGCAAGGTCATGGAAAATACTTGCCATTAACAAACTTTGCACGTCATAATTAAAAGGTTAGCACAATAACTACCTTTCAGTGATTTGATGAGGGTTACTAGATGGTGAAATACTCTCTTAAAAACTCACTGTAGATGGTGCAAATCTCATGTAGTGTGGTCTGGTTTAAATAGGCATCACAGTAACACTATTCCAGGTGCATGGATGCAGAATTTCTAGGTTAGTTTGAGAGTTTTCAGTACTTTCAAGTAACAGGAATGAAAGGAGTTGACTTTTTTGGGTCGATCCTTCTTACTAGCCTTGCACTTCACAAAACTAATGTTTTTTAGCTTAACAAAGAAGCCAGGAGGTAAGAAGCTCAGGGTTGGGCTTTAGTTGAATTTAAGACTTTGTGCCTGATGTTTCCTGTTGGATGACTGTCACCTTTCAAAGGCATTTAGCTGATAGAGACTCAGGTCCTGTTTAGTCCTGATGAGTGTGGGTGTTTGGCTTACGCTTCTTGTATTTTTTTCCATATTTACCATTCACTGAGACTGCTCTCTTCAAAGTCTGAACAGTGTGAGCATTCAGCAGTTTAAAGGACTGAAGTGTTTTGGAATCCAAGGCATAGCTCATCAAAAAACTGTGAGCCAGACTGATGGTGCTGTTCAGAGTTCAAACATGATCACAGGTGGTTAGCATGAGAATGCTGTAGCTGCATCTTGTTTTACAGCTGTGAGTGAAGGAGCTCCTATCATTTCTGATCAAATACTTCCCTTTGCTGAACTGAATGCGCCTGTCCTCTGGATAAAATTTGTTATTGAAAGCACAGCTTTTTCCAGGGCTTACCCCTTGGCTCCACTGCTTCATCCTTAGCACTGTAGTACCTAATGATTTTTTGTTTGTTTGTTGTCGCATTGAGTTCTTTAGTGGATGTTGTT
This sequence comes from Struthidea cinerea, assembly GCA_013397865.1. NCBI lineage: Eukaryota > Metazoa > Chordata > Aves > Passeriformes > Corcoracidae > Struthidea > Struthidea cinerea. Next base: position 2,171,482 of record VZTI01003277.1, read on the forward strand.
AATTTTTTCATCTCCTATGAAGGAAGATTGCTGAGCAGTTTCATTCTCAGAACAATGTGGGTAATTGACAAACACACTTCCTGCTTGACTGACTTGGAATTGACCAAGAGATACAAGGGAGAAACTTCCCTTCTAAAGTCACTCTGGATATAAAATAACTAGCTAGTAGAAACATGTGAATTCTCCTGAAGGCAAAGACTTCTATACGATGAACACAGGAATGACTTGGATGATCTGAAAAAGCAAACCTTTGTGACAGAAACCTGTGGTTTGAGGAGAGCACTGAGTGCATCAGAACTAGGTAGAAGTAACACGAGCTGATCTTATTTTTTAAGCCCTTGCTTTCTGGCAAGTTTGGTTAGAGTAGCTTCTCTGCTTGAAGTACCACATTTTCTCTGTATTGATTGGCCTGAATTGACTGAAGGAATATTGTTCTCTCCTTTGATTATCTGATTTAATACAGTGTTTCCAAAGTTCAAACCTGGTTCACTTTTTCTGTATTGGATAGAATATTCATAGCTAATCTCATCTATACATGAGTTCCTGGAACTGTAAATATGAAGTTAAAAAGCCCCAAGAGTGTAGCTGTCTGTGCCTGAAGGCTGAGAAAAGAAGGTAGATACATAAGAAAACCCATTAAAATTGTGGGTATCCATACTCTCATGTTTGTAGTTTTAACCAAACCTAAAATTTTGTCAGCTTTAAAAGTTTCTTTCTTTGTTCAGTAAGTTTTCAAAGGTTGTTCTCCGTGTTCTTATTTTAAGAGTGCTTTAATTGTTGTGGCTTGTTTTCTCTTCATCAGTGGGTTACACCTTGTTTTTTACAGGTCTTCATTGCCATCTAGTGGCTGTAGTTAATCAAAGGACTTGGTTTAGAATAAAGCTGGAATTAGAAAGGATATGAAAAAATTAGGGATTCTTTCCTTGTTTTCTAATGAGTGAGATAAATACAAAAGAGTACATGAGTAAGAAAGGTAAATGTATCATGTGCTTTATGGTGTAATATTACTTGGAATAGAAGGGATTTGTTGGATTTTTGTTTTGGTTTTGTTTGGTTGGGGCTTTTTTTAGCAAAGCCTTGCTCTGTTAATAAAGATTGACACTAATTTTTAATCTATGTATATAACTTCTTCATCAGGAATCGCTTATAGCTGATGAAAATTATTGGGATATATCCATTAACACTGAAAGGATCTTGTATTGTCTGTTCACTTTGAGGTTTCAGAAGCTGACTAGATACATAGTGTGCATTTTCTGGCAATCTCAGTTTGTTTCCAAAAGATCAACTCATGAACAAATGCATCTGTTACTTGAAAATTTCTTCCCAATAAAATTGAATTTTCTAACACTGGAGTTAGTTCATAAACCCCAGTTGAAAAGTACTGTTTGTAGAGGACCAATACCACGATTCCCTGATCTGGGATGGAAAGCAGCATAGGCCTCTGCTTTGCTCCCTCCAGTAGTTGGGCGCTATCATTGCCCTCACCAGTCTAATAAAAATGTGAGTCCTGCTTATCCTCTTGCTTCTTTTCCACCCACATGTGTGTGTGTGCATCCTTTAATGGTGTTTAGTAGAAATAGGAATATTTTAGCATGGAAAAGACCTTTCAGATCGTCAAGACCAACCAGTGACCTGGCCTCTCTTGCCCAGGGCTCCCACAGATGCTTCAGAAACGGAATAATTTTATCCTCTGATAATTTTCCATGACTCGGAAGTTCAGTTCACCTCCCTGCCCTGACAGCTCCTCCCCACCACTGCGGCAGCCTGTGGGTGGCACAACTGTCTGCTGTCCCAGCATGGAGCCTGCTCCCCTTGCCTGGAATTCAGTTGTCCCAAGCCCAATTTAAAAAAAAAAAAAAAAAACAAAGCCAGAAAACCCTCACCTGTAAGGTAGGAGTCATTGTTGGGTTTCAGAAGTGCCAAGTCATAACACTACTCTCCAAATTGAGGTAAATAAAATATTAGAAACTTTTTCACGTTCCCCTCCTTTACATGCCTCCTTAGCTACCTCACAACTGGATGTACTCACTCCACTTTGTATCTTTGATCATAGTGAAATGATGATAAAAACACAGCAGCTTGTTTGCTAGCTAAAACTAGACCTTTTCAGGATTTGGGCTTTAACAATTTGCAGAAACTTCAAGACCAGTGCACTGTATTATAATGCTGAATTTAATTTTGAACGTATTGTTCTAAGTAACATCTAGACTGATTACAGTCAGTGCTGCTGAAACTAAGCCTTATTTTTTACACGTACTGATGAAGATATAAAATCATCTATTCCATTTAAAAACTTGGGAGAGATTTTTGCATGGATGGAATCAACTCCCTCCTTGCTTGTGACAAAACTCTAAATGTTTAGGAATTGTAGTCAGCAGTTGTCCATTAAATTAGTTTGTGGAACTGTTCTGTGTGTATTAATTGCTCCATCATGTTAAGCACCTGCAAAAGCAAAAGACTGTAATAACTTTTGAGGCCTTTTTTCCTTTCTTTCAGAATCTCTTTTTAAGGTAGAAAGCTTTTTATGGAGATGCAGACTATTACCTGACATATATTGAACTGGAAAGATTCTCAGTGACACTGCATCTGCTGCTGTTTTTCCTTGCTTTTTCTTTTTTCTTTTTTTTTTTTCTTTTTTTTAATTTGCATTTTAGAAAATCTTCAAGACTCATGAAGGGCATGCCTGTATAAACTCAAGTGCAAAGTGTGTATGTGAAAGCATTAGGTACACATCAGTTTGTTTATCTGGAAAACTGTAATTCTATAATGTGTTCTTCGTTTTCAGGTTCTTTTGTCCTCCTCCATGTGTGTATCTCATGGGCAGTGGATGGAAGAAAAAAAAAGAGCAAATGGAGCGGGATGGTTGCACTGAGCAGGAATCACAACCTTGCGCCTTTATTGGGATAGGAAACAGTGACCAAGAAATGCAGCAGCTGAACTTGGAAGGAAAGGTAGAAAAACTGTAATAAACCACTCAGATAACTGCAAAGGTTGTTATAGCTACCTGGTGCATGTTTCAAGGAATGCCCTTGCTTATTTTCGAAAGCTTTTCTTACAGTCTAGGTATTACATAATTGTTTAAAAAAAATCCCTCAAAAATACTTAGGACAGTTGAAAAGTTCGATTTGGCTCGTAGGGTCATAGTAAGGTACTAACCTTTAATTTCTGGGTTGTTAATGCAGAGTCAGTAAACTGCTAGGTTTGGTAGCCATCAGTGGGTAACTAAGATATGGTTTCTGGCTCAAACTCTGTCCCCCTCCTTGGCTTGCATGAGTGGATAATCCGATCAAGGCAGTATCAAAACATCTGCTGCTAGAAGTATTCTTTAAGTCCCTTTGCCTAAAATTACAACTGAAGTAGCATCTTAAAAATTTAGTAGATTGTTTTTTACAGTGGTGTAAATTGCTTACCTTACAAGATTTTTTAAAAAGATATTTGTGATGACTTAAACAGTTGGAATAGAACTAGCAGCAAAAGTGTTCTTTTGCCTCGTTGTTTTATTAAGCAGTATTTTATAGCTACGTAGTATTTTCAGCACAGTCTACCAGAAATGCTTCATAATGCTGAATAGGAAAAGAATAATTGAAGTTCCTTGTGAGATTTTTTTTTTTTTAATTCTGTTGTCACCTAGCATAAACACTTAGCCGAAAGTAACTTCCTTGTGTTTCAAAACCCAGTCATTTCCCATACCTTTCAAGAAAAGTTTAGCTCAACACATTTTCTGCACAGGCAGTTCCTTGTGCATGCCCAGTGTAGTGTCTGTACAGCCCTAATCAAATGTAATTTTTAGTAGTGCGCTTGACCCCTCAGAGGTGGCTTTGACACAGTTACGGTCTCCAATCACGTTTTCCAGACCTGGTAAGGGTCTTTAGAATGATCATAGAGTAATGAGGTTGGGTGCAACACTTCACAAAGCTAAATAGTAGTCATAAAAGAAATGCATATGGAAAACATGGAAAAAACAGTTTCTCATCTGTTTTAGAAACTATTGCATCAGTTTTCCTAATTCATTCATAATTAAATATGCATAGTTTATTGAACTGGCTTGACTTCAAAGAATAAACCACAGTATGTTTTCACCTACAGAATTATTGCACTGCCAAAACATTATACATATCAGACTCAGACAAGAGAAAGCACTTCATGTTATCGGTAAAAATGTTCTATGGCAATAGTGATGACATCGGTGTGTTCCTCAGTAAACGGATCAAAGTCATCTCCAAGCCTTCTAAAAAGAAACAGTCACTGAAAAATGCAGACCGTAAGTATTTCAGTTTTTTCTTTACGTAGCAATTAATTTTGTTTCCTACTAATTTTTTGTTACGTATTCTAAGGTCTGACTACAAAGGAAATACAATGAAATTTTCAACTTTTGGGTTTTAGCTGTATTTCAAAACTGTACACATCAGTGTATTTTAAAATATTCTAATATAAATAGGTTACCCTGCTGAGTTTTATGCAGTCACGGTTAATTATTTAGTAAATGTAAAAGGCCCACCCAAACCCCCATGTATTCTGAGGAACGAATTCATGTAGACAGATGTATAAAGAATGTTCTACCTCAGCTTTCTAAGCTTTTGGATCTCTTTAACTGCCACAATCTGGTGCTTAGAATGTTTTGATCAGTATCAAAGAGATTGCTTTCAGATTGTGATAAATGAGTAGCATCATGTTATCCAAACTGCACTTCGTCACATCACAGCCACCTTCTTACTGTCTCATGCCATTTTCATGTTGTTCTTATTTTTGTTTTGCATGGTTCCTTTTAAGTAGTTGTTTAAGAAATCTGTATGGTGATATTTCACCCAGATTTATTTGCTTACCGTGTTTTTCAACTAATGATATCTCTGGTGCTACTGTATAATTGGGAACGTTTTTGCTTTTCCTCCAACGTTTTTTGCCTGCATACCACTGGAGCACCTCAAGAGATACCCTTTTTTTTTGTTTGTTTTTCTCTCTCTCTTCACTAGTGCTTTAAAAGGCTCTTCCATCTGTGTTGGGCTGGAACCCATTCACCTATGGAATGTGGATCTCGGGGCCGCTAGCTTGGCACATGACTAAAGGCAATCTGTTGCTGTGCAGTTCACACCCGTGGGCTCAGAGTATGCACTGTTGAATTTGTATTCAGACAGATAGTTTTGATGGACAGTGAATATGAAACAAGCAATCTTCAGTAGTAAATATGAACCAAGTAGAGCAACATTCCAGTTCTGATGGCAAAATTTTAGTTGCTGTTTTTTTTAGGGGAGCAAACTTTAAATTTCTCTCTTTTGAATGATAAGTAAGTTCAGATCTGAGAACATTTCAAGTTGCATGGTTATAATTTGACACAGTTACATCTGTCTTCCTTTCAATTGCTTGTGATTTGTAAGAATACTTTTTCTTTATATTTGAAATATTCTTCAAATGATTGCTGAAAGTTGTCTTAAGTACTTCACAAGGGCAAGCTAAAGCTTCTCCTTAAATAATCACTTGTTGGAGAACTATGTACAGGAGTTTTCAGCTGGCAAGCACTGGCCCATTTGGCTAAGTGACAAAATTCTGTGAGCTAGCATGCCTTTGGAGAACAGCCACTCTGTATGTTGTTGCACTCATAATTTTAAGACTATTTTTGGTCTGTCACAAATACAAATATTTTCTAAATTAACCAGTATTTGATAATTATGTCTTGATTTCAAGTATTCTTCAGTTTATTTTATGTTATTTGTGACTTTTTGTTACTTTTCTATGTACTAATGAAGTAATTTTATAATCTCAAGTCTGTATGTGTTCCTTGCAGTATGTATTGCATCAGGGACAAAAGTGGCACTATTTAATAGACTTCGATCCCAAACAGTTAGCACCAGATATTTGCACGTAGAAGGTGGTAATTTCCATGCCAGTTCACAACAGTGGGGAGCGTTTTACATTCACCTCTGTAAGTAAAAGCAATTCTGTGAATTTTTTTCACTCTTTCTTCATCCTCACAAAAAAAATCCTGCATTTTTTCCTCCATATTAATTGCCCATATGCAGACTTGTTTTGTTACTGAGTGTATATTTGATGTAATAGTATGATGTTAAATGTTTCTCCTATCAAGAAAAACAGTGATTAAAACAAGTAATTCTGAAAATTCCTGTTTCGTGCAGTGGATGATGATGAATCAGAAGGAGAAGAATTCACAGTGAGAGATGGCTACATTCATTATGGGCAGACTGTCAAACTTGTATGCTCAGTTACTGGCATGGCACTCCCGAGACTGGTACAGTTTAATTTCTCCAATACTGTAATTAATTTATAGATGGCAACTTAATGTAATTCCGTAGTTGGGTTTGCAATGTTTACAGTTTTTGGCTTTGTGTGTTGCCTTTGGGTAATACATGTTTTATATGGAAAATGGCATTTATTTTAATGAAAGCATATTTTTGTATCTGCCGATTATTTCTGTAAACAAAGAACAACTTGTAAAATAAGCATAGGGAATTTTTCAGAATTCAAGCCTGCCAAAATTGGTTATCTGTCTATTTTAAAAACAGTATTGTAGATTCCCCTGTTCCAAAATGCTTTAAATATTGATATCAAATAAATGAGTAAAATATTTGTAGCCAGTAGGACTGTTCCATGTGTTGAGTTCCAGCACAGCTTTAAAAATGCTCAACTGATTTGAATCTAAAAGCACTTCTGTGTACTCCTGAGGATATATTATATCAGTACCAGCTTGCAAAAACATTTTTTCATATTTATTAATAATATCTGTTTTAAGTCTGAAACATGGGAACTGCCTTCGGAATAACCAGTTAAGGTTTGTGAACCAAAAAAAAAAAAATTACTTCTGGATAAACAGTACTGGGTTTTGTAAATAAGGTTAAGTGTAATTATAGATTTTTTTTTTTTTTTTCCTGTTCTATGCGCTTAATGCCAGCCTAAGTGGAATTTTATGTGATTAATAATCAATGGTGCTTCGTATGAGATCTTCTGTGAAATTGTGGTTTGTCAGCCTATTATGAGCTTCATACAAGGCTCTGCTAATTCAACTTTAGGTAGAAGCCATCTTTAGAATGCGCCAATATGAAAACAGCCTTCCTGGAGTCAGGCTTTTGTTCCTCTTCCCAGACTTATTTTGCTAGGACTGTAATGAGAAATTCTCTCCCAATACCAAACTTGGCTACAAAAGAAAAGATAATAGCCTACTCAATGTACATGGCACAGAATAAAAATTTCACTAGGTTTTGTTTATTCCCCTTAAATCACATTGTTTGACAGTAAAATCCAGACCTGAACTACTGATATTGTTCAAGCACACGAAATGCAGTAAGAGGATGTCACTTTTTGTGGGCTTCATGTTAATACTTTCTTATTGCTGAAAGGAGATGCCATCATTTATTATTCCAGAAACCTTATTTGTAAGTAGAAATAGATCAAAACAAATTAGGCTAAAGGTTCCTGTTTTGTTTGCCATTGGGAACATTTGTCATACTGCCTTACAGGACTAATGGAAGGTGACGCAATTAAAAGGTAACTTGCAGATATTTTATAAGCAAATGCAAAGAACTTAGAAGAAAAAAGTTAATCTTTAAATTTATATTGCTAATAATACTCTTCATTATCATTAGATATTGCAGAGGACATAGTTGGCTTCCTGATTGTCAGCTTAGAAATATTCAGGCACTTCGGCTGCTACGTCTAGTAGTGTTGCATAAAGTATTAGACTTCTTTCTAGGAGTTGAGTTAAAATTATGAGCTACAGATTTTCACTCTCTAAGGGAATAGCTTTTGATTTTTAGAAATAAATTGGTAAAACAGGTCTGTATTAAGTCAGCAGATATTTTTTCACTGAAGTGCCAGATGTAAGGAACAGTTGTTCTTTGTAGTTGTCTTTAAGTAATATTTAATGACCAGCTACTGTTAAGACATGTTCTGATTGTTGTTTCTAAAACTGTGCTTAAGGACATCTCAATACCTTTAGTTAATCCTTATTTTAATTATTCTCCTTCAGCAACCAGTTTGCCACAGAATGTTGTTGATCCTATCAGTGGTGAAAGCTTCTGTAGAAGGATATTAATTACTAAGAATAGTATTCAGTAATTGAAGATAACAATATAATAATTGCTCTTTTACACCAGCAAATGGGACAAAAGTAGATTTTCCTGAAGCTTCAATTATTTTCCCCGCTCCTCCAGCAAAAATAGATAAAATATCTATGCATGCAGCACATTGTAGTAGTACTGAGTGTTGCTTCAATTCATTGTAGTAGTACTGAGTGTTCTTGTTTCAAAAGCATTACGAACTATGAATCTAACGTTGGTATCAAAATGAGAAGCATGGAAATGTTAAAAAAAATACTTTTCACTTCCTTTACTGACTGTATATATGCCATAACGCATAGAAATTGTCCTAAATATATATGTACAATTTTCATTCACAGATAATTCGAAAAGTAGATAAACAAACGGCATTATTGGATGCAGATGATCCAGTATCACAGCTCCATAAATGTGCGTTTTACCTTAAAGACACTGAGAGAATGTATTTGTGCCTTTCCCAGGAGAGAATAATCCAATTTCAAGTAAGTCTATTTCAACAGATGAGAAACGTGGTTGCAAAGTTTTCCCAAATATTCCCAAAATATTTATGAATGCCATTTTTGCAGGAGGTTTTGAATGTGAGTCTAATATCTTGTCTTGAAAAGAGAGGTTGGAAAGCAACAAATTGTTATCTGTGCCTTCCAATCTGTTTTTCTTTCCTCATAATCTTCTTCCATGTCTGTCTGGAAAATGAATTCTGGTTTCTCCAATGGAGAAAAAGGAAACACACTAGAAACTTGTGCATGCGATCATGATACTGTGGCTTAACATGTTGGTGTATGCCAGTGGAGCTGCACCACTTATTTGTGTGTCCATTTCTGGGTTACAGCAAATAGGAAATGATACAGTTGATGATAGTATTGTTTCATTATGAACTCAGTAGAGCTGCCATGTGTTGCTCTTGGCTAAGAGTGTAAACATAGACAGCTGTGGCAGTTGCCCACAGTAACTTGAAAAGCCACAGAAATTTGATTTGTCTGTAAAGAATATAACTGTCTCAGAAATATTTTTTCTCCAGCAGGTGGAGAAAAACATCGGGTTTTATGTGTCTTGTATGTACAAGCATGCTTGTAGCACTTCCACATGGTAATTCCTAGCAGACCAAGAATGACCCTGAGATTGGTTCAGCTGGTCAGAGCATGGTGCTAAAAACAACAAGGTGGTGGGTTCAATCCCTGAACAGGGTCAGTCCTTACTTGAGTGGGACTTGATGACCCTTGTGGGTTGCTTCCAACTCATAATATTCTGTGACTCTCTGAAGACTTTGGCCAAGTTCAGGATTACCTGAGTATTGCAATTTTCTTTAAATATTTTGGGGGCAGCTCAAATAACAAAGGGTGTTGAGAGATAATGCTGTGCTCCAGGAAGATGGCCGTGCTTGGGAAAGATTCAGGACTTCCTTAGAACAGCTGTACCTTCTTGGGTAAGAAAAGTAGAGGTAGGAAATTAGAAGCTAACATTTAAGATTTCCCTTAATTTAAGGGAAGGGACAGGAAGGCTTGGTAAAGACTCAGTTGAATTCTGTCCTAAATTGGGATAATGGAAAGAGAAAATGAAATGCTTTGTTCCTATTTCAGAATACATATTCATGACCTGTGGTTCAGAAGGGACTAGATCAGTTGTTTCTACCCACAGCACACAGCAGAAATACGTATCTGTCAAAATACATTCTTGTAAAGGAGAATGAACTATTGAAATGGCTACCTGAAAACAGAGGCTAGACAAGAAAAAGAGAATAAAAGCGGATATTTATTTGAAGGGCCTTCAAAGGTACACTTTGGGCAGTCAAAGGCCTCTGAGGGGCTCCACCCAAGATGGACCCTGGGTCATGGGTTTTTCACACTTTTGTAAGTCTGGTCTATTTGCATATCAGGGTTAATTCTCCAATTATAATTTCAAGTAATGATGTAATTACCCCAAGTTTGCTCCCCCTGTCCAGAGGCTCAGTTTACATATTTCAGGGTCTGGGACAACAAGGTGTCCTTGAGTTCAGGCCCAGAGAGGGTTTGTTATGTCTAACCTAAATGTGAGAACGGTAGCTAACAGGCTATATGAAGTTTCAGTGTTACATACTAGGCAATACAGGCTCTGAAAAATATAAAAGCTAAAACCTAAGGCATCACTATCATTAAGAAGAAAGAGCTGTGAAATGTGAATTGCAATAACTCAGGATCAGCCTGCTGTTTAATCTTTCTCAGAGTACTGTACGGGAAGCGCTGAATGAAGAAGCAACGCCTGCTTTTCTGACAGCTGCCTTAGTTCAGCATCCTGGAATTGCCTGTGGGACTATCAGGATGTCCTACCACTCTTCAGTTTCAGCAGCACTCATGGAGCCCAGTCTAATAAGAGCTCTGAACTTTCCACAGGGGTAGGAGTTAGATAAAAGGACAACCCCGTATCCTGAATCCTCTTTGTGGAGTGTGTACCTGCTGCTTATACTTGTTGAATAAAATCTGGTAAATTGCACATCAGGCTGTTACCATGCTTTGGTAGGTGAAATCACAATGGAAGATAAACCCTTCTGCCAATGTCAGGAGAGAAATCCTGTTTGATCTGGGTTTTTTATTTTGGATCAGAAGACAAAGACCAGGGAAGCAGCATGTGTATACTGTTCCTATAGTAGGAATCTAGACAAACTATGGTCACTGTTGAAAAAAAAAACCAACCCAAAACCCCCCAAAATTACCAAGACAACAATAACAACAACAACCCCCCAAAATCCTGAAACTTTGGGATGACAAGTCTCTCTTGGGTGAATGGAAATAACCCTATACAGAGACCATAGAGGCGTAAAGCAAAGAGGTTGTAAAAAGTCTGCAGGTGAGCATGAACCTTGAAATTCAGTTGCTGAAGTACCAACCAGATCTCTCTTTCAAAACATGCGTGTGTTCTGGGGCATGGAGAAAGGATATAAATCGAGCCTTAACTGGATCAGAGCATGGTCCATGTCTGTGTCTAGTCTACCAGCAGCAATAGGAGTTGGTGCTTACAGGAAGCAGGTGGATCTGGGTGTGTTTCACCATCCAGTGTTGTACTCCACCAGCATCCACACTTCTTGTACCAAGTGTTGTTAAAGGCTGCATCTCTGACTCTCTTAGTGTCATTTTGTAATGTGTACATCAGTTTGATTAACTTAGAATGTGCAGATGTTCCTTTTCTTCAGTAATCTGTCAGAAAGTTCAAGAGGTTTCCTGTTCTCTGTGTAGTAAACTTTTGCTGTATTTGTTTTGAATGATGTAACAATTTCTGTGAGTGATTCCTTCTTCCAGTTTTGCAGTATTTAGTGAGCAACAGTTCTGCATTCATTTAGCCATCAACATCTTAATTTCTTCTCTCCTAATTGGAAAATCACAGTCTTCTCAATTTCTTCTCATAAGTTCAGCACTCCTTGGTGATTTTAGTTGCCCTTTCTGTCCCTTCTCTTGCTCTGACTTTTTTAGACAGGGAGACCACAACTGCACACAGTATTACAGAATTAGGGGAAAAAAGGATTTACACTGACAAAATAATACCAGACAGCTTGTTCTCATCACTGTCTGCTGGTGTCCACCATGGTGTCATCACTTGCAGCTGCCACCACACATTGAGGTGGTGGTTTCAGAAAACTGTCAGTGGCAACCCTAGGATCCCAAGTTGTAACTTCTGTCTCCAGTTGAAGCCAGACAGTACATGAGGTACTAAGCATGATGTTAAGGCATTTTAATCTTCCAGTGCCACCTGTTGAGAAAATTTAGTTAAAAAAGGAAAGGAAAGAAAAGGTAAGAAATGTCCCTGGAGCCCTATTTGGAAGTGACGAGGAAGAATGCTTCTTTACAAAAGGAATTGAAACCTTTCAAAGATTTCTGTAACAGAAGGAGTAATGTGTTACTGAAATGATTCCTGACGTAACAGGATTTTGAGAATAAATTCTGTGGCATTTGCCTTCCACTTCATGGACTTAGGAAATCTGAAAAAAGTCAGTCAAGGATTTTTACAGGGTTGTTCATTTTTTCATATCCATGGTTTTATTTGTTATGACTCAAAGTATATCATTCCATGCCAACAAGAATTGCAATCAGCCTATAGGAAAAGTGTCTTGCTTCAAAGTAGTATACAGCGGTTCCTGTATAATGCCTTCTCTTTTGAAGCTGGGCTAGTAATTCAGAAGCTCCATATGTTTCTGATGGAAGTATTATTTGGGCCTCTTGAATTTGGAAAGATCTGTAGTTACTATCCATGTCACACACTTTCCTTGTGAGCTGTTTTCGGTGCTTTTTACATGATCATACCAGAATGAAGAGTCCACATGAAAGTACAGCTTTGATTTTTAACATCTGATCTGGACAATTCATGCTAATTGAAGTTTATCTGCCACTTTGAAGAGTGAAGGTTACGGTTACATACTGATATATCCTTAAAACTTAATGGAAGGAAACAGAATCTAGCTGTTAGAATTTTTTTCTGTGCCAGTGTTTGACCTATAGACAATTTTCTTATGGGTTGCTAGGTGGTGGAATTGTTCAGGGGCTTCTGTTGCCATAAAAAAATATTTGTCTGTGTATTTTCTATGTATCTATCTGTATATATATTTATATTAATTTAGTAATATTTAGAGGGAGACACTAGATGATCTTTAAGGTCCCTTCCAATGCAAGCCGTTCTATGATTCCATTATTCTAATTTGCAAGGCTGTCATTTCAGCTTCTCTCCTATGTTTTTGCACAAGCACTGGAATATAAACTTGTGTTTTCCATCATTTTGTCAAGGGTGAAGAACTCTAAAAAGAAAAAAAAACCCACTTCGGTCTTCAGCTGTTTTAGATGCTTTGTATTAATAAAAGATCTGTTTTAAAGCAGCTACTTCTAGTTGCTGTAGGTTTTTTATTGACACCTACTGAATAACATTGAAATTTTGAAAGTTGAACTAAAATAAAATTCAAACATAAGGTTGGAGAGGTGACAGTGTCCTAGGTGAGAGTTGTGGTGTTCTCACAAATACTAGTTTTCTGGTAGTTTTTCTGAAATGTGAAGACTGTTTCTCTAGGCCGTTTTTTAGAGGAAAACATGAAGAAATATGGTTTTGAAATAATGCATTATTATTGTTTTTTTAGTCTGTGACTTGACAAACATGTCTACAGGTCAGATTTAAAACTTTTCTTTCTCTCTAAGGCCACTCCATGCCCAAAAGAACCAAATAAAGAAATGATTAATGATGGAGCTTCTTGGACAATCATTAGCACAGACAAAGCAGAATATACATTTTATGAGGGGATGGGTCCAGTCCATGCTCCAGTGACACCTGTGCCTGTTGTAGAAAGTCTTCAAGTAAGTTTGTAGTTTGTTGTAATAAACTGTTTTATGTGAGATTGTTTTTGTCATATTCATTTAACGTTCATGGTACCCTTGTGAAATATTGTAGGAAAACAGTCTCAATAGCTTTATAAAGAATAAAATTACTTTGTTGTAATAATTTTTCTTACTTACATTTCAGAATACATGAGTCTATCCATCGTAGGAATAATACTAATATTGTTGTATACAATAAGAATTTTATTTCTGAAAGTACTATGGTAGTGATATCCCTAGGACCTCTGTTTGATTATTTAGAAATTGTTTTTGAGTCTTGCCAATTATAGATCAAAGCCTTACTAAAAAAAAACCCAGCCTTTGGCAGAGGAAAAACTCCCCTAATACCTTCTCTGAAAGATTTTGTTCTCTGTTTTCAAAGACTTGTTGACATCTATTCTAAGTGGCCATTATCAAAACTTCGAAATTCCTTCATAATTCCAAATTAATTGGCAGTATCTTTTAGGTGTGTTACTTCTTTATACTTCAGTTGTGTAGATTGTGTGTGTGTTTTGGTTTTGTCCAGCTGATAGGAAGTGTTGTTTAAAGTTCTTATCTGCATGTGAAGGTTTTGTTTGTGACTTTTTTGGGTTGGTGGGGTTTTTTTGTTCGTTTGTTTTTTCCTGAGGGGAGAGTGTTTATTTTCATTAATACACATTTGGGGGGAATTTTTTTCTTCTTTTTCTATTTGCTTCCTTTCCAGTTGAATGGTGGTGGGGATGTAGCAATGTTGGAACTTACAGGACAGAACTTCACTCCAAATTTACGTGTCTGGTTTGGGGATGTGGAAGCTGAAACCATGTACAGGTACAATGTTTTCTATTACTTTTACAGTGTCTGTGTTCTACTGGGTGCTTTGAAGAGTGTATGCTTGCGTACACACTCAAGTGTACACTTTTCTGCACTGCAGAAAGGGGTCTGGGAGTGCTGGTTGCCGGAGGCTCAGGATGAGTTAGCAATGTGCCCTGGCAGCAGGGAGGCCAAACTGCATCTAGCTGGTGAAAAGAGGTGACTATCCCACTGCCTTCAGCACTGGTGCAGCCTCACCACGAGCACTGCGTGCAGTTCTGAGCCCCCCAGTTTAAGAAGGATGTTCAGGTACTGGAATGTGTCCAGAGAAGGGCAGCAAAGCTGGTGAAGGGCTGGAAGGCCCTAGGAGTTGCAGCTGAGCACTTTGGGCTTGTCTAGTTTACAGAAAAGGAGGCTGAGAGGCTCTCTGCAGCTTCCTGAGGAGGGGAAGTAGAGAGGGAGGTGCTGAGCGCTGCTTCCTGCTGTCATGTGCCAGGACACATGGGAATGGTTCAGAGCTGCACTGCATGAGATTTAGACTGGACATTGGGCAACATTTCTTTACTGAGAAGGTGGTCAGATGCTAAAACAGGCTTCCTAGAAAGGTGGTTGATGCCCCTAGCCTCTCTGTGTTTAAGCAGATAAAGGGCATTGGGCCTTAATAATACGATTGTAACTTTTGGTCAGCCCTGAAGTGGTCAGTGTGTGCACTAGTAGTTGGATATTGTAGATCCCTTCCAGCTGAACTGGTCAGTTCTATTGTATTCTTTCAACTTAAGTACATTGTGCTCAGTTGACTCTCCTGTTTTTCAGATGTGCAGAGAGCATGCTTTGTGTTGTTCCAGACATTTCTGCATTTCGAGAGGGTTGGAGGTGGGTCCGACAGCCAGTCCAGGTTCCAGTAACTTTGGTCCGTAATGATGGCATAATTTACTCCACCAGCCTTACCTTTACATACACACCGGAACCAGGGCCACGGCCACACTGCAGTGCTGCTGGAGCAATCCTCAGAGCCAACTCGAGCCTCATGGCTTCCAGTGAAACAAACACAAACAGCGAGGGAAGTTACACAAGCGTCAGCACAAACCCCACCAATGTCACATCATCTACAGCAACTGTAGTTTCCTAACTACTGTTGTTTGTCTGGACTTTAATTGACTTTTCGTGCTACATTCAAGAGAACTGAACAATTTTTGTGGTTTCATGGGAAAATACTTTTCCATTTTAGGTGATATGATTTGAACCTTGTTACCTGCAAGTGCTGATCTTAAAAACAGAAGCCACAATAAAAAAAAGAAAAAAACCAACATCCGAAACATAAGAACTTTATTGAAAATCTATTTTTCAGCTGTGTTTTTTTTAGTGGGCAAGAAACAAAAATGTGGCTGGGATACATGTTGAGCAAACTAGAAAACATGAACACAACATAGTTTTTATGGACCAAGGAACTTGTATAAGCTTTAGTATAAAAGGTACATTTTCACCATACCTTTTTTGTATCACAACATATAGTACACTTTTGTTACCAAATAGTTTATATTTTTTTTTCCTCTGAGCTTTTGCTCTGAAGTATATTCAGGTTCCAAGCCTGACCATGCTTGTATAATCTAATTACCATACTCTTCCAGTTTTAAAAAAAAATATATATTTTTGGTCTGTGGCTGGAACTGTTCCTTTTTTTAAACTGAAGTCTTGTGACTTTTTATGAACTGAAATTGTTTTTATTTCAGCAAGTAGAACCTTGTAAAGGCCAGCATATTTTTTTTAAGATTATATGAAGTCTGTGCAAAAGCTTTAAAAAATGCCTCTGCCTTGCCTGCAATACATGCAATGTATGTTAACTTTAGTGCTCTGTTTTCAGTCATTGTTAATAGTTATTTCTGTTTTTCTTTTTTAAATATGTATTTATAGTG
Source organism: Struthidea cinerea (assembly GCA_013397865.1). NCBI lineage: Eukaryota > Metazoa > Chordata > Aves > Passeriformes > Corcoracidae > Struthidea > Struthidea cinerea. Next base: position 2,187,571 of record VZTI01003277.1, read on the forward strand.
ATAATTCATGAGGTTCTAACATTACATGAGTTTTTTTGTCCTAAAAGTGGCATCTCAAGCAGTCATATTAATGATTGTTCATGTCACAGGCATATGTTGGTGTTTTTGAAGGGTTGTTACTGGGTTACTCCCCCTCTTCCTTGCTCAGTCATATTACATCTGAAAATGTTTCAGGATCTGTTCAGGTTTTTCTAATCTTGTACATAATTTGTATTAAGTGTAAGTTAAATGTTTTATTTCAAAAGTGGAATGTTCCTGATAACTTCATTTGGCAGCATGTCTTCTGTCTTGTTGGCATGTAACTAAAGTACCATGAGAAGTATGTGCTACAAATGGGATTGGTAGGTGATGCCCTTCATCACTTAAGAATCACAACGAGCATGTTTTTCTTCATACTGTTCAGTAAATTAGGCCAGACTTTTGTGTAACACTTGTATTGAGAACGTGCTTTCATTGTGAAGTGATCATACAGTAATAACTAGAAGTAAATTTTATTACTTAGAAATGGGCAAATAGAAAATCATAAAAGCACTATGAAGATGTCAGCTCTTCCCATCCTTGTTTCCTGTGGGTTTCCCTTTCCCTGCCAACAGCTTGTGCAACATTCAAGTCTTCTCTCCAGCGTAAATTCAAGGCTCATTTGCACTTTGACTTTGTTGGTTGTTGCATTTGTATTTCATTTTGACTTTACCATATTTTGTCCCTCCTTGTAGACCTGCCTGCTTCATTTGTATTTGAAAGTATACCCCAGTAGTTCATTTGTAGTCACAGAGCTAGGCATAGACTTGTAGGACAAGTTCTGACAGTGTGATCTTCCTCTTTAAAAGCCAAAATACAAATTTCTTGGTGTGTTCAGCCTTTTCTATACCCTAAAGCAAAAGTCACAACTGCTGTGTAAATGTGAACCTGTGGTTTCCTACAGTGCATTGCTTACAAGCTTACCTGTTGACCATTTTCATAGGGTTTTTATTTCTGACCACTTATTCCAGTTTCAACACCCCACCACCATTTTAAGGCATCGTCTCTGCACCATATCTGTGTACTCTGACGCTCCATTCTACTTGTTTGCTTTAGTGCTCCGTTGTATGTGTGAAAACAACATGTTTAAAGGAAGAAATTGGTTATAAAGCGTATTTAGCAGATAGTAAAATCAGTGCCACTATCCTTTTAAAATGTGCTTGTATTCTACCACAGGCCTTCATACTCCTTGTTCTGTATTATGAAACGTGTTCCCGTGACGTAGTCGCGATGCTGGTTCCTAGCCCTAGTGAATGCTGCCTCACCTCATCTCCATTTCAGTGACCAAGGGCAGGATTCATTGTGGCCTTATCTCTGTTTTAAACTGTTTACTGGCATTTACTTGCAAATCTGTTTACCTTTGTATGTGCTGTAAAATTTTGGTTTATTGTGTTGTGGCAGGAATCGTTCCACAGTGTTTTTGTTGGAAGCACATAAATGTCTTACAGTACAGCTTAGTTCAAGAGCCACAGATTTTCATCACTAATTAGACTGAGAATTAAAATAAACAAGATACATATATCAGATCCAGAGGGTATTCAAGAAACCATTATAGACACACAGCAGGCAAACCACAGCAAGCCTTTTAACCTTCAAAGACTATTTAAAATAGCTTTTCAGAACTTGACATGTGCTTTTATACTCATTATTTTAAATTTTTTACATATAAATGCAATACTTTTTATATTCAGTTTCTTTACGTGCAGTAATTTTGCCCAATAGATATAATATCCCTTGACTTGTAAAGATTTAGCGTAATACCTGCTGTTCTACACACTACAGCCAAGTGGGTGAAAAAAGAGCCTATTCTGCTTACAAGACCATTTTAAACCACATTTTTTCATTTGGCTTGTGGCTCTCTTGTTGCCAGTAGTTATTCTGTAGTACAGAAATGGTCTTCCAGGTCCTTACTGTTGTTAATACGTCCAGTTGTTCAGATTTATTATCTTCCTGAACTTTTTTTCTGTGGGGTGGTATTGTTACATATATTGGCCTTGTGAGCTGTTAATCAATTTTCATGATATTAACAATATCTCAAGATTTTGATAAAACTACTTATAGAATGTTTCAGTATGAAACTCTTATAAGTGTTCAAGTCTAGCTGTTAAGTCTGCTGTTAATTCTGTATACATAGAAATTGAGTCTGTGTTCAGAATGTTGTTAGTTCCAACTATAGGAAGAAAAAGCAAAGTGAGTGCTCTAATTTAGCTATGCCTTTTCTTGTTTTCTGTTGTTTGGAACTGCGTTTCAGAATTTAACACTAGCGTAGTCTTTAATAACCTGCTGCTGATGTTTTTCCTAATTTTTTGCCCTGAGGGCATCCCACAACTGTGTTAATAATGGTATTCTGTACTTGTTTTCATTGCACAGACTTATAAAATCAGAATGGTTACCTGAAAAGACATTAACTCAAGACATAAATTGATGAATTCCCCCTACAGAAAATAGTAATGCCAAGTGCAACAAATTATCTGTTAGAAGTAAGCTACCCACTTGTGGATTAAATTACTCCATAGAGATGTCCATCTTGAAACTAAGATGCTCTTCAATTATTAACCATATTATTTACTTTCTTTCAAAAGCAGCTGTGTTTATGAGTACTGAACAAATGTGTATACTTTCCTGTGCCAGACTTTTGACTTTGTTTTCAAGCACTGTACTGTGGGATTGAGTGGCAGCTTTGTTAGAAAAAGAAGTATATTAGGGTTTCTACTTAACCCTTTTAGGACTGAACAATTTCTTCCCTTTAGAAGCTGTAAAATAAATTAGCAGTTCTAACTTCGTAAACATTCTGTCTGTGTTCAGCACTGCATTTGCCCCATCTGGAGGTGCTATGCTAATGTCATTTTTTTAAATCTTGTAGCATGTGTATACATTCAGTCTTAAAAGGGTTATTTTTACAAACTGTGCACCTGTAAAGTTTCTTAGCAATAAAGGTAGAAAAACGAGCAAGTTTTTACCATAATTTTGTAGAATTAATTGCTCAGTTCCATATTTCATCAAGAAAACCCCTGCAATATGGGCAGTTTTGAGGATTAAATAAAAATGAAATGTAAACCACATAAAAGTGTTCTTGTCAAGTGTACTCTGTGTGTGTATGTGCATAAACTATCTGGTTTCATTTTTTTCTACAAGGCTAAAGATAAAATGCCATGTTGCTGTGACAAACATAATTTAACATCTGTATGTTGATACAAAAGTACTTACGATTTGAACAGGTGTTGAAACCTGCCACATTTTGTTGGTTTTTTCAATGTTAACCAAGGAATATGCGTTTGGTTTTTGTTTGTTTTGTTTGATTTTTTTTTTCCCCCCAAATGAACAGTGAGGTCATCTATGGAACCAGAACAACACAAAAGAAGACCAACCCTGGGAGTGAAAAGTCATCAGTATTTGTGAGGCTGTGCACACTGGACTCCACTTAAATGGGATATGGAATGTCCACCTAAAAATCTAAATCGGTTTCATTATTGCTTGTATTATTGCTGAAGTTAGATAAGAACCTGTTTTTTAATAATGTGTAAAAAAAAAGTTTCACTTTTTTATATAATTTATTAAATAAGAAAAAATGAACTGTGTTTAATTGTTTAACTTTAGCAACTTCATTATGCAACTAGTGCACCTGACTCCTTTTAATCCTGTTCTTAGTTGCAGACTCTCTGACATTTCATTCAGTTGGTTGATAATTAGAGCCAGAAATTCAGCAAATTAGCTTATTTCTTGTTTTGACAGCATAGTAGGGCTGTAAGGAACAACTAGAAATTATGCACTCTCAATTCGCAAGCACAAGTGACACAGTCACTTGAAGAAAGTTTTTGAGATGGGAAGTGGACACAGCAGAGAACAAATATAGAATAGCAGAAGCCTACCAGTACTACCTAGTTTTGTAGTAAACTGGTAAAAGAACTACAAGTTTACCTGTAAGACTGTGAAGGGGCTAAAAGTGGTTGTTAAGTAGGGGAGGCAAGAATGACAAGAAAAGCGACCAAAACATCCCTGGCTTTAAGGAAGGATTACAGACTTTTTTATTGAAACATCTGCAAAGGTGTTTGCCATTAAGACATGTAAAATAGTCAGAAACTCAACAGTTGCAGAACTTCTGTTTTTTGAAACAGGGACAGTATGGACATTATGTCTCAAAATTATTGCCAAGACCCTTCAGTCATTTTCTGAAATGATAAATTGATTCTTCTGGAACAGAGTAGAAATTAGATCTGAGGTTTTTGCAAAGAAAATGGTCACTTGCTGAACTTTAATGTTGATATCATTGGAAGAAACTGCATGGGATGGTGCTGGTCTTAGATGAAGAACTACAGATGAAAAAAAATCTGTCTAAGCCTTGGCAGTTAGCTATATAAATAGTGTCAATAATAAATCCTAGTAGGATCCAGAGAAGAAGATTAGAAGGAAAACGGTGTGAAATAACTGGGCTAGAGGAAAGGATTCACTTAGTGTTTACATGTAACATGTACCACTTCAGAACACTCAGAACTACTGAGCTGGGTCAGGTAGTTGGCCTTTCACAGTGCCCTGTTTAGATTGGAGTTGCACACTGCTGAGCAGGGTAGAAGAGACTGTGTGCTCAGTTAGTGTCTCTGTAAAAGATATTTATTTCTGATATCCAGTAGCATAAGCTTAGTGTTAGGCCAAAAGCATGAGGAGTTAGAGCCCATATTACTTAAAAATACTTTTGTATTGCATATCAACTTTAACAATGTATGCTGAAGAGAGAGAAGTTGAGGAAATCTTGATTCTTTGTAGAAGCAAACTTTTAAGTTTAACTATCTGAGAAAGATCAGATAAAATCTTTTGAATTTGACATCTTTCAGGTTCTGCATCTCCTTCAAGTACGGAAAGGGATGGTTAAAAGTTGGATATTGTCTTTTTGTGTGCTATTGCCTTTGTATTCTAGACTCAGTTCCCTTATTTTTCATGTGTACTTTTCCAGATCCTTAATTACATTTCAGTTTTTCTCAGAATGTGTGAATTTTGCTGCATAATTTAGGAGAGGAGTTGGTGTTAAGTAAGGTGAACTCCAACTTTCGAGACTACGTGCTGCCATCTCTTGGTGTTGTTTCTACTGCTGGACTGTGGGGTGGGGAGAAAGAAATGTTAGTTTGTTGTTTTTTAAGCTGCTGGTAGGCACATGGAGTGGAAGGTTCTACAGACATTAATGATCCACATTAGTTTAGGGTGGCACAATTTAGAACCATGTAAGGTTTTAAATTCTTTGTCTGAATTTAGAAACCCTTTGCTTCTTATTTATCTTTTAATTGTATTTTCTGCCATGTTGCCCCCTCATCTATGTTCATTGAAACCTTCAGTCTTGTCTTTTGTTCTATTTGCTGATTTCTTCACTTGGACAACTTTTCCATTTCCACCTCTGTGAATCCCCACAGGTGCATTCACAGGCAAGATGGGACCTTGTGCTATTTGAGCTACTTCTGTGCCCTACCTCCATCTCATCTTTCTGTTTTGGCTTCTCCTGAGTGACTTGACTTTGAAGCCTTTGGCATTTACAAGTAACTGATAGCAGCTGCATTCATCTGTTCATTGCTATACCCGTACATTACAACATTTAAATAAATTGCCATCTATTGGTCATCCTTTGGAGAAGGAAGGATTTTGATACAGAAGCTGCAGCCTTACAGACCATATTGTCAGAATCCTTCCAGGAGCTTCATAGTTCTGCTTGGAGAATAACTTCAACAATTGTGTAAAAGATAGAAGCACAGATCTATACATACTAGGTTTTCTATCTTAAAATTGCTTTACTAGTCAACTGGTGACAAACATAAAATTAGTTCTTAAAATCTCTTAAGTGAGTTAAATTCTGGTTTGATCCTAGGG
>VZTI01003277.1:2200359-2293242 GCA_013397865.1 Struthidea cinerea
AAAAAAAAAAAAAAAAAAAAAAGGAAATAAATCCAAAAGGGAAAAAATGCTTGAAAAATACCAGGGAATATAGAACTATGCCTGACAGGCTTTCCTGGACTGTATTGTCTTGCCTCAGTCAGCTGACAATATTTAAATAGGTTTCCTATGTAATAAAAATAAAGGCCCTGAGATACATTTTCTGGATGCTTCCCCTAGATCTGCAATCTCAGCGAAGTAAAGGCTTTGATATTAGCAGAACTTTCTTCTTGTTAAAAATGCATTGCGAGAACCTGTCTGATAGCTTTAGTCTTACTTGCTTTAGTCACCACTGATTTTTTTACAACTTGTAACATGAGCACTGACCACATCTGGACAGCAAATAAAAAGCTCTTTGTCTTAAACACACAGCCTCTTCCTAATCCTGTGATAACCTCTGTCGGTCCCCACAGGATGGTCAGAGGTACATTAAATCAGTTGTAGCACCCGGGGAAACCAGAACGGACATGATGTTGGTTTTCCAAAGAAGCAACAGCTGAGCCCTTGCTGACACAATGAATTCATTTCAGTGCCAAAACTGTCGTGTTCTTTTCCCTACTTGCACATGGCAGGACCATCTTTTGGGATGCCAGCAGAGAAAGCAACTCCAGAGTGTCTTGGATGACATTACTACCCTTATATTCCTTTGCAATAACAGCAAGCCAGTCACAGCAACACTGACAGATGCCCCCATAGGGATATGGGCTGAGATTGGAGCCCAATCAGAGCAAGGAGCAGCTCTGGTTGCTCCACACCTATCTTCAGTTTAGCCATGAAATCCTGAAGATCTCAGGTGTTAGAAGGCCCACAGCAGGTTCATAGGAGTCAATGCAGAGTTCCCAGCTGGTTGGGCAGTTCTCTCTTGGGCATTGTCATCTGTTTAGTTGCCCCTGTGGTTTCACCTCTGTGTGTCATTCTTCACTTGGTCAGGAATGAGGCCTCTTAGCAGTTGCTAAATATTCTCAGAACAAGGCCCTGAGCCAATGTCCATTCAATCATAATAAAATAATTTGTCTCTGACAGCAAGCAAAGAGCATGAGTAGCTCCATGTCTTTCCTGTGGATTTAGGTTCTCTATGTGTGACTTTTCTTCATGCCTGTTTTGTAACTCTGGTGTTTGTACGACTTTCACAGGACATATGCAGTGATTTTTGTCTACTGTTTTAAATCAGACTTTGCAACTTTGTATATAAGTTGCATTTCTTCATTCTATCAGGAAATATTTTTTTAATATTTAGTAACTGTCAAAGTAGCAGGACATCAATTAAGTGGTGTTTACCCCATAGGGGATGATTCCTACTTGATGTTTACTACCAGCTGATGCTAATGAATATGTTTTCTTCTTGTCTCACCATACAGTGGAACAACTGACATCTCTCTAGCTCAGAATTAGCTTTTTGGACACAACTGGGAGTGGAAGCCAAGAAAACTCTTCATGCAATAGTTATCTGTGGAGATGCAGACAAATAGCTCCTAGCAGGGATGGATTGCCATTAGGCAAGCAAAACAGGAGCTTTACAATTCATGAACACTTCCTTTGCATTTTTTTCTTTAGGAGGCACCCAAGGCAGCCTAACAAGCATTGCAGAAGGAAAAAATAAAAAAGGTAGTGCTAGAAGCAGAGTTTTTGATACACACTGAGACAGAAATTCTGGCATGTTAAAGGCGTGCATTACTGTGCTGGATGTAACCCATGAGAAAAGAGCTGGGTGCATGCTGGATGGATTGGGCATAAAAAGCTGAAGCTGTTTAACTGAAATTAATAATGCATATAGAAAAACTGACTGGAAGACTGTGGCCAGAGGGTGAGCAAACTGCTGACCTACATGCACACCTGAGTGAAGTGGTATTTGGTTGGTCCATGTTATATCTGAAGTGGAAGAGCAAAACATTTTACAAACAAATAAAACCCAACCAAAAGTCTAAACTTTCATTTTATACTCTCTACCACTCTGATGCTGTAACAAAAAGGCTACAGCCTCTGCTCTCACATAAACCTTTCTCAAAATCAAAGCATTAGGTTTTATCTTTCTATACTTTACTTTTGAGAATAAGCATCTTTTGCCACTAGAAATGCTCAATTTAGCTCAACATCCATTTCAGTATTGACTGATCCTGAAGTCATCTGTTCCAGGCCAGAACAGCATTGTGATGAACCATGGTGGGTGTACTGGGGTTGCACTATCCCTGGGCTCGGAGGCAGGAGGAGCAGGAGGAGATGCAGGAGCAGGCAAGATCACAGACAGGCTCCCCACCTTGCCAAGAAGGGCTTGGTGGAATTGAAAAAGAGGTCATGGCCTGTATAAGAGGGTGTAAACCTTTAGTGGCTGGAGTTCCAAACCCACATGCAGCTTTCCATTAAGAGCATTAAGGTATTTTGCCTTGGCAACAGTGAAATGCCTTTACTTTGACCCCTCACCAAGTGCTGCATTTAGCAGTATTGCAAGGCATCACTCTTAAAGCACGCCCTAATAATAGAGGTTGCCAGTAACAGTGACAGAAGTATCAAAGGAGGATCTGGGTGCTATTTAATGCTACACTTTTGTTTTCTGAACTAGGACATCCTGCTTGTTCAAGAGCCGGTGTGTGAGAGCCGGTGTGTGAGCGCAGACGTAGGACTGAAGGCAGTGATTGCAGAGCTGCTGTGTTGTGGGCAGGATACATTGCTTGGAGAAACGTGCTCCAGGAGTCTGTCAGCTGGAGATGACAGGGGGAAATGAAGATGAGAGTGCTTTCTGGGAAAGTAAATCTGGGAAGGAAAATAAACCTGTCAAAGAGGAAAAAATCATCTAGCAATTGGTGGTGGTGGGAAAGTAACCTAGAGACTGAGAAGCATGCAGGACAAAAATCAGATGGTGTCATGCAGCTGAAAGAGATAAGAGAGACAGAGGGAGGGGGGGAAAAACCCTGGGAGCTGGGAGAAAGGGAAAGAAAATAAAAACTTCAGAGATTTATGGGCATTATGCGCCTGAAATTCATTGGTTTGCCATTTGTCTGCTACATCTGGAAAACAGTTTGCTTTTAGGGACTGCTTGTAGTAGTAGGATAGGATTTTTCCCCACAACCACTGTAAACTACTGCTAAAATGAGATGATTTCATAGGCTCTTTTTACTTTAGTATGCTTATTCCATCCATATTTACTGCTGAAGACACCTTTTCAGTGACATCACCATCTGAATTAAAGGTACTGGGAGGATGCTATGATTCTTTAACAACGAAAGGGCAACATTTGGACCCAGGAATGACTTCTGCAATGCCCAGATCAGGAAAAATGGCATTAATATGCAGAAAGGCTGAAATTTCCTGTGCTAGGAGACTAAGGCAGAAGACAAAATTACGGGATTGCAATATTACATTTTAAAAGCTTAATTCCTTCTTCTTGCTGGAATTTGGCGTAAGGCTTGTAGTTTTGGGAGTTTAATCAAAAGAAATACTGTGTTGGTATAACAAGAAAATAGGTGCAGAGGGGGCAATGGAGGGGAAGAGTGACGCACACACGGATGGGCCTTGGAGAAATGACACATTTCAACCCTTCCCTGATTGTCTCCCAGCCACCACTCCATCAGGATCTGCTCCTGCCTCCCTCATTTCATCACCTCCAAATTGTGCTCCCTGACAGTTCTGAGAGGGGAATCAATCAGCAACTCTGCTCCTTTCAGCCGCAGGTACTGCAGGCCGCAGGGGGCTGAGATCTGATTAAGGCATTGTTGAAAATAGCTTTTGGCTTTCATCTGAAACCACTATCCTCAGACTCAATCAGTGAGAGCAGGTGAACTGGGCATGTCCTGGTATGTCACTCTACAGGTGCTGGAGAAACTATATCTACAAAAAGGAATTTGCTTTCAGAGCTGGGGCGTGGGCTGTCCTGCAATACAGCACACAGCCAGCAATAGTCACATCCAGTATATTATTAAAATGTGAGGGGTTTTCTTACTTAAACAACAATTTTTAAATTATTACCTATAATAGATCCAGGCTTTCAAAGGGTATAAAATACTTCAAAAATATGTTTTCTGCTGTCACTGTTCCACATAAATTCCAAAGCAGCTAAGTTTGTTCCTTCAGTTTCAACACTGAAGGGCAGTTTTGTAGAGGGTCCCAACCTGTATCCTTAAGTGAAATAAAATTTTCATTTTATTGTTATTAATGAAATCCCATAATTTAATTCATTGGGTATTTGCAAAAGGTCAGATCGATGTCAATAGTCTCAGCACCGTTCCAGGAGCAGTGCTACTTTATTAACAAGGCAGGCAAAACATTGTTTCTATAGATTGTGCATAAATAGTGTTTAGAATTTTTTTTAATTTCCTGTCTGTGGACAAGCTGGATGAAAAAAAAAAAATAGCCAAAGTTGTGTGCTAAGTTGTTAGGGTAAACCATTTCAGTCAATAACTGAGTGCAGAACATGGATCTGGGTACTGGAACTCACAGTACATTTCTAATTTAAAATCATTCTGTAAAGAGATCAGATTTTCCTGATTAAAAACCTTGAGAGGGCTTATATTTAATATCCACATCTACATTCCACGCTGTGCTCAAATTTAATCTCGTCTAATAACAAGGGGTTTTAATGATATTGATTCAGCTAGAAGATAGAAACATCTCCAACAGGATATTTTCACAAACCAAAATAAGTGATGTAACTTCTCCGTCTGGGTTCCACAGAGCAAAGGACAAGACCTGAACACCCACACTCACCTGTGTGCTGCACCGGAAAGAGACTGGACTCCTTGCTCCACAAAGCACCAATAATTACATCATTCAAAGCTGTTTTAATCTCTGTTGAATCTGTTTAAAAGTATGTGTAGTTGGAGAAAACAGCTGCTCCAAAGTTTAGAAAAACTGTTTTCTGACAAAGCCTTTCAGCCTTTGCTCGTTGTATCTGCCCTTTCTGCCACCCTGCACGCAATAGCTTTTATTTCCCTGTTGGCAGAGCTGCGCCTGGAGTGGCTGTGAACGTGTTTGTGAAATGTGACTGCCATGGGCACCAACCTGTCTGCAGTCCTGCATCCTCTGTAAAGCACCTCTTTGCTTTATCCCAAGCATTTATCCCTGTGCTTCCCAGTGTGGAAATTTCCACATGAGCGTTAGTGGCTCATCTAAGGCCCCGCCACTTGCATATGTGGGGGCTTTCAGCTGCACAGAAGAAAGCCATTCCTTTGTCCTTGTTCTATGGGGTTTATTTAAGTGAAAAATGCATTAACTTCTGTTAATTTATGCTATTGCCTTAGTGAAGAATGCATTCCACCCACAAAGACAACAATATTTATCTTAATTTTATTTAAAAAAAAATTGTTTTACTTAAAAGCATTAATTTCACATGGACAAGCCCATTCTCATCATCCCAGAATTCCTGTAAGTGAGAGTGACACCAAAATTATCTCAACATGTATTAGCTCAGCTAAAATAATGTGAAAATATATTACAAATATAACAGAAAGATTTTTGCTTATGAGGCATAACTAGTGAACTGAAGACTGCATTACATATATTCATGCTTTAGGAGAATCTATTAGCATCTTGGAAATTTTAAGAGATACTCAGAACTACATCTGAAAACTGAGCAAAGCTATTGATGTAGAGGACACCAATTTTTGCAGTGGAATTTATGACAAATAGAGCAACTTCTAAGGCTTTCCATGAAGTCCTTTATCTTCAGAGTGCTCTTCCTCCTTTGTACTTTTGAAGGGAAAGTGATGTAACACTCAGACAGTGATAGCATCAATTTCCCATAAAATTCTTGCTGTGTTTACTGTCAGCTGAAGTGTTTCATTAACTCCGAACTAAATCGTGTTCAGCTGATGCCACAGTCACTTTCCAAGACCAGACAATTCACCACTCATTGCCTCCCCTGGTGCAGCTCAGGGGGGTGCAGATGCAGACATGTGTGTGTAAGAACATTTGGAGAGGGAAGCCCTTGTCGTTTTCCCCTCCTCTTCATCAGCAGCCTCTCCCCGTATTGCGGGGGGCTTTTCCTTGGCACAGCAGGTGAACGTGGCTAGGAAGGCCATGCGGAAACGCTTGTTCATGAAGCAGTAAATGATGGGGTTCACGCAGGCAGAGGTGTAGGACAGCAAGTGGATGAAGGAGATGGGAGCCCCTGAGAGACGCCGGTCTGCGGAAGCCGTGTCGAAGGCGCGCCAGGCATTGACGCTGAAGATGGGAGTCCAGCAAATGAAAAACAAAACCACTATCACCATCAGCATACGGATGACAAGTTTCTTGGCCATTAAGTTGGCAGAAGAGCTGTTGCTTCTCACCCTCTCTATTTTGTTGTGGCTCATAGCAGAGAGCTGCTGCAATGGCATTTTCCTTTTTCTTTTGGTTTTGTTGAGGTAACATCCATCTCCATCCTCATATTTGGCACTGCAAGAACTCATTCTTCTTTCTGTACATATAAAGTGCTGTTTAAATAGTTGGCAAAATATCTCTGAACAGAGAGGCAAATAAAAAATGAAGAATGCAGTCTAAATGTAAATAAACAACATAATTCACAGCTGAACAACTGCTGCAAAGAAAGCACTGGCCTGCTTCTGAGTCAGTCATGTTATCAGCTACTCTGAATCCACTGTCTCCCAATATTCTCACATCTTATCTTTGTACACACTGATGCAAAAGGTGTAAGAATGTTGCTTAGTCCAGTATGAACAGAAGAGCGTTTTCAAGGTTATATGCTTCTATTTTAATTTGACAATTTCATTTGTGGCATTTATTCACAAAAATGGTCCTCATGCATGGCCAGAAAAAAATTTTGGTATTTCTACAATAAAAAAAATAGAAATTTAATGTATTCTGCCCCCAGTCCTTGCAAACAAGCCATAGGTGAGGCTTATTTGCTAACAGCAGAGTAACTTTAATCAAGAAAGGCAGCTGGCAAGTTCATGACATAACTGACCATAATGATCATTTTTGCAACTAGAAAGCTTTCCTTTTACTAACCTCAAAATGACTGCTCATAGCTTCAACCGTAACTTTAAAAACCCCATCCCAAACCTAAATGCATTGTTACCTCGTGAAGATTTTCTCTGGCTGGCATCAAATTTTATTCCTCTATAGAGTTCCAAAGAAATTAGACCATAAGCAACCATCATTATAATCCCAGGAATAAGAAAGAGTGTGAGCAGCAAGAAAGTGTACCTAAGGAATAAAAAGACACACTGAGAACAGAGAATGGCACAAAACCAGAAAAATTCCTTTTCATACAACTGAGAATTGGGGAAGACAGGATTTCAAGATTTTCTGAATTATTTTCATGCCAATACAAAGTATCATTTTGATCTCTGGAAATTTGAAGCTTCCTACTTCTTCTCCAGGTTCCCCCAGAAGGGTACAGCAGGAACAAGACTATCATGGACGCAAACCATCTTTCATTCCACCGATGCAGCCTAGAGGGAGATGGCCACTCCCACAGGGGTTAAAGGGGGCAGAAGCTCTCTCTGCCCACGAGTGGGACTCCGTGCTGTAACCAGATGAGCACCGGATGCCCTGTAGCTTTGGACAATGTAAAAACTGCCTTGCAGAAGCTAAATGAGCAGCTGCTGATTCTCAAAGGGGTCCTCGGTACATTAAAAATGTTTTAATGGTTGGACTCAATGATCTTAGAGGTCTTTTCCAGTATAAATAATTATATTATTCTGCTTCAGAGAGATTTGAATTCCTGAGGGCCATGGCACATGTGGGCAAAGACAGAGCAGCAACAACCTGGGCTTTCATTCCTGGAGCCATACAGAGCTCCTGAGAAGGGATCCCAGGGCTTGCAATCTCTTTGGTAAAGGAAGCAGCTTTTACTTGGTTTCATATCTGCTACTCTCCTAGTCAGGTTCTCTGATTGAGTACAAGATGGGGAAATAATGATGTTTAAATGCATCCACGAGCCTGTGTCTCTTCTGATCCCTGTGACTTTGGTGCACACTCAGAAACAGACCTGGGAATCTGTAAGGAGACAACAGAGAAGGGAATTTTGTCCTGTACCCTTCCTCCTCATGCCGCCAAATACCTGAGACTACTGCAAGCATTAACACAAAGTTACTCTCTGTGGATATACCATACCAAAATGGTGCAGACTTTAATCTTTTTCCCAGTTCCAACTGACCTTCAGTATCAAAAAAAGTCTTACACTCTGTCAGTGCCAGTCAGTGTTTAATCAACGTGCAAGGACATCATGTTTAAGTACTTTTGCTGTTTGATAGTGCTGATGTTTACTCTGCCTGGATGTGTAGGACTTGGAGCATGTCTCTCCCCTCTTCTCTCTGCCCCTGTTCTCCATAAAGCGACCAAAAGGATTCAGTTCTCAAATAAGACATTTGCAGCCTCGTATTCTACTTCTCTGCTGCAGAGAACCTTCAAACAAATTAACAGGCAAGGCAGCACACAGAGGGGCATTTGTATGTGTCTGCATTTCTCAAAGATTAATCAAGGATTTCTCTGAAAATGTTGAAGTTTATGTGCAAATGAGTGAAAGAAGTATTCCTACTACAAGTGACAGATGCTTTCTTTGCAGTGATAGTCAGGGCTTAGCAGACCATGGTGTGAGAATCATTACCATGTTGGGCAATCTTTCCTATGACGAAGGAAAAGTCATGCAAATGTCAAAATGTAAGCAGCTCAAAAAGATGTTGATCTTTTTTTTACATCTTAAATAAGCATGATAGAATGTAAACATTTGCTGAAGGTTAATACTTTATTTTCCATAGGCTTATTGCTACCATGAAATCCCGTTTTCCAGCAGATAATTATGCATTGGCTAACAGCCAGTTATGTCTTACCAAGACTGTTGAATGACATCGCTTGGCCAAAGGAGCCGGCACATATTTGCTGTGGTGTTGTTATACTTGGTGAAAGAGACCAGTTTGCTGTAGATTGGGTACGGTGACATGATAGTAAAGGAGAGACACCAGGTCGCAGCAATCACTCTCAAGGCATGAGATTTTGTCTGCCAGACCCTGGACTGCAGAGGTTTGCAGATGGCACTGTATCTCTCCAAAGATATGGCAACCAGGTTGAATGTAGAGACACTTACAGACACACCTATATATATAAAATAAAGAAAAAGGTTATTCTCTTGTTTTAAAGGTTATGTTATGTTCAAATGGTCTTGCTAGCTTTCTGTATGCATACAAAAATTCAAAAATGTAGCAAATTATTTATAAGCAAAAATATTTATGAACACCGTACTGTGTAAGCCAGCGAAGAATGTGTGGGCAGTGGGTCTGGGTCTCCAGACTTCTCCAGACTGATATTCCTGCTCTGCGCTTCTCTTGCTCCAAAAGTCCAAGAAAAAATACACACTGTGTCAAACCATACAATTCTGGTAACAAGGACAGAAGACAATTTTACTCCTAACTATTCTCTTTGCTACTGTGGTTTATTCACTCCACTAATTGCACTGAAATTCAAACAAAGCATCTGAAATCAGTTAATTACTCTCTTAAAACAGATGTTCACAGTTCCTTTTCTATTGTTTTAATTTTTTTGAGTGTACTGCTTGACTCGTGATCTGATTTTCTCATTCAAGAGAATGAAATCTATTACAACTTTTTAATTAGATGCTAATGGAGTTACAAACAAGGAGAAATGAAGTCATTAAGTAGAATCTTTGTCCTTCAAGTATCCTTAATTTCTTCTGTTCGTATTTTATAAAATCTAATGTGGTGGTCTGTGTTTCTGTCATTGAGGTGCCCAAGTTCATCACTGCAAAATTATAAATATTTCTTCTTAGCTTTGCCACAAATTTTTCTTTCAGTGAATGATTATTTGTCTTTGTGAATGTGGGTCAAACTATCAAATGCCAATATTGTTACAGTTTGCTTTACAGAAATCATCCATAATTTAAAATTTGTCTTTCTACATCTTAAAATGAAAAACTGAGCATAGTTGATGCAATGGTTGTCAGTGTCTATTTGTCAGATGAAGCCTGTGTTACCTGAAAGTTTAGTGGGAAATCTCTACATTCCAACTCTTAAAATAAAACAGCTTCATAATGAGGAACTTTACATTTGGTCTATTTCACTGGATTTTTTAATAAAGTAATTTACACTGTGTGCAATAAGAGGCAGATGACAATGCTTCAGTAATGTTTTATGATATTTTTGCCAGCAATTCATTATAATTGTTTAAACATGGCCTTTAGTTTTATTGGTTTTATCTACAAAAAGATGTTGATTTCCCATTCGCACACTTTAGGTGTGTACTTTCACATTACATCAAAGTTCTCAAGGGCACGGGTTGAAAGGGGACCTGAGGTTCCTGTAACCAACTAAGGGTCTCCCAAAGCGGCAAAAACTTTACATAATGTTCTCATTTCTTCTTTTCCTTTTTCTCTTCTCTTTTTATCTTTTTCTTTCTCTTTTTCTTATTCTGTTTTTTTGTTTGGTTTGTTTGGTTTTGTTTGTTTGGGTTTTTTTTTTTGGTTAAGAAACAAGCAAATGCAGAGGAAATATTCAAAGTGAGACAAAAATCCACACACATACACAACCCAGGCATTTTGAAATTCCTAGCTCCTTGCTCCACAACCAAAAGGAGTATGGCAAGGCATACAAAGGTGATGCTTCTTAAAGTCAGGCTCTAAAATCTGTATCTGTGTTTTATGGTCTTCTGCTGAGCTCTGATCACACCTGGTCTGTCCGCAAAGAGTACTTGCTCCAACTTCCAGCCCTGCAAATTACACCTACTTTGGTCTCTTTCTTTTTTATGTATCACTGCTGCCAAAAATCTGTGGGCAAAGCCTGCCCTTAGTGAGGGTGTACAAGCCCATCAGTTCTGGTGGGCAATCTGAATGCTGGTAACAATCTTGTCAGTGATGGGTAAGCAAGTGCATGTGCTGGGTTCCTCACTAAAGTCTGATCATGCAACATCTTCGCATCCAGCAAAACACTTTCGTATGCCATTAAAGTTAAGTGTGTGCCTCTGTGTTTTTGCTGGATCAGACCAAGGACACCAGAACCACAACAATTTGTGCTCCAAAGTTGTTTCTTCATAATATTGGTAACTTCAATGGTGGATGGGAACAATCAGCTTTTTATAGGTCTTTAAATACCTTCTCACCTGTCTCATTAGTCAGTCTTCAAAATAGGTATAAACTTCCCAGACTTACCCATGAAGTAAGTGGCAGTTTTGCAAACAGCGCTTCCAAAAATAAAATCTTTTAGCAGGTTGGGAATGAGGGTGAAAGGCATGCAGAAAAGGCAGAGCATCAGGTCGCTGACTGCCAGTGACAGCAGAAATGTGTTGGTGACTGTTCTCATCCGCTTGTTTCTTATCAGCACCGTAATCACCAGAATGTTCCCCAAAATGCTGAGCAGAAATATCAAACAATACAGCAGAATTCGAATTATCTGATGCAAATCTGAAAATTGTCACAAGAAAAGATCAGTTACATAGTATTCAACTCAGATTAATATTATACATTTCAACCTTTAATCAAAAGGTAAAAGCCTTTCTGTATTCAATTGTATGAAGGTTTATGTCTTTACACCAATGCAAAGTAAGTGGAAGTGCTGAAATTCTTAAACATATTCTGATCTACCTAAACTGCATAGCATTAAACTACAATATAAGCAATACCATTTGGAGAGTCAAATACAACTTCTTAAAGCATGTGCTTCTCATGCTACTTACTGCGCACCACTAATTCACCATGGGAGATCCTATTTTATGCAAAAGTAAGAGAAGATTAAGCAACCAGAAAATATTTTAATACATGGATTTCTTTTCAGCCTCAGAGTGCTATAATTTCCTATTCAATCACTTTCATACATGGTATCAGATCTGATCACTCCATTGTTATTGAATTGAGTAAAAATCACGTTTCTTCAAGTCCTTAGCAGAGATGTTTACATTTTGTGCCCCAAAGTGCTACTGTTTTAGTTTTCCATTATATCCAAATTTTGTCCTAGTTGAATTTTGAACTTGGAAAACCAGCACATACTAATTTTTTTGCTGCCTGTTTCTCATACTAACTTAAAAGCAAGCAGTTGATTTTGCACTCAGACAAAATGCTTTGCATAGCTCTTTCTTTCTGTAGTATCTCTACATCCACCTAGAACTAAAACTGCCTGAAAAAAATCAATTTTCCATACATACCTTTAGAAGGATAAGGTGCATCATCCACACAGAAAAAAGTGTCATTTTCCAAGATGATATCGCAGAGGAAATCAGTAATGTTGGTACCATTCCCAAGGAAGCTACTAGCATCAACTATTTCCATTCTTCAGTACCCACAGATTACCTTTGACGAAGAAGAAGGTGGGTTTGTAACTATCTGCCCATGCTGTCAGTAAACAAATGAACGTTTCTGAATGAAGTCTTCAGAAGAAATATAAGAGAGGCAGCTGTGCAAGGAAGCTGTTCTGACTCTCTGACAGGAGCACCCAGCACACAGAGTCCTGTTCTGGCTGCACAAGATGTTTTCCAGGGGCACACACAGCAGTTCAGAAAAGCAAAGCATGTGTGCACATACACGCTCACAAGTATGTGCACACACTCACACACACACACACACATATCCCCTCCGGTACTTTTTAGATCCACCCTCTTCTGCTACTGCACTACTGTTGGGATTATGAACAGGCTTGAAAAAGATTACAGCATTAACCCCTTGCGAGATTGCTTCTAGTCATGTCTCTGCACTATTTCTCAGAGCCTTTATTTCACAGCCTGTAAATGAGACCCAGTGAGTGATGAGAGTGATAAATCTGTCTCTCAACTAACAACATTTAAAATGGTAAGAGTCAATAAAAGGGCAGAGAAGAGAAAAAACATAGTGAAGATTTTGTATTCCTTACATGGAAATTATTCTTGTCTTCCTATTTTTCAGAGTAAACTGAAGATAAGGTAGACTCAGAAAAATAAAAGCAGCTACATTTATCTCATTTGGTGAAGTGTTAGTTTCATACGAAAGTGCTGTACATGCCTGATCCAAACCCCAGCAAGTCAACAGAAAAACTCACTGATTTCACTTAGTGGATCAAACCTTATGAAAGTAAATTAGAATTGTCAGTTAATATAAGCAGAAGCCTATACATTTCCTCTGTGCAAGAATTTTTATATTACTTGAATACAAACTTGATAAAACTGATAAACTGTGGCACATTAGTTACACACCAGTGGAAAACACAAAGATCTCAATGGTTTAAAAGTTCTGCTTTTTTAATACGTAAACATCATCCTCACTGGAGTTTTCACAAAGTCATGGGCTTTTACTTCCCAGTATATAGCTTGTTCATGGCCAGAAATGCAAATTAATATTAGAAATTAATCTCTACTATAACTAAATGAAAAATTAATTTCACATTTAAAATCCCTTTTACTTAAAAGCAGAGCAGTAACAGGTTCTTTGTAACAAGTCCTGACCCCTCAAAGCTGATATACACAGACTGGAAAGCCTAGGTTTCTTTTCCAGTCTTGACAGCTTTGCTTCATAGTATGAATAACGGGAATAGGTATGTAGGAATGTAGATTGAAAAGCTACATTGAAAGCTCTAATTTCTCAGTTATCCTTTGTACCTCTGGGAGTCCTGGATGCAGCTGGCCATCAGTGGTCCACACCACTGCACAGTCCCACTGACTACCTTGCTGTCAGGGTGTGAGAGGCTGGCCAGGAGTGCAGGACTGTATGACTAACACTGTAAAGCCAATGCAGGTCTCGTATCGGTTTCAAACATATGTGGGACAGGGTGAAGGACCAGCTTCCCCAGGACAGCAGGAGCTCCTCACTGAGCCCAAGCCCTACGGACGGGCCCACTTCAGTGTCAAGAAATGCTTGCTAAGCACACGCAAGACAGATGAAGCCAACGAGGCCAGCAGCCACGGCTGGAGGCTCCATGGAGTCGGCAAAAAGGCAAATTGAACCAGGCTGCACTGGACACAGCTCGCTTTGTGTGCTCTGCAGACAGCAAAGGAGCCGAGAACACAGTGGTAGGAGGCAGCACGTGCAGGACAGGCTTGAAGAGTTGAGGGATAAGTACTGAGCCATGACTAACTCCAGAAGGTACTAATTTCAACCAAAAGTGAGTTGCAGAATGCGTGAGGGAATGATATCCCGTGCAAATCCCAGCAACTGTGGAGCTACTGTTTAAAACCAACAGGATCACTGTGGGCGCTGCTCAGGACTCTGAATCTGTAAGGTGCAGCTTTCCTCTACAGATTTGTCCAGACCATGCATCCAGAGATTTTTATCTGTTATTAGAGTCCTCGACAGTTTTCCTTCTCTGAATGCCAGGCTTACAGACTGGGTCACAAAGGGTTTAGTTCCCCTGGAGTCCTTTTTAAACACTGGCATCACATTTACACAATTTTTTTCCCTGGCAACAGCATAGTTGTAAACAATCGATTGCACATCATGGTTAATAATTTTACTATTTCCTTTAGAAGTTCTGGATGAATACCATCTGGTCCTGGGCTGAGCTCGATTCAGCGTCTGCTGGTTAAATTGTCAGAGTAAATGAGGAAGAATTTGCTATGATCTCTTGACTCCCCTTTAGGAGTGGATTTCTGCATGAAACATATCAAGATCAAAGAGCTTTATTTTCCAGGCTTTTATTTTGCATAGATTTACTAATGTACAACCAATAGTCTTCATGTTTGGACACTTCTGAGTTGCCTTTATAATATCATTTCTCTCCACTACATTTAGCTAACTGCATGACAGATCACTCTCCATGCAGATCAGTATCATCTCACTGTCCCCCTGCAAGTTTCAGGAGAGAAAAAAAGGAGGTTTTAATGAAATGCTTGCTCATCGCAGATGTAATTTTATAACTTAGGAGAAACACAAACCTGAGTGTCTGTCCCATTCGAACTTAATCATGCATTATTTGAGATGTTGAAAGTTTTAGGCAAGAACTTCCCTTGAGCTGGCTGCTTTATTAGCAACAGTGATTTATTAATAAAATTGTTTTTAATTAAGAAATACTTTAAGTACCTTAATATGACTGTGTAGATAGTTTAGACAAAAGTATTCAAAAATATTTTTCCCTAAGTTTGAAGGAGGCTTGCAAATCCATGATAACAAAAGAATCTGCCTTTTTTTTTCCTTTTAATTCTAGTATTTATCCTTTTCTCCCCTGTAATGTCATATACTGAACACACTGCCTTTGCAGCCAAAACAGTTGCTGTGCTCTGTCATTTCCTGCTATGTATATGTATCTTTTCTCATCCAAAACTAAACCACGTCAGTTTACAGTTACCTCATTCTTTTTTCCTAAAGAATAATCTGCTGTTTTTTCATTAATTTGACAAAGATTTTTACTTAATTTAAATAGAAAGTCCACTAGTAAAACGATGAATTTGGAAAAGCATATCTTTATCTGGTGTCAAACTTACAAATAGTTTTAGGTTTGTTGCCAGTGTTTTTTGTCCTGAAAAGTAAAATAAATTAATTAGAAAAAACATATATGGAAAGTCATGGTCTACTTCTGTTCTCACCTGCCAGGTTTATGCTGGAATTAGGCCTCTGATTCAGTGGATTTACTCTCACAGGCACAAACTACAGGGAGATCAGGACCAGGCCACACTTTTGGAGAACACACAGAATTCTCAGGAACACATTTATCATAAACTTTTCCAAGGTGATGTGAGCCTGAGTCCTATCAGTGTCTCACATTAACTGCATTTAAAAAATTTATTTCACACTGATCTGAACTCAATAACATAAGGATGAAATTTACTTCAGAGCACCTTGTTGTATCATCAGTGATTTCTGAAATACCATTCACCAACCATGGACAGGATCAAAGGCAAACAAGGTGCTCCTGCTGCCCCTGCAGTGCTTCTGCAAAGGTCATGTATTATGTGGCATGTTGCTTAATAAATCTCTGGAAGACTCCACAGGTCTTCAATGATGAAAGTCTATGTATTTAGGTCATATTAGTATTGAGACACATCTCAAGGTACCTTTTAAACTGTTTGGGCATGACCACTTTTCATTCTTCAGAAGTGCAAATTCATAGTGTTTGAACTTGCATGTTTGCAGTACCACCTACCTGACCTACCTGTGAGATGCAATACAGCTGGTCCTTCTGCCTTCAAGGGCATCCAGGCAGCCTGTCCTACCACCTTCCTCAGAACAGAGGAAATGAGACCTCCCAGGTGATGGCTGTGAGTTCTGTACAATGTTCAAGGCTCTCTGATGAAGGGGATGAATAAAGCATATTGTCTCTGTAAATCCTCAGGTCCAATTTCATGCTAATGGTAAAGTTTCTGTGGGCTTCCAGGCTGAAAGGGATTTCTGCTCCAGAGATTTCTATGCAAATTTGTATACAATTTAGGGAAATTGCCTCAAAGAAATATGTGTAAATCGTTTGTCCAGTGCAACGTAAGATCTCATAAAAATCCTTCTGACACCCTGGGACATTACTGAAGTCTGGGATGATTCACTTTCCACTCATTCCTCCCAAATGGTTTACTGTGCATGTTGCTACTCATGTCAGCACTTCTCAGCCTGTCACTGAGCTCAGCTGCATCTCCCCTCCCCACACATCTGGCCCTCTAATTATTAAAAATTGAGGGCAGAAGTTACATCAATGCTCTCTGAACAACTGAAGCTGATCCTTTTCCTTTTTGTGTGTTATCATAACCAAGATATAAGTGCTATAAGGAATGAATACACACCCATGAAAAAGGAACATAGATATTTTTAAAAGATGCTCGTTTCTTTTGCAGGCTATACATGATGTACAACCCTGGTTTTTTGCCTTCACCCTGTGAATATTAATTTGCTAGGGAAAAACAGTTCAGGATTTATGTCGCTGTGAGCAGCACTAACGGTGAGAAACGACACGACCAAGTTCAGGAAGAAAGTACTAGCAGTAGTTTAATTAATTATAATCATCATTTTTATAACAGGGGTCGCAAAGAGTGTGTTGAATGGCATAAGACAATTGGGTGCTCGGCCATCCACCCCTTGAGGGGATTGGTCAAGCTCTAAGACACTTATTCCAAAATATCAGAAGGCTAGAACCATAACAATCTTGCATAACAAACCCAGGTGCAAGATAAAGAGTTAGTTTACAAAACCCATAGCAGTGTTTTTCATAGCCTCTGTGAGAACTGCAAAGCTCTCACAGAATGCTGCAGAAAGCTGAAAGATTTCTCTACCAAAGCTTTTCAGCATCTACAGATTTAAGCTAGAGATGCAAGAAAATAGCCCTGCATATCCTTATCCTGCAGGTATATTATGTGCTAGAACCTCGTGCCAAGTAACCTGCATCAACACATGGCCCAAGAGATCACTGTTTTTGGATTATATTAACACCATCAAGTGCTGGTACCGTTAATGTTCTCCTTTGAGCATATCTTTGCATACTAGACCAACATCAGTCAAGGCCAAAATCCATCACATGTTCTAAGGTACCGGTTGTCCGAGACTTTTCTGAGGTACAGTAGTGGCTGTAACAAACAGATAAAAGATCAGTTTTAAATAGGTTATCATGTCAGCAACACAATGGTACAACTCTTCCTAACAGTACTCAACTCCTTAACAAAGTTCAAAACTGCAACAGGCTGCTAAACAAACCCCCACCTACAACATCTGAGAACTGTAGTCTTTTATGTTAGGATCCCAGTTGGGCACATAACAAAGAGTCACAGCTATTTTACCACAAGAGATTTTCATTAGTATGTCTCACAGAGGTATATTAAAGAAGTTAGTTATGTTAACTGCAGTCGCTATGAGTTTCAAGTTAAAGATGAAAAAAACAAAGTGAAGTATTTGGCACAGGCCACTCAGTGGGAGAGCGGAAAACTTGGGAAAAGCAAGGAAGTCTTTTCAGACTGCTGCTGCCTGATACTCTGCTCTCAAAAGAAGCCATGCTGTCCTCATGACGTTAAGATCAAATGGATTTCCGTATTTCCACAAAATTAGATAAAGAGATGTTAATTTCACAACACCAACTAAGTAATTTAGAGACTGGCTGTGCAATTAGCAGGGAGGAAATAGAGAAGGTCAGCTAATGTATTATTGGGTGAATTGGTACCAGCATGTCTGAAGCCAGGGCTTTAATTTAAGATTCCACAAAGTTTGTGTGTCTTACTATGTATAGAGAGAAATTACTTCGTGTTCCATGACATCTCATCTAGCACCAACATTTTTAGAGGACTATCAGTTTCTGTTGATGATAAAGTCCCTTAAGGTAACATTACTGAAATTTGTTCACTGACATCTGAGTTCCCAAGAGTTATCTAATCCTTGTTTTAAGGGAACCCAAGATATGGGAAGCAAGGGAGGCATCGTCTCTATTAGACATATACTGAAAATTACACTTACATAAAAAGAATAAATTTAATCACCAACAGTCATTCTTTAAAGTTTCAGCTTTTTATAGGAAACATAAGCTTCCTATGAGCAGTCATCTGATTTGACATAAATTTGCATGAGTCTGCACAAAAAATGGAACATACAACTTTATTCTATTTTGTAGATTTCTCTGTTATTCTGTAACTGAAGAGGGGCACATAGCCTCATATTTTAAAGGGTAACTGGCTAAACTTCTTCTCAACAACTGAATTCTGAGCATGAATTTTAGTTATTTGAAACAATTTGAACCATGAAGTGTTGGTAAAGAACAAAAATTTTAGAAGGCATTGAAAAATGTCTCTCCATTAGAAGACCTATCTACCATTACTACTGGTACAACACAGACAGCTACTGCACTCTATAAACCCCTACCAGCAAAGCCCACAAGGAAACAACACTCCTTGAAAGTACATAACCAAACTAAGATCCTGATCTAATAAAAAGAAAAGCAAAAGACTACGGGATGTCCAGAATTTTGCTGCTTTCCCATTGTTGTGATTTTGCATGGAAGGGTGCTCAGACAGTGAAACGACAGGTTGTCCCCTTCAAACTGTGGGCTTATATAATGAAAGTAAGATTTTAAATTAGGCTCATGGCCTGCGTTTTGTTGTACACAGTTAAGTATTTTATTGTTTGACTCTTGTTCTTCTACTGTGACAATCTCCAGGCCAGTTTTTTCAGTTAAATGGAACTCTGTTAGCTGGCAGTTTGGACTAATCATTGAACCCAGTAAGATGAGATACAGGGAGTCCTTCAGGAACAATTTACCCCAGCTGGAGTTCTCCTCTAGGTCTTAATTTCTGGAATGTTTAGCTTTATTTGTAAATTAGCTAAATGCTCTTCACATTTTGGACTTCTTTGATAGGCATAATGCTGTTTGTAGAATGTTGTCAGTTATAATTTTCTGAGAAACGGAGGGAGGCAGGTAAAGTCCATAATGACAAAAAATACTCTCATTTATTTCAATTATTGTGCTAAGCTGTCCTGGAAGTATTTGATAGTGATTTCAAACCATTATTGAAATACTGAAACACTGAAAATAATACTTTCCAGAGTTTCAGCACAGATGGGCCGTTAAACGATAGTACTGTTGGCCTTACTTGCCATGCTTTTGTCTATATAATCCTTAAGAAAACATATGCTGAGGAACAATTGCTGTAGTTAGTTTGAGCAATTTGCCCATGTTTATACAAGATTACATTGTGCAGGGAGTTAATGTGACTGAAAGTATCTAAGTTTTAAATTAATTTTCATTGTTTAGTCTTTGCTTACATTACAAAACTGTTTTGAATCTGCCAAGAAGTCTCAGCTCTCAAAAGAAGGGAGAAACTCAAGTCCAAGGACAAACTCTGCTCTGAATTCTCTACACTCACTTTTTGACAGTCAGATTCAGTCAGGCTGTTGTGGTGTGCCCAAATATCCAGGGTTTATAAATCAAGCATATCAGAAGTCAGATCTCTGCGATGTAATCCTTGTATATAGAGAAGGTACATGCTACACTCCTGATTTTGCTTTAACAAACATTTGAAAGTTTGCAGTAGACTAACTGCAATTAACTGGATAATTTTTTCCTAACATTTTTGCGTGTGTGCCTGAAGTAATTATCTCATGACATTTGCAATTATATATTGCATTATATTATATTTTTTATATTATATAGTCATTATATTTGCAATTTCATGCATTCTGGTTTGGCCCGTTCCAGAACCACCTGCACTAGTGCTAAGTGTGCTTTGTACAGAAAAAACAGTGCAAAACAGTCACAGATCATACACAAATTGTGGCTACTATGTCCCTTCTTGGATACCTCATCTATTCACAATGTTCTCCTTTTATTCTAATGCATTCATTTTGCAATCCTACAATGTGGGAAAAGTGAATAAATTGAAGTAGGAAAGGTATTTCTGATGAGATAATGACAAAAGAGCAGTAACAGCTAATTTTGTTTTTACAAGCTTTGCTGACTGAAGTTCCTGGAGCAAGTAAAGGCTTTTTAAAATATTCTAAGCAATATGCTAGTGAAATGTTCCCAGATTCTACTGTCACCCACTCTGGTTTTAAACCCAGTGGTATTTGAAGTACAATCCTGCTCAAACCATAATCTAACAGTGATCTTATCTCTTTAATTTCAATTTACATTTCAGTTAGAAAGTCAGAATTATCAGCAATTTTATACTTTGTAAGACAGACCTCCCCAAAATCTTCACTTAATCCTCAATGATTGCTAATGAAAGTTATCAGGAGCCAGATAGGAATGTTCTGGTAAAAAAAAAAAAAGTAACGTGCTATTTCATTAGCTGTTAAAACTGAGCCATTTCAACCAGAATATCTTTTTTCACAGACCTTATAAAGAGAAGGCTGGAAATTTAAAATTGGATCATGTCAGAAATATTCAAATAAATTCTAAAAAATGAGATCATGATATAAATTGGTAAATAAATTTTCATTTTCTGTTTCTAAGGAGTAGCTGGTAGGTGTGAGGAGCCAATGCAGTTTGAATTCAGCCATTTCAGTTTGCCTCAGCCTGGCTGTCAGAGGCACGTGGCGGGAGGGAGCGCACACCTGCCACGGGCAGGAGGCAGCCGGCAGCGGGGGAAGCCTCGGCTCTGGGGGGACCCGGCCGGGCTACACCCACACCAGGCGGGCACTGGGAGCCCCTGCGGGGGGCTGCTCCAATCGGGCCGCGAAGGGGCCTCCACCAATGGACGGCACAGGGAAGTTGGACTGGGCCAATGGTCCCCTGTCCTCGGGCGGACTTCGGGAGGGGCCAGGGGGGTATAAAACCCAACTGTGTCAGGGCTCGCCGCTGCTCCCTGCCTCGTTTGCTCCGGCCTCAGCCAGCCAACCTGCCTTCTGGCTCTCCTGCCCTCGCTGGTTCGCCCTCACACCTGTCCGGCTTTCCTGTGCCCCTGACCACTTCGCTCCGCGTCCTTGCCTGGGCTGCCTGCTTCCAGCCCTGCCGCCCCAATCCAGCCGGTTGCCGCGACCCCGTCCAGGGTCCTGCTCCTCGCCTCCGAGCGCCCTCCGGTGCCGTCGCCGCGGGCGCCTCGCCCCTCCGGCAGCCGCGCAGGCTCGGTCAGAGCCAGCCCGTCCGCAGGCAGGCAGCGTGCACACTGCCCGCCTGGACACCGACAGCACTGCCCTGGCTCGCTGGTGGTAACGCCCTCTTCTTCTCTCTGTCCTCTCTCGTCTCCCACATTCCTTTCCCATTTTCATTTATTTTCTGTCTCTTCTAGCCCTCTTTCATTTGGCCAACTCCTTCTCCTTTTTGTTACCACTAAACGGTTTTTCAGATACAACGTTTGCCTCGTTTGGCTTAATTTCGTTCCCAACCATCCATTTTTAAAAGAACTCTACGCAGTTCCCCACGGTGGAATGTGACAGTAGGTCATGTACTATATTATCCAACCTAAAATAATAGGAAACTTTTATTCTTGTGTTCTGACGTGTTACTAAATATCCAAGGCCTTCGAGATTTAACGCTGTTTGAGAAGAAACTGGCCGTACAAATTGATAGTTTTTTATGAAATCCAGCTTACTTATCAAGAAGGCAGTAAATTTCATTTCCCTTAATAGTACAGAGGAATGAGAAAAAACCCCATGATTTTTCCTTACTTACACTTTTTCCATCATGGTGGCTCATTTAGTTAGTGACATGATAACTTCTTCTGTTCCTTCTTCGGTGCATCCTCATGAGTGCTTCTTTACCTATTGCCCATCCTATTTGTGTGTAGTTTTCTCCTCCTTTAGGCCAACTTAACCAAAACTGTGAATTTGAAAAAGGCACCTTAGGTCTGGAGTGTTCATCTCTTAGGCGACCCAACTGAGCTGGGTTCAGTATCCCCAACAGTGGTGTTGTTTCCAGTTCTAAGGAGGAAATAAATGGCTAAGTCTCAAAGATTTGTGCCTCTTGGATAAGGTTATCAAAGCTAGTAGTAACTTGCTGCACAAGGATATTTTAAAGAAATATTTTAAATTAAAGAAAAAAGGATATTAACTCATGTCATAGTTACGTTTCACTAGAAGTTAAAACCATTGCATGGCTATAGATATTTGGGGGGTTTTGGTGTCCTAAACCCCTGCATAATGATGCCAAAGTAAAGTGTTTTTCTGTCTGAATATTTGATCATAAAATCAACATCCATATATGCATTTTCTCTTCCAAATCCCCTACCAAACCTGTTCTACAGGCTTTAAGTTTTTGTCCCATCCATATTATTGCTGCAAACCTTATAGATATATCTGGAGAAAAAAATCCAACCCTACATTTCAGAAGTAGCTTCCTTGAAAGAGTCCATGTCATGAAGTTGTGTCAGGGGAGGTTTAGGTTGGATATCAGGAAAGGGTTCTTCACTCAGAGGGAGGCTGGGCACTGGAACAGGCTCCCCAGGGAAATGGTCACAGCACCAAGTCTGACAGAGCTCAAGAAGTATTTGGACAATACTCCCGGGCACGTGGTGTGACTCTTGGGGATGGTCCTGTGCAGGGTGTGGAGCTGGAGTCGATGATCCTGATGGGTCCTTCCAACTCAGGATATTCTATGATGATCTCATGCTGTTATTTCCTTGTATGCCAGTACATATGTGGGGGGGACAAGCTTATGTATCACACCTTTGATCTAAACCTTTATTATGCTGGTTTTGTTATTAGCCTAATTTTGCCAGAATGAAAAGCCCTTCTGCTGTTGAACAACTCCAATGAGGTATTTTAGTTCTGTATTTTAGGTTATTGCTATACACTATCCAGCAGAAATTCACCCTGCTCTACTCTCTATGAGTGCAAGCCTCGACGCAGTTTCAGACAAAGACCAGGAAGTTTATCCACACTAGCTACTAGAGTGTATACATGTATTTATTTAAGATCAGAGCACATTTTATCCCGTCTGCTCTGGAAAATGTGTTCTTCGCTAAACAGCGGATAGGAATGTTGGCCACAGGGGTCCTTCCTATGAAGAATGAAAGTGAAAGATAAATTGCATTCCTATATGACTGCTTACTCATATTAAAGACTGATAGTCTCAGCTAGGCTGTACAGTTTCTGGTTTATCAGTTTCATACCTTGTCTCTTCACTTTCTTTTTTGCAATAAATACAATTTATTTCAACCCTTCCTGAGCCCTTTAGCACATTCATCTTTGTGAATGTTTTCTAATTTTCCTTCCTTGTCTTTCTGGGGACATGTTGCAATATAGATTGTAAGATTCAAGCCTGTATCCTGTAATTAACAAAATAATACAATTTTTTAGGTACTACCTCTGTCCTTTTTTTAATTTAGCAGATTTGTTATGCATTTGAAAGATTTCTTCACAGACCTCTAAACAGTGATGCAAAACAGAAAACCTAACTGCATTTTTATATTTAAAATTTTTGGTTTCCATGTGCAGAGCTTCATCTGAAATCAAATCATTTGGGTTTGTCTGTCCTCCCTAGAGCTGTGTATAATATTTTGGTGTAATTTTTCCTTTAAGCAGATCCGTATATTAATTTGTATGCTTTTGGTTAGTGAAAGCAGGGTAGTCTGCTACTCGGTGGCTCTGAATCCAGCCTTCAGAGCTGTGCTTCACATATGTGTGCTCTTCCATCTCACTGTTCCACTCTTTTTTGGGTGAATCTTTGAGCATGTTGTTATAATGAACTTCTTTCCACAGTAAAAGCTCGATCATTTAGTTGTGTTTCATATATTCACAACAATTCCTGTAACAGGCAGTATTAGTAATCAGTGTTTCAGGTAATTTTCTGCAGTGATGTATTCCTTTATATAAACAGAGAAACAGTAGAAATTTAGAAATTAGGGCTCAGTTTTACATTTTGACTTAATGTCTTTTGAACTAATATGGCACAACTGCAAGTATTTCAACATAGGATTCTTCAGGCCCCCACCATGGCCTGAGGTCTGTCAGAGAAGATTCTATTCCATAGTTGGTGATGATATTTAATCAGTGCCCGGTGCTCCCTTTCAATGATATACGGCATTTGTCCGTACAGGAAAAGGAAAGCACCATCACGGGAGACAAAACTGTGAGAAACTTATGAAGGTTCTGCTTGCTATGTTGTGCTCATTCCGCATTTCCTTTTTGTGGCATTTCCAGCTGTCTTTCCAATAGAGCAGACATCAAGTTAAGGAAGCAGAAATCAAGGTAAAGGATATTTGAAAAGTCCTTGTAATGGAAGTAAAAATCTCCATGACTGAAACTAGATTTTTCCGTTGAACAGTTACAGTAGCTGGCTAACCAAAACCCTTACAAAAACCCTTCAAGAGTTTCTAGTTCCTCTTGGTTTATTCTTCACTTTTGAATCTTCTATTTGAAAAT
The DNA here is from genome assembly GCA_013397865.1 of Struthidea cinerea. Classification (NCBI taxonomy): domain Eukaryota; kingdom Metazoa; phylum Chordata; class Aves; order Passeriformes; family Corcoracidae; genus Struthidea; species Struthidea cinerea. Next base: position 2,224,979 of record VZTI01003277.1, read on the forward strand.
GTATCAAACAAGGAAATGAAACAATGGAATAATCCTTCACATGGAAGGAAAAAAAAAAAGAATAGAAAGGATTAATCAACTTTGTCATCAGATCTTAATCAGAAGAATAAAATGTACCCAGGAAGATATCCTTGTTCTGCCACTGAAGTTTATAGTTCTACCTCGTAATGATTAAGGAGAAGGCAGCTATGATCTAGACACTAAATAATGTATCCAAGGTGGTCTGCTGGTTGTTGAAGACTTGCAACATACACTGATGTGACTACGTAGTAAATTGTATATATTTCAGGCAGTGAACAAAAAGTATAACAGACTACCTTAAAACATTTATTACATTTTCCACAGAAGACAAATTCCCCTACTGCAATAAGTAGGCTATAGCATTGAGAAGCTATTTCAGTGGAGTAATGCTCAATATTGTTTAACAAATAAACAGAGAATGAGAGGGTTTGGTATTTTTCAAAAGTAGATACAAAACATCACCACACATATGTTTTTAGATATTTTAATAGCATCATAGAAAGGCTTGGGTTGGAAGGAACCGTAAAGATCATCTAGTTCCAATCCCCCCCTCCAAGGGCAGAGATGCCACCCACTAGATCAGATTGCTCCTGTTTTTAAAAAGAGCATACTTCTTGTGACAGACAAGAACCAAATTCTACTTACATTTAGATCACATAGATCCACTGGAGTCAATAGGTTTGAAAAGAACACAGAATCTCACCCTAGCACACCCACACACCGGTAAGCTCTGACATGGAGTAAGAATCTACTGAGACAGTTCTTTTTACTGCATTTCTTCCTTACAGACCAATTGGCTAAAGTTTGTAAAAACCTTTAAAGTAAGCTGCTATGTGTGAATTGAGAAAATGCCTGTTCAGGAATGCCGAATTATGTCTTTTAAAAGGTTTGGCTGAGTGCAATAGTTGTGTAAATTTCCTGACAGACTTGCTCTCAGGTGAATATACAATTCAAAGATACAAAATATGTATGCCATGCAGGAATTGCATAAACTACTCAGTGTATAAACTGTGTTTGTGATTCAGCATGTGTTTCTCCTCAGTGTGTATCTAGATCAAAAGACTCCATTTTTGCTTTAAGTCTGAGAAATCCTACATGGGTGTAATTATATCTTGATGCACAGTGCACACGTGGGATTTCACCAACCAGAAGAAACAGGGTATTACTGCTAAAACCCATGTTACTTGACTAATAAGAGAACACATGTAAAATTGACTAAATCTAATAACACTAGAAAAACTAGGGACTTTGTGCATGTTAGTTTTGTTACATATTTGATAACTCACAGTTCCTGCTATGACTCAGAAATGCTACAAAAAACTACCAGTAATAGATATGATGACCCGAGATACATGGTCCGCTCTAGGGAGGCTTACACCTATCTAAAGCCAAGGTTTGGTAGGAAATTACCTAAAATCAAGAACTGAAGCAATGAGAAACTCCTAAAACTAGACTGATAATCCTTGACATCATTGGTAGTCAAAGTCTAGCTCTCAAGTTCAGCCACATATTAGAGACAATATATTACATCTCTTGAACAACAGTCTGCAATAAGAGATGTTTTCTGCTCTGATACGTGAAGATAAGTCATCTAAACTTCCTACATTCTTCAGATTGCATCAGTGGTATTGGGGGGAAAAAAATCTCATTACTCCACAGGAACTGATTATTTTAAAGAAAGTATTGAAACTTGTCAAAATACACAGTCACTTTTTGGTAATTTGAATAAAGTTTGAAAGTCAGGAGGGTGAGTCACTGGCAGAACTTTCTTCTTTTGTCATTCCTCTGTTATCAGCTCCAAACAATATATCATGATTCTGACTGCACAAGGGAACCAGTGGATATTATAAAGGGGATCTTGCAGGATTGGCCCATAACAGAGATTAAAGTTTAATATACATTTGTCTAATATAAAGGGTGAGCACACTCAATAAAAGACTGAATATGATGTTCTCTGAAAGTACCTGCTTGGATGAGAAATCTATTGGAACCTGACACTTCAGTTCACAGGTGAAGTTCTGATAATGGCTTGAAATGGAGGGCTGGGGTTATGGATTTTAAGCCCTCATGAATTAAAATAGTTCCAAGTGGAGAAGGAAGAAATGAAGTTTTGGACAGGAGTAGCTCTTTAGATGAAAAAAACACTAGCCAACTACACAAAAAATCCAGTTTATCTGAGCAGGGATAAAAGTACCCTGTCTGAAGAAAGGTGGATTTGGAGGGTTTGGGGAGTAAGGGAGGATGTGTGTGGCTTTTATTTGAGTTTGTTGGAGTTTTTTCCTCTTATGTCTTACCCTTTTGTTTTGGCAGAAAATAGGAAGTTGTCGGGTTGGGTTGTTGTTTTTTTGCTTTGATTTGGTTTTGTTTTTTTGTTTGGTTTTTTTTTGTAAACCTGGGTTTCTGTGGCGCTTGGCTGATCTGGGACACAGCCATCCTTACACCTGACCCAGAGTGGCACTAGGATTTACCCATGCTGTCATCCTCCTGGCCGTGTCTCATGCAGCACAAAGAAAAAGGGAATAACTTAGAGAGCTACGCAATACTTAGGATACATTATCAGGCTGAATGCAATATGTAGCTCTCCCCAGATAGCATTAACCCCCTTGGCACTCAGGGTGCAAAGGAAAGGGAAGTGGCTCACCTACAGTAGTAAGTCCCAATGATTGCATGCTTAGTCCTAATCTGCACCATACCTTGTTCCCTTTCACTGCCAGCACGGAGTGCATGAAGGCACCCACCCTCAGAACAGGTAAGGGGGCAGTGTTCCCACTCCAGCCCCTCCACATCCCTGTTCCCCCAGCAGAGAAAGGAGTCCCAAGAGGAGACTTCACGACTTGACATTTCTCACAGCAACAGAATGAAAGGTAAAGGTGGGATCAGGGCAGCATGGGTGTTGTGAATTCCTTAGGGGAAGAGCATCTTATGAGCAGCTGACTGGAAGTGCTAGGATTTCTTTGGCTGCTGGGATTTTGTGATTGGGACTGTTGGGATTTTATTAACCTTGCTGGGATTTTGTTGTCTTCCCCCACCCCTTATCTGTCATACAACACCACTGCCTCCTTTGGTGATAGCTGCAGACAGCCCTGTTTGATATTAGGTCAACTAACATATTACATGGAAAAAGCCATGACTGACTATGTAATTTTTACTTTGGATAAAATTCTCAATGCTTTCCAGACCTGTCATGGCAGGTTAATAAAAGACACTTGGGATGCCAGTATCAAGTACAGTTCAGTGAAGTAACTTGGAACAAAACACAGTAAACAAAGGTATAACACTGTAGAGCACTGCAGCTGCAAATGGAGGAGAAATACAAAGGGAAGAAAATTGGTGTTCAAGGGTATAAGACTGAGACACTGAGAGGGAAAGACCAACAACCCAAAACAGAAAAACTATGACATCTACACCAGACCTCCTGATAAAACCAACAAACTACCTCTGGTATGTGGTACTGGACATCATAAAACCACTCTATGCAGACTGTACTGCAGTTGCTTACTTGCAATTTAAAAGTAAATCATGATGAAAAAGCTGTAATTGTCAAAAACTTACCACATGAACCAAGTTAAACCAGTCATGTGATACCAGGGGGATAGGCTAAAGCATTAGTTGGGATTTCTGCCAGTGCCTGTTATTTAAGTGATATTTTTTAACAATGACCCTGTATTTCTCAAGCTGCTATGCAGTCCACTCCTTGTAAGGAAACAAGAAAGAAGCACACACTTAAGCATGAGATTTCTTAACTAGATATGGTAGGGATACACAAGAAGCTGTTAACACCACTCGGTAAGATTCTGTAGATTATCTCCTTATATTGCCTTACTTTTTAGCTGGATTGACATTTTCAAAAAGTAAGTTTTCCTACCCATACTGGAAATGTAACTGAGCAAAGGGAAACCCATTGTAAGGAAACCAGACTGGAAATAGGCTGAGAAAAGAGGGAATGAAGAATGACAGATGTATATACGCAGAGAGTTACAAAGGCAAACTTGGAGCAGAGGTAGTCAGTTGCAGGAAATTACTCATCTGCTGCTGACATTAGTTTTTTGTCCTGTTTTCTTGACCTATAGACATCAGGATGGCTTTTGCAGACGTGCAAAGTCTTACGCATTCCACATGAAACTCACCTGATGTATCATTTCTCCATATTCCCCCGTATCTGGGGAACACACACTTCTAATCAGCAAGGCGTTGTGGCTTCTGTCCCGCTCCATGACCTGCCACGTGGCCGAATGCGGTGCCTGCAGATCACAACATGGAAAGCATCCAGAGACTGTATTCTGCTACCAGTAGGAAGGTACCCAACCTCTGAGTCCTCACATGTCATGCAGCCCTGGCAAGAAACATGCTCACCAAACACAATGTAAGACTGCCATCCCTGTGGCAGTCCACAGGTTCACTCACAAACTGGAAAGGAGAATGCTGCTGAGGACTCTGCTAGGCAAGGAGGGAGGGCTTTCTCTCACACTTGCAGCAGAAATGTGAAATTCTGGACTTCAGCTACTGACCTTCAGAGCTTATGCTCCAGTTTTCTGCATGTGCTTTTCTTAGCAGGTGAAGTTCCCACACAAACCAATGATCCTTGTCAATCAAAAAAAAAAAAAACAAAAAAACCCCAACAAAACAAGAAACAAACCAAAATGAGGAGAGGTACTCTCTGTATGGGAACATTTTGCAGACTTTTTTTATGAACTAGCACAGAAAGCTATTACACTTTGTATGCTTGTTCAGTTGGGAATGTAGACAAAAATTTCATTAACTCTCTCTATACACAGAAAAAAAAAATGTGCTCGCTGTTGCCCCTAAATTCGTACATGCATGTAAGAAAAGAACTGACAGAAAACCTGATGTAAATCAGAATAGACATTCAACATACTGATAGACAACTGGGCACTTGATTTCACCATGCTCTCCATAAACTGAGAAGCAACATTTCCTCAGTATTTTGATTAGCGTGACTTTTTCAGGTTCTCTGCAGTTCATTAAAGAACTTTATCTCTGATCTTCTATTACTGTTCTTCTTTAAACTTCATTTTATCCAGAAATGCTCACAGATAAGTCAAAACTGGTTGCAGACAAATGAGTTCAGGTGCATTTTTATACCCATTATATGCAGTTGGTTTTTTTTTATTGACACAACTGATGACAGCTATAATTTCCTCATATCTGTCACTCCCAACAGTGAAAAAGTTACTCCTTGATGTTTCAGAATCTTGAAACATTCTTTGTTTTACAGAGGTCATCCTCAGAGCTAGAAATGGGTCCTAATGCTTTGGAGGTCAACGATCAGCTTTTCCATGTTAGCTCCTCTCTTAGCTTATTTATGAATCGTTCTAGGACTTTAAAAATCGGTATTTTGACTTAGTAAATTAGTTTATTAAGTAAAAATTTGATTACACGGTTCTGTTACTGATGCACATAGGAACAGATTTTGCCAGAAGGGCTAAATAGATTAAAGTTCCTTGCGTGTACATCACGCAGGGGGGTGCGCACAGCGCCACACACCTGCTCGGCTTCGATGCGGACTCTGTCGGCTCCCGGTACTGAGCCCGAACTAACGCCGCACCGTGCTGAGCAGACAAGGGTAAAATACCCAAAAGTACCATAAAACTCCGCATCAGTACAGACCGACTTGTATCCCTCAAGAAGCACACAGAAACGTGTCTTCGGGTCGGAGAAATCTGTCCATAAAAAGGTATCCGCCCAGGACCCTGGGCATCCCAGCAGCTGAATCGATGCGCTGGAACCAGGACTCGTCATCTCTCTCTTCTTTCCTTTCTTCCGTTCTTTGTTTCTTTCTTTCTTTCTGTGCTTATATAGTAGGTCAGGGCATAACAATTTCCAGTAGTTTTCTAATAAAACTTTCTGATTGTTTGCGCACCCTCGGACTTTGTCGTCCCTTTCGACCAGGAGCATCTACGACTCTTGGGGGCTTCCTTCCCCTTCAGGGCGGGGCGGCGGCGGCGCGGAACCTTGCAGTGCGGCGCCGCTTCCCGCCCGGACGCAGCCGCAGGACGGCGCCCGCTGCCGCCGTTGCCGGGTAACGCGGCGGTGCGGCGGCGAAGGCGGCCCGGCCGGGCGGGGGCCGCGATGCTGGACCCGGACCGCGGGCTGTCCCTCACCATCGCGAGGGTCGTGCAGCGGCTGCAGGGCTCCAGCCTGCACTCACAGCTGGAGCGACAGGCCCGGGTGAGCCCTGACCTGCCGCTGTGCCCCCACGCACGCCTCCCTTCCGCGCTGCCCCTCCCCGGCGCTTTGTTCCCGGCCGTCGCTCCCGGCCCGTGTGGCCTCCGCGTGGGCAGGGGGTCCGGGGCTTCCCGGCGCCACTCGTCCCCTCCCTCTTTTCCTTCTCCCGCTCCTCTCCCTCCTCGGAGGGGCCGGAGAGCGGTGTGTTTGGTTTCTAGAGCCGTGTTTATTGTGTTTTCCCTTGGGACCCAAGGATTTCGTAGTGAATATGAAGACTATCCGTCTGAAATCTCACTTCTTCAAATATAGGTCCTGAAACGAATTGGTTTTTTAATCTTTAATTTGGAGAGCTTTAAATTCCACCCACCCTCCCCCGCTCCCCTAGTGCTCCTGAGAAAATGAGGATTTGGTGAAAAGAAGTGAAAATAAATGAAAAAAACCACGCATGGAAGTACATTTTAGTAGCTGGGAAAACAGTTGCTTTTTTTTGTATTTAATAACTTAACCGTTCTTGAAGCCAGATTTTCATATTTCAGCTGAATTTAATTTAGTATGTTTCAGATTAAAATTGCGTCAGTTTTCGTGATCATCATAATCTAGCCGTGGTGCTGTAACAAATATTGTGCCTTACTGCAATATTTTGGGTTGGGTTTTAAAAATCTTCTGCTTTTCGTTTTGGGGTTTGTTTTTCAAACATTGCTTAAAATTATACGGGGCTTTTTTTGTTGTTTGTTTTGGGGTTTTTTTGTTTTGTTTTGTTTTGTTTTTTTTAAATTTAGGATGCCATGTCCATTATCTGTCCATTAGTTTTGTTGCATTTTTAAATGAAACGTGATTTTCCTCTTTGAATGTCTCTAAAGCTTTCTATAGCAAGTGACATCACTTCCTGTATTTTGTTTGTTTTGTATTTAAATTCGCTGATTTGGTCTCTAAATACTTTTATCAATGTGTGTCTGCCTTGCTTCTGTTGACAGGGCTTTCTAAGTATTTGAGTAAGCAAATGTGCATGACTTGAAGGGGGCTGGAATTATGGGAGAGTTGAGAGGCTGGGTTCTGCTAAATGTTGGGAAATTGTCCTAAATAGCCTGACATGAGGAGTGGAGAGTCGGACCTTGTCCTCAAAACAGGCAGTGAACTCTCTTTTAATAACTCCATTGCTGCTTATAACAAACCTGTAGGCACTCCCTTCCGCGAGCATTCTTTCATCCCTGTCTCTGGCACAGCCCGATTTCACAGTCATTTGACACTTTGCATGGGTTTTTTGAGACAGGAGGAAGCATGGAGAAGAAAAAACCGTGTTTATATAGGTCAGATGACCATTCTAGTCATATGAAGTGCTAAGGGGAAAGAAAAGAAACAGGTCAACAAATATTCAAGTTTATTCTTAGAGTTGTGTTTGAAAGGTTTATAATAGAAGGTTGAATCAGAGCTATGGATTATTGTAGTGATCTGAAAGTTTATAGGTACGTCAATGATGGGATTTCTCAATGAAATGAATTATCTCTTGGAGTTCGTAGTTTAAATTAGTAGGGCCAGATGTACACTGTGTTTGTCAGGAATCTGTGTGTTTATGATAGAGAGAGTTTTTTTATTGGCCTTGCATGCATTTATGTTTTTTCATGTATGGGAGACTTGTTTTTTTAGACATGTTAGTGCTATACCACGCATTTGAGTGGCTTGTCTCATGTCCATCCCTTAGCAGCTCTGCAGAATTCTGAAAGTTTCTGAATTTTGCTTCACTCTGTATTAAATTAGTGCTTGATATTACTCACATTACATGGAGTATTGCTGGAGTTGCACTGTCAAATATGAAATCTTAGCTGTTGCTGTGCATCACACCTGAACTCCAGCTTACTGGTAGGATGTGATGGGGTTTTTTGTCTGATGGTTAGCAGTGCTTGGTCTGCACCATTTGTGATTTTGAAGGGTGGTCCCTTTTTAGGGGATTTTAAACTGTTTTGGGAGATGCACACTGTATTTTGAGAAGACTTTGGAATCAGTGCATCAGAGTGAAACTTACTTTTGTTTTGGATATTTATATTGCAGCTATACTTCACAAATATTCTTCATCTCTTAGCGGAGGAAATGATGGTGCTGATATTTGTTCCTCAAAAATATTTACTGTCTCTGAAAACATTAGAGTCAAAATGGATCATAAGGTCCATTATAATGTTGCCTGAAATTTTGAGAGAACATGTAATCTCACAAACAGTATTTTAATTATTAACAAAAACTATGTTTTGTAAATTCTTCTCTTCTTTTATTGTCTAGGAAGGAGAGCTCAGAATGAACAGTTTAATTGATAATAGAATTTTGGGGAAAACACAGTATCCTGACATTTGTGAGAGGTGATAGAGTAGCCCTGTGGTTATGAACTGATCAAACCAGTGCTTTGCTTGGCTGTCACTGGGACCCTGAGCTAGTGTCAAGGGCTGTGATACACAATCTCTTTGAAATAACTTTGGCATGGGCATCAAATGATTTGCTGTCACAGCTTGACCTCTGGGGATACCAAGATAATCACATTTTTATCCCAAGGATTGAAGTAGAGGGAGTATCATATGCTTGTAAGTGATGAATGAATAAATAAATACATGTTAGGTTAATTTTTGTAGGTTGAGTTTTGATATATTGATAATATTACAGCAGCTAATAAGAGTGATTAATGCAGGAAAGAGTGCTAATGTGGCTATCATTTGCTTTGGAATTTCTTCTGAACATATTTTGTAGTGTGTTTGAAAGGAAAGAGTAACAGTCACAAAGAGCCAAAATATTAGGTAGTAACTTTTCCACAGGTAGAATTGCTGCTGGGGTTAGTGGGGTAACAGAGGAGATATCTCATTTTCTGGGCACAACTTCACTGTGCAAGTTTGTAATTAAATCTGCTTGTTTTTATCTTAATTTTTCTCTTCCCTGTCTGAATTGTAAATGTTTTTCAGGTAGAGATTTAGAGGTGTTTAGAAAAATGAAGATATGCACATCTTCAAGGACAAAATGCAGTTTCAAAACAAACTATTTTGTGAACTCTTGCTAAAGTTCTCTTTTAGGGAAAATCTGTGACAGTGAACTGACAATAAAAATGAAACAGTTCAGAGAAATTTAAAAAGTGCTACCTCTTTAGCAGATTTTCATTTTGCAGCCAATTCAGAAACTTTATTTTTCATAGTGTTTGAAGGAAGTTGGGCTTTATTAATCAATATTAATTTTTGTCCCATGCAAACTTCTAATAGAAGTCAATCTAACTCAGAGTTGCCCAGGACCTCTAGTGACCAGGGGCAAATAACAAGTAAAGTTAAAAAAATCCCAACGAAACCAAACAACAAACAAAAGCTTCAGTAGTTTATTCCTAAAGAACTTTTCTAAAACAGGATGAGACAATAAAATGAAAGATAAAGGTTCTAAATTATGTTTCAAATGGAATGAGAAAGACTCACAGTGCAAGGAGTCCCCCCGGACATTGTCTGTGTAAATGTTCTCAGGTCTGTTTCTTGTAGGTATGTCTGGAGTGGAACAACCTGAAGGGGCACTTAAAGCAAAGCATGATAAGGGCTGTTAAAGTAGGTAAAAAGGGGTAATGTAAGTGTAGAAATCAGGCCTGATATCCCATCCCACCCCACTGTAGCAATTAAGTTTGGGAGTGAGAATAGACTGTAGGAGGTACCTGAAGATACAAAGAATGGTGGAGAGGAGATGTCATGATCAGAAACGCTGTCCCGAGGAGGGGAATGTGCCATCATTCTTTGAGCAGACCTGTGGTAGAACCGGAAGGGTTTAAAGACAGTACTGATCAAAGGGAGAGGTAAGGGTCTTTACACGACTTCAGATGGGGCAAAGGAGGAGAGGACTTGCTTTGGAAGCAGTAGGAGCATTGGAGCTGGAGTAGTGCCTGACTGTGCTTCTAAAGAGTGTGTAGGTAAATAAGCTTAGAATAATTTATGTGGAGTGAATGGTTTGCAACACATTTTAGCATATTGTTTTCCTGACATTTTTTGCCATGAAAAAAAAAATTATACCAATCTCAATTTAAATAAAAGATCAAATTAAGGAGGAGAATATTTCTGTGCAATGTAGCATTTATTTAATAAAAATTAGCAAACAAATGTAGGCTCATGTGTCATCATAGATAATTAATGGTTCATTTTCATGCATTGTATTTGGTGAAGGATTTACTCTACCTACTGATAGAGCTTGTACATTTGTTTTAAGTGTTTCAGCTGTAATATTTGTATTACAGTGAATTTTAAATTGAATGCAGTTGAGTATGTGTTGATCAGATGATGGAGTTCAGAAGCAATGCAAGCTTGATTGGCCGAGTAGTACTTTTTTAGTAATGTGGATTAGTAAAAAAGTTTTTTGCCTTGTGTATTTTATTTTTAGCCATAATTTTATATACAAATAAAACCTAGAAAATTTATTAAATGCTAAAATTACATCATTAAAATACATCCTCATATCTTTTAGCGCAGCGTAACATTTGAAGCTGTTTACTCCTGTATGAGGCTGATTGAAGCTCTCCGTATCTGCTAGGTTATTTTTACTTGTATAATAAATACTTTATAAGAAAGTTCACAGTACTCTTTCCCTTAGTGTAGTTCATGTAGAAATGTAGAAGGGTTGGAAAATGTCAGTGTAATCAGGGTTTCGCACTTACTGAATTTTGTTTAGTTAGGCTCAGAATGATTCTTCTTTCTGTTACAGCAATGTATAACCAAAACTAAAATCTCTCCCTTAAAGCTGCAGGGTTTTAAGTTTTTAGCAAGTGTTTGTGTTGAAATTGTTGTGGTTGTGCTTGAAGTTGTTTTTATCAAGTCAGCTTGATCCTGATAAAGTCCAGTTATGGTAGAATGGAGTATATAAGGAAAGGTGAATATTTATTAGCTTTCATTGAATTTACTTCTTCTAAAGATGGATTGTATTTGGGGATTGTGCTTTATTGTAATTTGGGAAATAATAGCAATAAAACTGAAAAACATTGCACACTTGTGTAAAATCATAATGAACAGTAATAAATGGTTTGAGAGGGTACATGTTTATCTAAACCAAAAAGGCTTTGAAGGGAAATTATGGTGGATAGCCTGTAAAAATATTTAGATTGTGTAAAGTTATTTGCAGAACTGTTTGCAGCAGAATAAAAATATATATTCACCTGATGCAGTTCCACATTTCAGTATAGTTGGATCACTTCTCTGTGGTGTTTATACTTGTTGAGAAAATAAATAGTTTAACACAGGAGTTATGCTGGAACACTTTGTTCTGTCAAGCCTCCTCTTTGTAGTATGTTGCTGGTCCTCTAGCTATTTTCGTATACTTCTTTGAGTGCTGTGGTTGATGGATCATCTCTTGCATGATCAGTGCTGCTCCAGTCATGATGACTGAATGCCACTTTCAGATTTAGATGCTAATTTGCCAATAGGTTGATCTCTGTGTTGAGTTCCTCTGTGAATCAATTTACTATTTCCACCAGCCTTTTAATCTTACTGTTGTGCTATCCTTTTGCTTGCTTTAAGCCACATCAGTGTTGAGTGTCTGGATTTTCTTCCATCTTGGCATCCAGATGGAGAGTACAGAGAGTACATTTAGAGTATCACTTATGATGGTGACTGCCCAGATCTCAGGAGGATACCTTTCCAAAATCAAAGATATACACACAAGATTGCTAGTGGTACCTTAGCCACCAGCAAATTTTGCAAGTCCCCAGACTATCCTACCGTTCTGTACAGCTGAAGGGTGGGGGTGCCAAGAAATGCTGTAATGATAGCTTGTTTTATGAAGGAATGCGGAAGAGACAGATACTTCTTGATTCGCAAGAAGCTGACCAGCACTGTAGAGGAACACAGGCATCGAACACCTGGACCTTGGTGCCCTATCTGTAAGACTATGCACAATGCTAGTTTTACAGGGAAAAATTGTTAGACATTAACATTCATTAAAAATAATTTGTTATTTCTTGCTGAAATGTGCTACTTTCATTCCTGTTTCCTTTCAGGGCTCTGTATTGGCCTGACTTAGCCTCTGAATATTTGACTTTTTCCCTGTTCTAGTTGTCACCCTTTGCCTTTCTCTATATTGCTATATGGATTGTTCCTCTATATTGCTCACTCTCTATTGCCCTGCTTGTGATAGTCTCCTTATAGTTACAGATACTATTTTTCTTATAGAAGTAAGATACTCTTTCATGAAGATGTGTGTATTGAAATTGGTAGTTTTATCTGGGTGTTTGCTGCATTTTGATCATGCAAGAAATTAATTCAGTTCATTAGTATAAATCTCATCAGTGTGGGGTTTTTTCCTAATAAATATTAGCAAGGCATTTTTATCTGCATAAAGTTGTAGTAATGTTTTTTTATATAAATAAAATTCTGTCAACATATTTTTCATTCTACCAAAAAATTGCAGGGGATAAAAATGCAAATGAGACTTAGTCAGTATGTTGTACCAACCAGTTTAAAACAAACCAACCCTACCTGAAATATAAACACCTAAATGTGTTTTCCAGCATAGTACAACACAGAAATAAGTTAGATCAGTTAATCCAAAGGAAAAACAAGGTTATGTGGGAGACTTGGACTAGTAATTTTGGAACATCAGCTCTGCTAAGTTCCCTTGATTCCTCAGTTTGGTTCCCATAAACACCCATATAAATTCCAAAGAGATACTGTTCTGAAGGTGTTCCTTTCACTTACCAAAATGAGTATTTTCCCGTGTGTTACACAGAGCCAGAGTATGGTCTGTGTTAGAGCCGGCTGCAGCTGCCGGCTGGACTGTTTGCCACATTCTCAGGTATCTAATTTCTGATTTGAAAAGTGATCAGCAATCCAGTGGGCAGTGGGTCCCTAACAGTTTCTGTGGCTCTCTTGTTCTGCTTAGCACTTAGGAATGTTTTGACCATAGTACGGAAGTAAACAAAAGGGAGAGTGTAGATGGGAGGAGGCTTTTGCAATTGAACCCTGAATTGGTGAAAGTGGAGACAAAAGTGCCCCCATAATCTGGGGGGGGAATTTTCACGTTTCTTATGTGAAAATTTGTCTCAGAAGAGCTTTTTTTCAGCCAAGAGACGGGGAAGGACATGCTAAAGATAGATGTTTTGATAAATTAAAGATTAGCCTAAGAATATTGGCTGCAGCTGCAGCAGGGCTAGGAATAACGATATAGAACTTGACTAAATACATGGGCACGAAGAGGCGAAGGTGGAGGTTGATGCACTAATGTAATCCTTGGAGAAAACTTTCCCTGTGCTCTCCTGTTGGCATTTTGACTGCCTTTCTGCTGCATACGGGAGAGTCTCTGGATTTTATGTTCTGCAGCTAGGGAACAGGCTCTGTTGGGAACAATGGTTTACAAGAAAGACCTCTGTTGTTCTTTTGGCCTGACAGGGAAAATGGGTAGTAGTCTGTGGACTAAACTCCTTAATGCCTTCTAATGCAGTATGCTGTATCAATTTCCAGAACTGCCAGAAATCTCCAAAAAATCCCCTGTTCTTGTCAATAGGAGTGTCAGATAGTCCTTAATAAGACAAGAGCTCACAAGTGTGTGAACAGCAGAGAATTAAAATAGTGTTCTGATTGCGCTTCCTTCATTTCTTGCACTGTTTACAGTGTTGAGATAATTAACCCACTTTTGCAGATTGTACAGGAGCTTTTTTGTGTGTGTGTGATTCATCATCTGTCAATGAGTTGTACTTGTGAGGGGCTTTTTTTGCATACCCAAAAAGTGTACTAGGCCTGACAGGTAAACACCCCATGGACCTTGAGATTAGAATTAGTCATATTTAACTCAAAGACAAAGCTGAACATCTATAAAAAGGTGCACAAAAACTTCTGAGGAACAGTGTGGCAAAATCTGCCCTTCTCAATGTGTGTTACTTTATTTAAAATTCCTATAGGAGATGTAGAAAACCACTGCCTTGCAGCAGAACAAACCCTCAGCCTGACAAACGTTGTCCAAAAAGGACGTAGGACTTTCCATCAAAGTAGCTTCAGAAGGAATCCTTCATAAAATACTCCCTGAGGTTTTTGCTTAAGAGGGTGTTTTGTGAGCTGCCCTAGAACTCCCATAGAAGTCTTTGTTTCCCTGACATTAGCAACTTTTACCATTGTGCTGAATGGAATATGTGTTTGTCATCTGACATGAGAGTTATGCAACTCACCACACGTTATAGTCTGTGCTCATGATGACCTTTCTTCCTCAGAAGCATGCTTACAGTTGCTTTGCTATTGCAGTCAATAAACTAAACAGAAATGCCTTCCTTACCTGTAATGGCAAGGGGACTTGAAAGAAGAGCAGAAATGCTGATGCTGTCATTCTCTGCATTATTGTCCATGCCTCTTTTCATCTGGGGAAAATGGAAAGGTTTCCTTAAAATTCTGCATTGTGAATTCACCTAGACCAGCTTTTCCCGTGCAGAAACACCATTTTCTGTATATAAACTGTGAGGCAAATTACAGGATTTTGGAGTTTTAGTTGTATGTGATGGACTTAAAGCACACCATGCTGTTGGCAGTGCTGTTAGGGCTGGCAAACTGCACAAATTGGTGAAAGATTATTTTTGATTGCAGGATAACTTACTGCAATAGAATCAGTAGCTGATATGCCTTACAGCGTATTGTTGAGTAGCTTTTGGTAAGAGATGTCTCACATTTCTATGTAGATGATAGGGCCATATGCTTCTAACATATGCCTGGAGCTGTCATGGCTGTGGAGTAAGTTGCACACAGATCTTCTGGTGTTTTCAAGTTAGCAGCCAGGGTTGCTATTTTTTTTCTAAATCTTTAGCTTTATTATCTGTTAATCAGCTATTGCCACGTACTGTGCTTAGGAGAATATATATTAGAAGGCACTTCACAGAAACTTCTGAATTTCTTCTTGTCCTTTTGGACCTTTGTGATGTATTCGTTTTCTCCTCTTGGTCTGGCTGTAGAAGAAGATGCTGTAGCAGCTGGTCCTGCTGTTGCTGAAGGATCTACAGCACCATCTGTGTGGTAGTGTCATGGTATGGTTGTAAAGCTGGTTAGTGCCTAATCATCTCTGTTGAGTGCATTTCATTACAAGAGGTCATATATACCCAGTAGTCACAGCTGCAGTAGGGAATGATTGGTGCACAGTCAGGGTTTTTTGGTTTGAAAATGGCATTTCTTATCTGAAATAAGTGAACTGTGGGAGGTTGAGTGAGAAATTAGGGAATGTTTTCAGTTGTATTCTTTGAGGTGAAATACAGTGTCTAGCTTCTAGTTTTTTCCATGTGTACCTTATGACCAATTCCTTAATGTGTCTAACATTTGTGCTAAGTATATGGGGTATTTGCTCAGATTATTAAACATATGTGTTTATATGCATTTATTGCATATTCTACTCCCTTCTCTCTCCTTCCCCACATACACCTTTTAGCACTGATGTAAAAGGCAAAGACATTGAGTGAGAAAAAAGTTAGCTGATATTTTTGACTGCAATAGCCATTTGCTCAAGGAAGGAGTTCTTTGTGTGTAACCTTAAGCATGTTTATTAATTACTATGTACCTTAATGTAATTTCTCGTTAGTGTTTGATGCTTATTTATTTATTTTTCATATTAGGTTAGCTTACACAAACCAGAAATTAAGCTGGAATCACTAAAAGAGGATATTAAGGATTTTCTGAAGACATCAGGTTTGTAATACTTCATTGATACATTTGCGAATACTACAGATTTATGTAAGAACATACGTGGGTGGTATAAGTGATGAAAATAGTAGTTTGTGCAGCTGGGTGTCTTGTCACTGACAGTAGCCACAAGCAGACATTCAGTGATTCCAGATCATTAAGCCAGATAGAGAAAATTAAAAGGGAGAATGTTGGATTCCATCTGCATTTTGAAAAACGTACTATGCAAAGAAGTGCTTTTATCATTTTATAAGGTATTGGTGTTTTTTTGAAAGTTCTGAGTAAAACGAGAGTTCAGTCACTTCTAAAAATGGAAATTAACTTTCATGGAGATACTCTTGAAAATTTTACCTTTAGTTAGATTTCCAATTTGCATTGGAAGTTGTAGGCTATGTAACTGTAATGTGAGGATCTTATGATAAGTGATCTAAGATTTATAATCATCAGGAACACTGTATCTATTAATATTAATTGTTGGCTTAATAAAATGATGGCTTTGAAAAACTAGAATGTAAATTTTTTAACCAAAACTGTGTTGTAATTATTTGAACAGCAGATGGAAATAAAGGATATTCGGTCTTTATAGAGGTTTCAACTTGCAGTTTTCCTATCTCATTAGATTAAGGTTTCCTCATCTCTTCCTGTCTGTCTGGTAGGTAGACATGAAATGAGACCAGACATAAAACTCCAGTTACTGCAAAGCAAACTCTGATTGATGTTCCTTTAGTATTAATTCCTAAAGTTGTCTTCTGGTTGTTTTTTTATTTTAACAGGTTGGGAAAAGAAGCTTCAGAATGCTGTTTATAGTGAACTCAATGTGTGAGTTTATTTAGTATTTTTACTTAATGAGTCCTATTCACGTGATTTGCTTTCGATCCATTTGTATATAGAGGTGTATGGTGTGTTACTAGAATCTGCAATATCTGTCATAGCAAGAGTGCCTGGTTCATTTCTGTTTTTAGAGTGCCATTATTTCTTTTTCATCCTAGTGAGAATATTGGACTCAAGTGCAGTTTAAAGAATGAGTGAAATAAATACCACCACATTTTGTAGTTACTTTAGTATTTTCTTTTTTGCTTTACTTCCAAAGGTACCAAGGGTCATAATGTAAGTCTGATGTAAATGAGGTAGTTGCTGCAAATGAGTTTTAATTTAGGTGTTTATCACAGCATTGCATGTATTTGTTGTATAAATTATTTTTTTAAATCTTTAAGATATTGGATCTCTAGGCTTCCCAGGTCAGTGCTTATCATGCTTGGGATATGGTTATAAACACGGTAAAATTCGTCAAGTTTCCTTTTTTATTATTGTTCAGCAAACTTTGGATTAGACTTCTGGGATGCATAATTCTTCTTTACATTCTGGCACAGTGGAAAGGTGAATTTCATAACAGATATAGCCATAAATGTAACTATGAAATAAGAAATGTGTATGCAAATCTATTTGTGCTAATTTAAATAAGCTTGTTAGAGTTACCAGTTTAGCAGTTTAGATAAATGTGTCTTTAGTAGTATGAGGGACTTAATTCAGCAAAATGCTTCTATCTGTTAGTAAGGATTCATCTTCATCATAACTTTCCAGGGAAAAATATTTACCTGTCTCTAGGGCTAATACACGGAAATAAGCAGCAAAATAATGAAATTAGCCCTGGAAAATGGAAATTAACTATGAACACCATGATTTCATGAGCATTGTAGAAAAGCCAAGAAACAGCATTGCTCAAATCTGTTGGTTGTTATTGATTCCATTTTACACACTGGGACAGAATAATCCAGAACAAATTTGCAGCAAATACAGGAATGACCTCATCAGTTAAAAATGGGAAGAAATCTGGGGAGGGTTTCCCAAAAACATATGATAGGAACTGATTGAATACTTTCAAACAAATGAAAATTCAGACTAACTATTAGAGAAGCTATGTGTAAATTTTGTTTCCTGAAAGACGTTGGAGACAATTTAAATTAAGCTGGATAAAATGTTTGGCAAAAACTCATTGGAAATAATCTGCACTACTGAAAGATAAATTAGTGTTTTGGTTTTTAATTTTTGTTCCAGCTTTTATATTTTGGCATACTGCAATTTATGAGTGGATATTCAACTTTGCTTTGGTAACACCTCAAAGTTCTAATTACTTTGGACATATACATGTTCACTATTGATTTTTAAAAGGAGATCCCAAAAACATATATGGTCTCTTGAAAAAATGTGATGACTTGGAGAGTGAAAGTTCCAGGGAGTTGTAAAGATGACATGACGTGAAGAGAATGCACTTTTAAAATACCTGATTTGTTAATGTAATTATTTGATTTGATTTTACAAGTATGTGAAATTATAAGGGAGCATTATTTTTAACACAAGAAGAACCCATGTTGAAATGTTATTAATTCTTACATATTGTTATCTTGTTTGTATCCGTAGAATGGATGAGGAAAAAGTACTTCTAAAAGTGATACTTAGTTTTGATCAACA
Source organism: Struthidea cinerea (assembly GCA_013397865.1). Taxonomy (NCBI): domain Eukaryota; kingdom Metazoa; phylum Chordata; class Aves; order Passeriformes; family Corcoracidae; genus Struthidea; species Struthidea cinerea. The sequence continues at coordinate 2,243,290 of VZTI01003277.1, forward strand.
TATACTTGTGTTTTTACTAGTGCTCTCATGAAAGAAGTTGCATTTAGATTTACAAATACAGGATTAATTAAGCAAAATAAAAAATCAGAATATTTAAAGTTTACTATATTTTCTTCTTAAGGTTTCCTTCTCCCTGCCATCCTGCAGCACCGCCTGAGCATATTAAAGAACCTTTAGCTTATATGAGGAAAGCACAGGTTGGTGGTTATCAATTTTCCATTCATATCAGATCTTTAATTGGACTGTTTGAAATTTACTCTGTAGAATATTATTGTGTTTCTAGGTTTTATGCCTTAGGAAAAGCACAGATTTGTAATTGCATCAAAGTTAATAGTAATATTGTATATGTGACATTTTACATAAATACAGAAAATGCTCAAGTAATCCTCCAGCCATGAAAGAAGTAGGATATAGTGGCAGGTAGGTGAAAAATGTAGAGTAGAGATGATGTGAATATGTCAAAGAAGATAATATGTTTTCTTGAGAAGAAGAAAAGGGGTAGCTATAGGTCATTTCACTTAGGGTTACAAAAACATTTTTTTTAAGAGACACAAGCAGTTTCATAATGAAAGATAACAGGCTGAAGAGATAGTGAGATCTTCGGAAAGAAGAGATATATTTAGTACTTAGAAATATGAAAGGAAGATGAAAAATATAGAGCTAAGGAGCTTATGGCATATTGAAGGAGCATAAGAGAAACTGGACTATTAAGGATTAAACAAGGATTTTTGGTGTCAGGAAAAAATACTTTTGCTTTGTTGGTTTTATTTTTTCACCAATATATGCCATTTGAAATTAAAAAAAATCCGCATTAAAATGTAAAGAAAAATTAACAAGCTTCAAGAATATGATCTAACCAAAACATTTGAGGTAGGGATAAAAGTGTATTTAACTACACTGTGCCTAGAAATACATTGCAGTATTCTTTTACAAGATACTCAACAAATTGTGTTACTTTTACAATCATATTGTTGTTTATTCCACTAAGTCTTATCTCTCTGTCGTGGGTTTCAGTCTTTAGGATTTGGGGATAAATATTCCTTTAATCAATTTTTCTTGTGTGGTGTGAAATGTAATGCCACAATTTGCTGCCTGAAAAGAATCACTCTTATTAGTTTGTTAATGGAAAAAGCACAGAGATATATCGATATGCATATTTGTCTAAACCAGTTTCATGGCTTATTATTTTCCAAAAGTGTATGTAATACTTGCAGTATTTTTAGCTGTATGTAGAAAGGCCTGTTATTCCAGTAGTTTAAAAAGGAGCAGAAGTCCTGTCTTTGCTAGTTTCAAAATTTGGTAGCCCTATTTCAAAGATTATTAGTCATCCATGTCCTCTGGGTGGGTTAACTCTGGTAGGCAGCTCAGCCACTCACTCACTTTCCCCCAGCAAAACAAGAGAGAATCAAAAGGGCAAAAGTGAGAAATCGTGTTACAAAGTTTAATTGGCAAAGCAAAAGCTACACATGTCAACAAAACAAAATAGGAATATATTCATTACTTTCCATTGTCAGGCAACTTTTGTCCCAGCGTCTTTATTTGGAACATGATGTTGTATGGTCTGGAATATCCCACTGCTCACTTAGGGGTCAGCTGTTGCAGCTCTGTCTCCCAATTTCTTGTGCACTCCCAGCCTCCTTGCCATTGGGGAAGCATTAGAAACAGAGAAGACTTTGAAGCTATGTATGCACTTCTCAGCAACAGCTAAAACATTGGTGTGTTATCAACACCGTTTTGGTCACAAATCCAAAAGACAGCACCATACCAACTACTATGAAGAAAATTATCCCAGCCAAAAGCAGTAGATGCTCTTTCAAACCCTTTCTTGAAGTACAGCTCTTTGATAAAGACTTGTGAATCCTCTCCATTGAGAAATACTTGTAAATGATGATAGTTGTGAAATAGTTGTGAAATAAATGCACAGTTAGGGAACTAATACTATCTTTTCTAAAACCGCTGAAATACATGCAAATGTTTGATTTTCAAGATGACACACATTTATCACTGTAGATAATGGGCTTGTAAGAAAGCAACCATCATCAGATCAATTGAATCACAACTAGGTTTTGTTTTGTTACTCTTTTTGATTAAAGAGCAATAAACAGTGTAAAAAGCTTACAAATTCAGTGTTTCAATGATTTTGTTTGTTTAAAATATTTGGAAATAGCTAAAATGCAAGTATACAGGTTGCTAATACCTTTTGGGAGAAAGATAAAAGTGAAAACTTAACAATTTACTTCCATAGGTATTGAAAATCCTTTTAATGTTTTGAAAGTAGAAGACTGTTTTTGTTTTATTTGTAGGTTGTTTTTTTTTTTTGTACTTTATTTTCATTTAGCATCACAGCAGTTGGAAAAAATATTTTGGTCCTATCATCAAAATTTGTACCCATAGAAAAATGTTCTCCATGTTAGTAATATTCGTCATATTCTATTTTTATTAGGTACAGTCACCATTTAAGATGCTGTTTCGATAGTTATAAGTTAGTTGACAATTTCTTTATCCTTATCTCCTTTTATCCTATCTTGATTAATTTTGCTCTGTTACAGAATTCTGGAAATAATGGTACTACTCCCTGAAAACCATCTTTGATAGCTATTGGAATGACTTTGAATCAGTGATTAAAACTAGATTAATATTTTTTCTAGAGTAGGTATTAGAATGTTCATAATTAACCCTTTTTCTCCTCACATTGGTTTGTTTTCTCATAGGTGGCAGACTGAAGTTTTTATATTGCTTTCTTTTCCTACCTCGGAAGAAAACCAGGTTTCTAGTAAAGGATAGAGCATTAATGGCAATGAGTAGTAATGCTGAAAGTCATAGAATGAAAGAATAGTTGGGGTTGGAAGGGACCTTAAAGATCATCTAGTTTCAATCTTCCCTTGCAAGGATACCTCCCACTAGATCAGGTTGCTCATAGCCCCATCCAGCCTGTCCTTGAACAATTTCAGTCCTGGGGCATCCGCAACTTCTGTGGGCAACCTGTTCAATGTCTCACCACCCTCACAGTAAAGAATTTCTTCCTCATATCTCATCTAAACCTACCCTTTCAGTTTAAATCCATTCCCCCATGTCCTGTCACTACATGCCGTTATTAAAAATCCTTCTCCCCCGCCCTTTGGGGGGGGACCTTTAGGTGTTGGAAACCATTCTGTGATTCTATGAAATTATTTTCAAATTGCAGTACTACCTTCCTCAGTTTCAGCTATTTTACCTAATGTTGTAATTGTAACCATAGCAATCCTAATAGTGTGTTTTCTTAGTGTTATATTTCTTCATAAGACTAGAGGAATCATCTTGTTAAATGTATTGTTCCCATCAATAAAATGACTTTATGAGCTCTACCTCAGTCTTCTATTTCAGTCAAGAGCAGTGCATTCTGTTTCTGCTCACTTCAGGTAACTGCTGTCCTGGAGAGAGGGCACGGTATCTTGCTTGGAAGGGCTGTATAACTTCCACTTCTGTTTTGACTTTTTTGCATTTATTTGAGTATCTTTTACTGGGTAGAGTCTTGAAAGCTGAATTATGTCACAGTTTATGACTGTGTTTAAGTGGTTTATTGCCAACATGTTGCATCCCCAAAGCAATAAGTGGATTAATGTCTGGTGTGGCAGACATGGTGTGTAAATCACACCAAGAGTGTTGACCTCCATTGCTCCTTGGAATTAGATGGTTCTTGCTCTTGCAAGGCTGCCATCTGCCTCTTCCATGCTTCTTTTGTAGCTTTCATATCTTTAAGCATATCTGTGCTATTCTCGTCCCTATTGCTGCTCACCTGTCCTCCCTTAGTTTTGGTGGTATCATGAAGTAATGGTGCCAGTGGTACCAAACTGAGTGGAGAAGGCCACTTCAGAAGGGAGAGTCACTGTGCAGAAAAACTTGGATATGCTGGAAGAGGGGGCTAACAAGAGACTTATGATGTACAAGCACAAATATAAGGTCTGGAGTGTGGGCTAACATAATCTAGGAGTGCAGCACAGGCTGGGATCTACCTGTCTGGGAAGCAGCCTGAAGGAAATGAACCTGAAGGACCTGGTGCACAACAAGCTCCATATGAGTGGACAGTGTGCTGCTGCAGCAAAGAAAGGCAGCAGGATGCTGGGTAGCATCAATGTGGGCATCACCAGCAGAGATAACGAAGTCATTATCCCACTCTGCTTAGCACTTGTCAGGTCACATCTGGAGTATTGTGTTCAGTTTTGGTCCCCACTGTACAAAAAAGAATGTGGACAGACTGGAGAGGGTCCAGAGAAGGGCCACAGAGATGTTCGAAGAACTGGGAAGCCTGACAGGTGAGGAAAGGCTGAGAGAGCTGTGTTTGTTGAGCCTTGAGAAAAGGAGAGGCTTAGGGGAGACCTTATCCCCGTGTTCCAGTATTTAAAGGGTGGCTACAGAGAAAATGGAGACTCCTTTTTACAAAGAGTCCCATGGAAAAGATGAGAAGTAATGGGTAAAAGTTACTCCTGGGGAGATTCTGACTGGACACAAGAGGAAAATTCTTCACATTGGGAACAATGAGCCACTGGAATAATCTCCTTAGGGCGACAACACAGGACACTTAGGATTTGGCTGGACAGAAGGCTGGGCCATCTGATCTAGACCATCTTTTACCAAAAAAGACTGTACCTTTAACTTTGGTTAGTTACGACTAACTGTTACTACTAACAGTTACTACTACCTGTGTATTCTCCATCCACTTTCTTATCCTATATGGCCTAGTAGTCTTCATGCTCTCTCTCTTCTTATTTCTCTAGCAACAAAACCTCACTTCTTAGCAACATAATAAATACTTGAGACTACCCCTTTGTAAAAGATGAACCAATTGTGGCATGCTGTTGTGTAGCTGCAGCATTTGAAAGGAATTTAAATATGATAATATAGTTGAAGAAAAATATTATACAGAGTATGATAAAAAATATGCAATTTGGAAAACATTGCTTACAGTCTAAACTCAGATCTGTTTTGTTTATGCAAAAGAAAGTGAAGGGATGACTTGATTGAGAGGAAAAAATTCTGGTGAAAGATAGCTATTTTTTTTGACGGAAAAAGGTATGAGAGGATCTTGTAAATGATCATGTAAATGGAAGCTAAAATGAAACAATTATAGACAAGATTTTATTTTTTTTTTAAACAGAACAATTGAACATCTGCCCTTCCCTTCATTTGCTTCCTGGCTAATAAACTGCAGCCTCTTTTGGACAGAACTTTGAGGAGCATGGTTAAACAGTAACTAACTGTTGTAGCATTTGTGTCTAGGGCAAATTACCAGTAATAAATAGAAATAAATGAAATTAGGAGGAATCTTTGCATTCATGTGATCGAGATCTGGCTTGTCATCCACAGAAAACTAAATTAAGTATAAAAACCCACCAGTGGTGCTGTAATCACGGAAGCAAAGTACTAAGTCCGTTGACAAGGAAGCCAATACTAATTAGCATTAACTTCAGAGGAATTAGCCATGGATTAGGCACTACTGAAACCTAATGCAATGGTCAGAAGAATCTGGTTGCTTTTTTAAGCTGTCCACTGGCCACTGAGGTATTGTCTTCTTCTGGTTTTCTCTGATTAGAGAACTATTTCCTGAGCATTGTGTTAGAAGAACTATTTTTTTAAGCATTACAGAGTACCAAATTTTTAACTTGCTTTAATTTCTGACATCTAAGTTACATTTTGTGGAGAAAGACTGCCAGTCTCTTCAGGTCACGAAGTGGAGAAGGCATTTGCTATGCACAGTTGATTGACCTCTTATAATTGTTTCAAAACTTTGTTAAATGTTGATCTGTAAAGAAGCTTGGTCATTAGGCATATATAAAAATCAGTAATTGTAAAATGCATGCTTTTTTTTTGAGATCTGAAATATGAACGACTAAATTTTCTGGTTCTTTATTGTGTTGTAAAGAATGAAATCTGTTTGATGTATTGTTTCCATGTAAAGAAGCATGTAAATATTCCCTTCATATTTTTGCAGATGTCAGTCAGTGACTCTTGTTATCCCTTTATATATATCTGACTTCAAAAAACTGCTTGTTATTACATGGTAAATTCAATTTTCAGAAAAAAGAAATTCCTTATAATTTATCTTTCGTGTGTGTTTTAGGGAAGCTGGGAGAAGCGAATTTTGAAAAGTCTGAACAGCATGTGCACAGAACTCAATATCCCACTAGCACAGAAGGTAATGTATTGTTAATTTTCTGTTGTCAAACTGACATTTTCTCTGAAATTAAGCCTTGTTTTGCTTGTAATGTATTCTTCATTTTACACATGGCTATCAAGAGCTAGGTCCAGTATCTAAATAATTTTAATGCAGAATAATTTTCAGAGATGGTGGCAATGAATGCATCAGCTCAACTTGGGAGAAGATGAAGGTTCTAGGTAGATTTTCCTCTTTGCTGTTACACTAATTATCTTCTTGAGGGAGCAGCATGTTGGAAAGCTAATTACTGTGTTCATTGCTCTTAACAGAGTATTTTGTGTGCAGACTCAGCTGTAGAACTTGAGCAGCCTGGGTGTGATATAGATGTAGTTTGTGTGCAGAGAAGGCTGTAGTTGAACTGGTACATGAGGAGAGAGAGATACTGGTACATTGCTGATTTTGTTTGTCATTCATTCTGGTCTGGTTTTTGGTTTTTTTTTTATTAATATAGATGCTTTAATTTTAAAGATCATGGAATTAGGAAGTAATGTTAGAATGTTTTGTTCATTCTCCTGTTATACCTCTGTGATAGGTGGCAGAACCTCTATGGTTCATCATGAGACAAGGGATGCAGCTGTATTTGTTTTTCATGACTGCCAGGGACAGGAATTTGGTAAAGTCCAACAGCTCCATGGAATGGGCAGTAATTCTTCAGTAACATGAAATTGAGTACTAAATATCCTAAATTCATTACTAAACACCTGAAACTCTTTAATGGGCTCCTTTTCTTCCTGGAACTGGAACTTGGGCTTTCTACAGTGTAATGTACCTTTAGGCTAGGGATAATTTGTAAGCAAAGAAGTTTGTATTACTATTTCATAAAAAGTTGCATTAATGTATAGTTGAAATGAATACATATTTGAAATAGGCATGTTTTTTTTTCATTCTGTTAAAAAAAAGAGGATACACTTTTTTGTGCCTTTCAGAGGCCTGTAAATGAACAAAAAGAACTGCTTAATAAATGGAATGAAATGGGAACTGATGAGCCAGGTAAGGTCAACTAAATTTACATCCATTAAATTTTTGTACATAGAAAGGCAGCATGCACATCTTACTTACCAGTCAAAGGCTAATCTAATCTCTTCAAGGCAAATTGATTTCGATCTTTCTTTCATTGGTAATGTGTTGTTATACATAAATAAATACTTATTTCATTGTTACTTTGTTTCAAGTTGTTGTACTAATATTGAATCATTACTGAGAGGTTATTGTATAATACTCCATATTCCAGTGCTTTAGAGATTTATTCAACTAGGACACAGCTTCTCTTATTGTAAACTCAGGCTAACAGAAAATGTTCAGAACTATGGATAATTAAGCTCAGTTGTTTTCTTGACAAAAGATACAAATAACTTTTGCACAGAATAATCAGTGATTCTATACTTAGGGAGAGCAAGGCTAACTCTCATGTTAGTTCATAGCCAAGTTCCTTTAAAAGGATTTTGCAGAGGTGCTGGTTTGTATCACAGTACCACCTCTCTGATGGCAAACACTTTTCATGGATGGTCTAGTACTACTCCCCAGTTTTCATTTGACAGCAATACATGTAGTTCAACAATCTAAGCTGTTAGAAAATACCCTGCTTTTGAATATCGTATCTCTCCCAAGCCTAAGACTGGTTCAGTCTAAACACTTACGAGCATTAAGTAAAAGCTTCCTATGACTGCTGTTCACAGAATCATAGAATGGTTTGGTCTGGAAGGGAAACCCTTCTCTTCATTTATTTGGGGTTTACAAAAATAAGGCATTGTCCGTAACATAATCATGACAGAGTATGTGGTGGTTGTTATAATGATATTTGTGATGATGTTATTTTGACCTTTACTCTAATCTGTTATTTAAATTGCTGGATCATGTTATAGATATGGTGCATGGCTTTTTTGTCTTTTGGTTTTAACATAGTGTCATTGAAATCTTACTTCAGATCTAAGTCTTTTCCGGCCTGTTTATGCACCTAAAGATTTTCTTGAGGTAAGGATCTATGAAACAATACTCAGCCATTGGCTTGTATCCATTATAGTCTTTTATGTGAAGTGGGAAAAATAATTGTTAAGTGTATTTCATACTAGTTGTCATTTATAGTAAGTGAAATTTGGCATGGTTTTTATGAGTCTGTGTTTGGTTTACAAAACCAAATGCTGTTGTCCCTTTTTTTTTTTTTAACTGCAGTGTTAAATTGTACCTGTGATGAACTTCTCCAAAGCATAGTCTGGGCACAACTTTTTTCCTCTGAGAGCGATTCTCAACTGATTTTGTAAACCATTTTACATTTTAAATTCCAATATGATAAGCTCATAAAACACAATATGTGAATCTGATAGACTGTTTGATAGTAGATTGAAGACTTGTATGCAGTTGGAATTGTAGGTTGTCTAGGAAGGCTGTAAAAAATCAAAAATGAAACATAACTGTGTGGAATTTCAAGGCTTTTGTATGTAATGAAACTGAACCATTAAAAAATTGGCGACTGTGGAATCTTTAAAGTCTGAAATGTCAGTATTATTCATCATTTTCTATGACTCAAGCACAGATCATCATAGTAAAACAGAACTTATTACATATTACTCCTTTTGTTCAGTTAATCAAAATAAAGTTGAAAATGTTTTATTTTGTTTTCCATCATTATACTAACAGCCATGGTGTGTTTTTAATCTTGGATCTGTAAATAAATCCATCTGGTTTTTTAGCTTTATTCAGTGACCCTCATGACCACTCTCTTTTTCTTTTATAATGTTTTTTTTCCAGAGTTTGCAGTTTCTTTAAATTTACAAGTCTGACAGTGAGATTATATGGTGTTAGAATACTTACAAGAGTGAGAATTGTAGAGGTATGATGTTACGAAAGAATTTCATAAGAGCTGAAAATTCATGTTAGAAAGAATCTTTGCAGTTCAACATCGTATCAAAATCTATACCTTGCAATAACAGTATGTAGGAGACTGTAAATTCCTGTATAGGTCACATTTACTTACCTTGACATGATTCCTTGTCCTTTAAATTTTATATTTGCTTTAAGTTTTCAATTCTGTAATTTTTTTCTATTATGAAAGAAGGTATTTTGATATATTGTTATTCAGTAAGGAATTATTTTAGTAGCAAATTATGTAGCACTTCTATTGGAAGCTCTGTAAGATTGCCAGTGTAAGAAGATGGATAAAAATTCTTTCAGAGAAAAGTAATGCTAAAGAATATCCTAGATGCTGTAGCCATCAGAAATATACTGTTGGCATTGGAATAGCTTCAACAACGAAGTAAATTTTAGTCAAGACATTACTATGTAGCCAGTACTTAATCACATATATCAAAAATTATTTCTGCTTTTTTATTTCATAATTTGAGCTGACTTTTCAAAGTAGAATATGTTCACTTCCTTAAAAATTTAAATCCTTTTTGATTTTGAAAATGTTGAGATATAATTTGATAATTTGGGTCTATATATATAAGTTGTGGGAAATGGTTTTATGCTGAATGTACTGTTTTTAATATTGATGATGTGAAGAGCTCTGAATGTAAGCAAGAAATGACAGAGCTACAATTTTTAAGGTACTGATGAATCTTCGAAACCCAAATTATGAAAATGGAGAACAGCCTAGTTTCAGAAATCATCTGGGGCTAATTCAGGTTCCTTTAAAAGTTAAAGATATCCCAGAATTGGTAAGTATATTATTTTCTTATAAGAGGTTTCTGTAAGAGTTATTTTTTCTTATTGATGAAAATGATTCTAAAGAATAAAAAAGAATATTAGTATCATCATAAGTTTCTCCTTTTGAAAGTGAAAATCAATCTAAATATGTCGTTAAAATACAGAGCATAAAGAAGTTATATGAAAAAATGTTTTAAATGAAAAATAGAACATAAGCAGTGAATTTTCTGCCATTAGGGAAGTTTTCATTTTATGTCACACAGGTTTAATTTGTGCCAAAAATACACTTCTGTACATGTTATTCATTTATCTTTTTTTTCTGTACAAGAAACTTCAAATTTATAGCACATTTTAATTCTGCAGATGCTGTACAAGATCAGTAGCCTGACAATGATTTAACTTCTGACTTTCTTCTCAGTATAATTTTAAATTCCTTTATTGCCAGGTTGTAAATGAAAAGAAATGTTTGAGTATTAGTGTATTGTAATCAGAAAATAGGAGAGTTTTTCTAAATGCTTCACTGATGAGGCTCTTGGAGATTTTATACTGGTAGAAAAACTTTCACCTGGATTGGAAAAGAGATTGGAATTAGAGATCCTTAACCTGATCTTTCATTCACCACCTCACTACATCCAGGTGTAGCTCATACTTGGCATGCAAACTGGGGCTTATAACTGAAACTAGAGTAAGAATTGATGTGAGATTCTATTTCAAATGTTTGCATTTAGAAGACCTTAATTTGGTTTAGAAAATATTCACATTAAGCCTTTCAGAAGAAATCTCAAGTGATTTAGAGAATTAAACATATTGATTACTTTTTAATGGTTCTGTTTCTTTTCAGAAAGAAGACTTTAGCGAACTAGGTTTAAATATAGGACAGCTAGGTATTGATGATTCAGCACAAGTGCCTCCTGGTAAGCTAATGCCATGCTTTGGTCATTCAAACAGAGCACTAATGAGTAGAATTCTTTGAAATTGCCAAAAAATTTGTGTATTTGTCCCATAGTAAAGCATAAATATTTGTTCTGTAACTATGATTGTAGTGATTTTCGTAGTAAAATATATCTCATAATAGAAAACAGTGCATATATGAAGAGTCAGATTTGGAGAAGATTTAAAATCAGCACCTTAAGTTGAGAACACATTAATTTCATTATGTTTGAACACTTCAGGGTCTAGAGAACCACATTGCCTGTTTCCAAAAATACAGAAATTATCAACAAATGTTAATCCAGCTAACAGATAGGCATATATATATATTTTTATATATATATATATACATACAAACATACATACGAACATATTTAAAATAACTGTTGTCAAGAAAATATTATAGGACATACACATATATTAATATTCAGTAACTTAAATAGTACATAATCTCTATTGGTTTTCCATGTATGCATCTGTTGCTGTAGAAGGAGGTTTTAAAATGATCTTTCCACATAAAAATTGAAATCACTATGGTGTCACATGATTTTTCTTTTTAAATGGGAACTTACCTAATTGAAAATCTAGGTTCATGTAATTGATATTGCTTTGATATTTGTGTTTTTGAAAGACAAAATTAGTTTTCGAAAAAGAACTTTGATGCAGGTTAACTTTTAGTGATGTTAGCAGTAAATAGCAACTGAATGTAATGGTGTGTGGTAAAAATACAAAATACATTATCAGCTGGAGTGTCTTTTTTTCATTTATTTTTTGCCATTCTTTTCTGTGTCTTTATTTTCTAGAGTTCTTTGAAAATGAACATGTACGTGTTGGGCAGAAAGGTATGGATCTGTTTTTATCTATAATAAACTGTGAGTAGTTAGGAATGCATTTAGTAAATTTGTGTATTAATTTGCATGTACCTCTTAGAATTTTAAGAACTTAGACTAGCACAAAGCATTAGCAGTAATACCATTGTAATTTAGGTAGACAATCACTAATACTGTTGTCACTTAGATGGAGACAGAAAAGCAAACATTTGCAGTCTATCAGTAGCTACCAGATAAAAAGCTCCACAGATCTTCCAATAAAAACAAAATAGGAAGCACACAGATATATCTTCTTGGTGACAAATTAACTTATCCCACTACTGAATTTCAGTTTAAAATCAAAATTCTGTGGACTCCTCTGCACACAAAGTTCTCATTACTGTAATGGGATTTATGCCTTTGTGTCATAAGAGTCTTTTTAATGATCAGTTGCAATTGCAGAACATTGCGGTACTTAGCCACTGTAGAAAATTCACTTGTCTCTCTATACTGCTTTTTCTGAAAAAGTTCCAGCATTGTTCTTTTTAGGTTAAGAAATAACCTGCAAAAGAAAGGGAAAGTTAAAAGAAATAATAATTTAATAGTTTAAGTTTGCTTATAGAAGAAACATACAAGGAATGGTTGAAATCCACTAATATTTACTCATTACTGACTTTTCTGATTCCTGCTGAACATTAGCACCATCAAAAGAAAAAATAGGCAGGGTACTGTCCCAAAAGTGCTCCATCCTAATATTTTTTGCTGCAGTAACAAAACAGTGATCTATCTTTCTTACTTACTTCTTTTGTTGTCATCTTTCTGTCCTGCACTGTCAATTTTCTAATCCAAGAGCAACTCATTAGGTACTGTCCACCTTTCTGTTCTTTTCCCATTCTTCCAAATAAATTATCTTTTCTGGACTTCTTGAGCCATTCATTCAACTCCACGTTGTTTTTCTTATTTGTCATCTCTTGTATGTGCAGAGCAGCTCTATTCTAGAGAATGCCTTTCCTATATGCAAAGACTAAAAATTTTGTAAAAATATAAGTTAAGTGTCTTTACCGTAAACTGAAGTCCCATTTAATTCAGTAGGAGTCCTGCTGCATGCTCTAATGGGCGTTAGTTATGACTTTGTTTGCCACTGAGGAATTGGTTTTGCTTTTATATTAGATGTATTGCCAAGTCTGAGGATTTTATTTTGTTGTGTTTAGCAAAACCTATCTTGTATACCAAAACTACTTTTTCATATTTTGTATGTCAGTAAGAAAAAATAAGGTAAACACTCATGGCCACCGAGATGAATCACAGTGTTTCTGAAGTTTTGTGGAGAATGTAGGAATGGGGGGTTTTTTTGCCCTCTTTGTGCAGAACAAAGGATCATAGAATGTCTGTGTTAGAGCTCTGCAGGTTAAACAGTAATTTGGCAAACTGGTCTACTCAGTATTTAAGTGAAGAGGGAAGGAAAGAAAAATCAATTAGATAAATATTTAATTCCAAACCTCATCCCTGCTAAGTCGTAACAGGGCAGATATTGTGAATATCAAATTCAGTGAGATATAGAAAATTAAGCTATTTCATAGACACATCAGAAAAATTAGAGGATTTGGATTTGGAAACTTCTGAGTAGCAGTCCAACACCTATCTAATGTCTAGATAATAACACAGAAATTACTCCCAACTCTCTCTCTGTCTTTTGTGAAAGACATTTGAAGTATGAGGGTACAGTTAATCACATAACCTTGGTGAGGAACACTTCTACCAGATTATGATAGCTAAAGATGTATGTCTTTCAAGTTTGTAGATTTAAGTAGGCAACAAGATAATCTGTTCTGTGTTATGTACAGTACTGTATTCAGCACGAGGCCCTTGTAACAGAGTAGCCTAAAGCTTCACAACAGTGACCAATATAAGCAAACCTGTCAACAGTAAAGTATTTGTTTTATGTCAGTATGAAGGCAAACTGACATCTTTCAAGAAAGTCTTTATCCTCCAGAGTAAATATACCAATAATGAGAGAACAGGACAGTACACTCTGGAATGGAAAACTCTGGCCCTGCAGTTATCTGTGAAGATACTCACATAGTTAACGTGAAAAGAAGGGAGACACAAAAAAAGCCAGAATGAGTGGCAATCTCCCATTTGAACTGAGATACCACTCATAGCTAAACAGGAATATTTTGTGCCTGTAAATGGCTGCTTGTTCTGCATGATGCCAGCTTAGTAGCTGCAACTAGCCTTGATATAGTCATGTGTACATACTAAGTGCTATTTTATGACAGACGGTAGTACAGCCTTATTGATTAATACCACTTGCCTTGTTTCTCAAGGAATTACTTAAAAATTGCACTGTGGAAACCAAATCTTTTCCGTGTTTTCCTATTTGCTAATGCTTACAGCGTGGTAAGCCAGTTTTTAAAGTTAAAAATTAAGGTATTTCATAGAAGTCTTACACTACATCAACTCTACCTGCTTTGTTTCTTACAGTTTTAGCAGAGCAAGATAGTGCTGCAGCTCAGCAATATGTTCGTCAGGGATGTCCAACAGCACTCCGAGCTGATCTGTGGGCCCTCATTCTTAACATTTCTAATCAGCCAGAGGTAAGGGGCAAAGGGAGAGTAAAATGTGAAGACTAGGTGAGAACATAAAAGTGCAAGCACATACCTGTTAGAGATCTTTTTTCCAAAATAGAAATGCTCTACTGAGTTGTTAGAGAAACTGATAAAAATTTTATGATTTAAAAAGCTCTGTGCTGTGGTGAAGTTTTTGCCGCTCTTCCTAATTTTTTTAATAGATACATGAGCAAAATACTGTAGAGCAAATTATTCAATTGATCTGACTGTCTCCTGAGATTTTCTTACATGATGCTGACTTTTTTAGAAGGGGGCAAGAAAAAAGATCTGGGAAGAAGACTGAACCTCTCTTATCTTTGCTAAGTTGTATATAAAGAAGATGCATTATATCTTTCTCCTGGTTGTTTGACCCTGTCATCATATGCATGTACATATCTTATAAATTGCTTTATATATTATGGCATATACTCTGCATACATATAATCAAAAAGACTTAGAGAGGAGCTAGTAAGATGTGGGTTGTTTCCATGTTCCCTTGTACACCAGCAGTTTTTTATTGTACCTTACAGTTGATGCAAGTCCTCAACAATGAAGTCTTTTGCAGTATCTGAAGCCATGCCATAGTTATTATATTTAATATACCTTAAAAAGTTAAATCCCTCTTTAAGATCTTTTCATAATTGGGAAAACTTTGATGTGAGACTTTTATATGTACATAATATTTTACCTTGTGCTAATTTTTTACACAGCAAGTACTTGTCAGCTACAGATGAAAAAGAAAAATAAACTATGTACACATACATTATTTTGAGACTGAGTGCAGTAGACATTTTCCTTTAGGAGACATTCTGCAGGATCCAGAGCCTTGAGACTGAACTGAGTAGATTGTGTGCAGGGAATTAGTGGTGAGACAATACTTTGTGATGATGCTGAAAGAATGCTAGAAAGATGAGGACCAGTGGCTAGAAAATGGTAATGATAACATTGAGACAAAATGGTAAGGGCAGATAAAGTGACGCAGACTGGGAAATTTGTCTACTACTTAGAGGTTGTTGAAATAAAGGATTGAATAACAGTGAAATACAAAATACACCCTCACCCCATAAAAACCAGAAATTATCAAGTCAAGACAAGATACACTATGTTGGAGAAAATAGTTTAAGCTCTGAGGTAAGTGCATGCAAATGTTTTTCTGTCATGCAAAACTGAAACTGTTCTTCTAATGTAGCAGCTGTCAGAATCTTCTGTCTTCTTTTCCAAGACTATTTTTGCATAGCCTTTGTTATCCTGGGTTCTAATTTAAAATTGTTTTATGGACTTTGAGTACTAAAAGTATAAATACATTTGAAAAATAGATTTTCTGAGTGAGACCTAGTAGACTGCCCCTGGATCAGGTAGGATAGCATGTGGGTTACCACAGCTATGTTGTAAGCTGAATAGCCATGGTTCAGTTGAAGCATTGCATTTACTAGCGTTTCGCAGCAGTAAGCTGTGACTACTGCCAGAATGCTAACAACCTGAGATGCTCTTCTTGCATAGACTGAATACATGGCTTTATTTTTTGTAAAGTATAGCAAGCAGTTTCCATATCCATGTAGCTGTTTTATGATCTGCTGAATTTCATATAGACTTTATGGATTTATCTAACACTTATTTTCCCTATCTCTTGTGAATGGTTTCTTTGCTGGAGTTGAGTGGTCTGTTTGCAGGCATTCCTTGCTGTAATATTTCTGATTTAAAGTTTAGGCTCTATTACATTTATAGCTGTGTGAATCTCTAAATCACATGAACTGTGAATTTCCTTTCTTTAATGTAAAACATTATGAGCGTTTGGTGTGGGCAGCACTGTGTGTGCTAGCATCCAATATTGTTGTTTGGAAAATTTTATCCAGTAAAGCTCAGCCTCTGTATAAAACTAATATGCAGCCAAGCAAGGGATGATCCAGCACTGTAATCATAAAAATTATAAACTGTGAGCTCGGTATGCAGGATTATTTAGAAATGTATAAACACATTGCCTGACAATGAATTGTTTCTTAGTTTTCATTTGTAATGGTACACTTTAGAGGAACTGTGTTAAAAGAGCCTTTTTAAGGTTGCAAAGACAAACATTTGCAGGTGAACAGTGTCACAGTTAATATTGTCTGTGTAAACAGTCCAATTTACTGTATATATTTTTTAATCATATGATCTTGAATCACAGAATCACAGTTATTTCCTGTGGGATGTCTGTCTCGTTGCATGAAATGGATAGTGCACAGTTACTGAGAATCTGTTTAATTTTTTTTCCCTTCTGTTCATGGTGTTCTCAATTGTTTATTCTCTGCATGCTACTGAAACAGTGCTTAGGAAGGAATTTTGTTATCTGATGGGCTTTTTCTTCCGCTCTAATTTTTTTAGTTAATAGGTGGAAAATCTTAATTCTGAAAATTCCAGCATGCAAAAATTCTATTTCAAGTTATATTTCAAGTGAACAGCTTGTCCTTCTGGTCTTCTTAGAATCATAGAAAGGTTTGGGTTGGAAGGGACCTCAAACATCATTTAGTTCCAACTCCCTGGCTGTGGGTTTTAGTTTTGTTTTGTGGTTTCTTTGGTTTTGGTTGGCTTTTTTTTAATATTAGCTTCTTGTGTTTTAATATAGACGGTCATTGGAGATGGCAAAAAAACCATTATTCATTTGGCAGTGTTACACTTGATTAGACTACAGTATTGATGCTTTAAAATTATGACCTGACTATTCGAGTAGCTCTTTGTAGCTTTGAAAAACAGAATGTTATGTTCATACTGCAGATAATTTGCATTTAGTAAATATTTATGTCTGATCCTTCTGAAAGAAATAGTGTAATATTTATACCTCCCCTTCAAAAGGAAAATTTAAATATTTTCCCTGTGGGAGGCATCCGTACTTAATAAATACCGCTTTTGTCCTCATTTCAACTTAACAGTTTAGGAATATATTAATTCTGATAGCTTCTAAGTGTGTACTATTCACCATTCTCTCCCTCTCAAAATTTCATCTTACTTCCAATTTGTTCTTTAAATCTTTACTGTGGACTTATCCATTTATCAAAGAAATCAGCAGTAAACCTGTAAAGCTTAGAATATACAAATATTTGTGGGGTGTCCACATAGACACCTTGAAATCAAAATAGTTTTATGAAGTGGGAAGGATCCTTGGGATGGCTGATTGAATTTATCAATTAGTTCAAATCAATCAGAAGCTGTTATTCAGCTGTAGGTGTAACGGCAGAGAGGTATTTAGGGATTTGGGAGTTGCATGATGACGGTGCAGTATTTAATTCTATTTTTCCTTTGCAAGCTCTTTCTAAGAAGAAAGGGATAGAATAAGTAAACACAGAGAAGTTTGTTCGGATTCTTCCCCATCATTTCACCCATTTGTATGTTCTATAGACATTCAGGAAATAATTGGAGTTTAAAAACAGGTCCTAGTTCTTTGTACTCTTTACCAGTTTTTTATATATATTTATTATTTCATCTTTGCACAAATTGAAATTGTTTACAGGTTCATACTAATTTAATGTCAAATATTTGGAGCAACTCACTAATGCTATTTGTTGCACCAATTAGAACCTATTGGTGGAGAGGTGCATGAAAATAGAGGGTAATAAATGATTTTGAGCTTTGCAAAGGTTTTAGGTGTAGAGAGAACTAAAGGTTGGAAGATATGGGTCTTTGGTTTGAACTGGTCCCTTCATTCACATTTTATTAATTATCTGAAGGGGAGGTCATTTTATAATGTCTCAAATCTCAATTCTTAGGGCTTAAACTAGAACAAACCAAGACAGATGCTTCATAAATATGCAGTGCTTTTTTTCAGTTGAATAAGTGAGGTTTTTTTTCAATTGCTGAAAAATAATTTTTTGTTTAATATAAATTCTGGTCATGTCTCAGACTGATCATGATAATATTTTTAATTTTAGGACATCTTGTATTATGAACAGCTTAAGTCAAATGTGATTCAGCATGACCTTTTAGTGGACAGCCTGATTTACAAAGTAAGTAATTAACTGAACAGTGAGTGATTTATGTGCTCATCACGCTGGCATCTTGTTGGGTTTTTTTGAACAAGGAAAATACTAGGTGGTTCGGTTTTGAGGAGTGTAAAAATAATTAGTGTGGACTTATTATTGTGAACTCGCTCCTTGTGCCTGTGTTGTCTCTCATGTAAGACATTTGAGTTGAACCATTAAGTTATACAGGAATGATATCTTCATTTGAAGGAATAACTGGGTTTGTGAGAAAGAACCAACAGGGTATAACTGCTTCCATTTCACGTTTCAACTCTGAATACTTAATCATCAAGTTAATATGGCATTTTTTAATTGTGAAATACAGAGTCTAAGGTTAACTATGGTTCTTTGAATGAAAGTGTAACAGTGTCTTCTATCGCTGTGTTAAGTTTAGCCTCCATGGGAGTCTGAAGAGAGGTCTTTTGGCTTCAAACTCTTGTATTTTTAATTACAGGATGTAAAGCTGACGGCAAGCAACGATGACTACTATTTTGTATTTGAGGATTATTTATATCAGGTATGTAACTATTTTGTGGTTAGAAAACCTAGGAGGTGTACTCCTGTGGGATTGTATCATCTTTGGAGAGAGAACTGCCTTTGTAAGGCAGACTACAGTGGGACAGATACATCTGTTTGCTGCACTACGTATACTTTCTGTTCTGAATAGCGAACTTGTACACTTAAACAGATTAAGTAGGGCAAGCTTCTAGAACTCCTGCTATGAAGGACCATACACAATGTCTTTCCAGTGCACTAAGCTGGAAAATAGGAAGTCAGCCATATTTTTCCCCTTTCCAGCTTTGCAGTAAATAACCCCCAACAATTAAAAGCTGTAGTGTACAGAGAAATTAAGACTTGAGAAGTATATTCAGGGTTCCATTTAAAAAAACCCCTTGCTTTACAGTGACCTACTGAAGTAAGCATAAAAGATATTGTTTTGGCATATTTTTAAATTAAAGACATTGATTCTGAATAAGGTAGTGATAGGTATGGTTACTTGTCGGATTGCTCCCATTGCAAAGCTGTTTATAGCGGTCAGGAATCCAGCTAATTTATAAAGAATTATCTTTGTTGCTGCCTATCAAATGCCCATAAATAGAAGGAGGTTACATCTATGAATTTCCTAATGTGTAGTTGATTGCACTGTCAATATAACTGTCATGCAGAAAGACTTGCTTAATTTTTTCGTTTAGAGCTGTATGAAACGAAATAATTTCTTCTTTGATGGGAATATGTAAAACTGCTAGTAATTTAACTAGGCAAGAAACTGTGCTTAATGCTGTTTAGTCCATATAGATATAAAAAAATGCAGTACTATTTAAGCATACTACTCAAGCGTGTCTACATATAGTTTAGCAAACAAGCACCTGAACATTAATAGTTAAAACTATAACCTCCTGAAATTATGACCTTTTTTTATGTAAAAATAGGTACAATATTAATATCTATATCTGAATTTGTTTCAGAATTAAAATTTGCAATCTGAATAATGAACTCAAACATTGATATTTGTTTGCTAAAATATGTACATGTAGGAGTTTTTCTTCATTTAATGATCAGAGATGATCTTCATTATTGTAACACTGTGTCTTCACCTTGGGATGTGAAAATCTCATTCGTGTTTCTTTTTCATCCGTTGTGTAGACTACTATGGCATTAATTAGTCATTAACTGACAGTTGCAGTGGACACAGGGTTATAAACTATGAAGAAGCATGAACTAGTATATCATATAATCTTTTATTTTAAAACTAACAAATGTATTTTGTTCATCATTCTCGATATATAACCCGGTTGAATGTTTCCATTTTTTTATATCTCTATTGACTAAAAGAATAGCTACAGAATGAAAATCATAAAAAAGACTAACCTGTCTTCAATAATTTGAGGGAGACTCACCAAAAATCTTTGAAAAATTATGTGGCTAGTTTTACTGCAAGGCTTTGAGGAAGACAATATCTCAAACTTCTAATTATTTGTTGCTCTAGTTTCGATTGCTATTTTGTGGTATTCTTCAGACTCTACTTTAGAAGAAAGTTATCCATTTTCCTTGATAATTTCCTCTTCCAACCTAATTTGCAAATGGTTTACTGCCAAATTATTTTGTTCTATAGCCCCTTGAAAAATTCTGTAGTATGAGTCACTGTGATACAGGATATTATTTATTGATTTAGTATGATAAATGGTATTAAATATTGGCTAAATAAGATAGATAATGAAAATGTTAGTTTAAACCAGATACGTTATTTCCAGGTTAGCAATGGGTTTGTGGCTTCTTTTCATGACTACTTACTGCCTCTTAAGTTTTCGAAGTAATGAGCAGAGGGTGTCCTTTGTCTGTGTGTTGTGGAATAGATTAAATGTCCATCAAAACAAGAGAATTCGGGCTTAAAATAATGATGAGGATATTTTGTTGGATTATTGGTACCTCTTTAGTAGCATACAATCCTTTTCAGGAAAAACAGTGTGAAATGATATCATTTATTTCCTTTAATACCTTTGCTTTCTTTATCCCAAAGTTTACGTATTTTTATTACTTCTTCATAATTATTGAAATAAACTACAGGTACTTTTAATAAAGTAATTTCTTTTTGATAAAAGCTTTGACTTTGGGTTTTTTTCTTTCCCTCAGTGATTTGATTCAGTGGTTTTCTTTTCAGTTGGATTATAAATATCCAGTAATTTGCTGAATATTTCTGTACTTGAAAAGGAGTTTGTGCCATTGTTTTCTGTAGCACTATCATTTTGTTATTAACATTTGTTTGTTTTTGTTGTTTGAGAAAAATAACACATGGATTAGTAAACTTGTAAATTCATTCTTTCAGGCCAGAAGTTCAATTTGAATACTTTAGTCTTACATCCTGCATACTGAATACATGCACAGAACCTCACCCAGGGTTTTTTAGGTACAGTCATAACTTGGGTTTGAGCTAGAGTCTATCTCTTATAAAGATGCAGAGTCTTCATTTAAAGACTTCCAGATACTGGTACTGGACACTGTAATCCTAAAAAAGAGGGCCTCAAATGAGGGTTACATTCTTTCCCCTATGAGAGAACATAGTTTATGTCCTTTTCAGATTAGTTTCTCTTTCACCGCAGTTAACATACACATAGAATTACATTTGCCTGTGTATTGTTATTGTCAGTGATATTTTGGCAGCTATGAACATTATTGTGTATTGCATAAAAATAATATTTAGCTTAAACTGTTTGAGATAAAGAAAGTATTCTTTTTTAAAAGATGTTTGTATTTGAGAAATAGTTTTGAGGTTCAAAAAAGAAAAAAGTCTCAAAATATGACCTGCCTTCCATAACAAAAAAATTTAAAAGCAGTAATATTTGAATGTGTCATTTTGTGTGTTTCCTTTGGCAAATGCTGATATGTGGAAGATGTTTGCACCAGTTAGTGGGAAGGAAAAATCCATTCATTTTTATTCACAATAAATTATGTAGTGAAACACCATCTAAAACATTTCCACCTTTTACACCTTGACTACAGTTAAAACAAACTCTTAAAATCTTCAAGAGCAGAGTGTCCTGGGTTCAGCTGGGGTAGAGTTAATTTATTCTCAGTAGCTGTTACAGTGCTATGCTTTGGATTGGGAATGAGAATGGTGTTGATAACACACTGATATTTTGGAGTTTTGCTAAATTGTGTTAATCCTAAGGACTTTTTCCTTGTCTCTTGCTCAGCCAGTGAGGAGGTACACAAAAGAAACTGGGAGGGATCATAGCCAGGACTGATCAAAGGGATATTCCACACCACAGAACATCATGCCCAGTATATAAACTGGGGGGAACTACCTGGAATTGGGCAGCCGATCTGGGTTTGGCAAGGGGCTGGCATTAGTCTTTTTATTATCATTATTATTATAATCATTTGCCACTTACTAAACTTACGTCAATCTACAAGTTTTACTTTGATTCTCCTCCCCATTCCACCAGGGTGGAGAGGGAGGGGGTTGAGCGAGCAGCTGAGTGATGCTTAACTTCCAGCTGGGCTTAAGCCCGAACGCAGAGGGATTCAGGTGTGCAAAAGTCATCAGTGAGTTGAAGTCTGCCTTATGTCTGCCCTCTCGTGTTCATTCTTCATAGTGCAGCCTTTCGGTGCGTGAAAACATGAAGATTATGAAGTACAATACTAATTACTACATTTTTTACAACTCCAGATAGGATGAGATTTTGTTGTTATTTTTTTCTGTGAATGCTTTTACTGTTTAATTTTATACTCAGTTGCTGTGAGTACAGTTTTTTTCATTTATGTTAACAATAAACCCCAAATATACTTTACGGTAAACAATGTGCATTTCTGAACTTTAGGATACAAGGTGAACATTATAATCTGTTTTTTGAAAGAGCTGAATTTCATGCAAACATTTTGTAAAGATCCTGGGAATGAAAGCGAATGTAAGTTCTTCCAGAACTGCACACATCCGAGAATGTAAATATTTCATTTGCTTATTCACTTACTAGGACATCCCCAGGTCATAGTAACTGAGTAGAAAAAGAGCCTAAAAGATGTAAAAGCAGCCAGGTGCATGCACAGTCACTAATGTTGTGACAGAAGGGGATAAACACCTGCTGAGACGGAAGGAGGAGGGTTGAAGAATGTGCATATATAACTGATAACAAATGAAGGTGAATGTAAAATTATAGCAAGTTCAAAGTGAGCCTGGAAATTTGAACAGGAAAATAAACTAAATTGGTGAAGAGCTTTCAACCTTATTGGCTCTCTTAAATAGCATCCAATAGGTGCTAATTAAGGCAGGTTCTTAAATTTGTTTGACATTGCTTTGATCCAGTTAGTCAGCTGACTTTCTTTTCTGCAGGTGTTACTCTGTTTTTCCCGAGATACATCTGTATTGGAGCACTTTACTTACAGTAGTGCCACCCCGCCCAAATCATACATACAAGGTAAAAAGAGTTGTTTTTAAAAAGATCATGTAGATTTTGTTGACTGCTGCAGTAATACAGTGTGTGAATTTGCTCTGTGTTCATTACACCTAGTAGACTGCACTTTAAAGAATGTTAATAAAAACTCTGTGTATCCAGCTGACTTCTGCACAGATTCTATTACGACAATTGAGAAGCTGATCACATGAAGGCCAGATTGCAATGTTGTTCTTTTACTTCAGTTTTCTGTGTATAATTCTGCAGTGTTTTACCAGAAGAAATGAAACACAGCCCTGACAATATGGTAAAATTGTGACAATGTCTGTCTTCATCAGAGCTAGAAATTTAAATTGACAATATTGTCCTCTGCAACTCCAATAAATTCAGCAACTGGAGGTTGTTATAGAACGTTGTCTTTCCAAAGCAGTGAGTTTTGCAAATATTTGTAGACAGAAGCAGAACATGTTGCTGCAGAATTGTAGGCTCTGTTCAATGGTGTGGGAGAGCAGAGCTTTACCAAGCATACTTAACACTGATTTTTTTAAAAAGCATGGCATCTTCCAGAGTATTAGCTTATTTTTGAATGTTCTTTGACTTGAGGTCTCATTATTTTTCTTAACAATTTTTAAATTTCATGATTCAGTCCACTTGCCTTCTCTGCCAACTTCTGATGCCATTCCTCTGGATGTTTCCATGTTTCTTAGAACCTCACCTGCCTTGATTTTACCTAGAGGTTCCTAATTTTGCCTTCCTTCTTGAGTCATTCAGTAATCCAGTCACTTTTTTTTCCCATGTACCTTCACCTTCTACATTCCCATTTACTTCCTTGGTCCCTTGTGCCTGTCTATTTAGCCAAATATGATCCCTTAGTACTTTTTTTGCCCAGGACCTCTGCTGACAGTTTTCTTCTTGCTGCTTCTTACGTTGCTATGAGTAATGTCTGTTTTCTAATTTTTGGTTCCTTTTTTATTGCTTTTTTTTACTCTCTTCCACTGAATTATGGAGTTTTCTTTACCTACTCCTTGAAATGAGCCAAGGGCTCACCTGAGAGCAGAACAGCAGTGGAATCCCAGGTTTCACTTCAGACACAGCCATGGCAGCCCAGAAACACAGCTGTGCGGAACATCCTGCATATTCCTAGACAAATCTGGAGAATGATGTTGCTGATACCTAAATCCGTGCAGTGTAAATCCGAAAGGCTTGTATGTCCTATTTTTAGCCAATTTTCCAAGAGATGTGCTTTGTGCTAAAAATACTCATCCTCCCAGATTATAATTCCTGGCTGCACAACAAGCAAACTATTGAAAGGAAAAGGAGAAAATATTTTTTAGTTTAATGAAACAACTCATTTGTATAATTGGAAAGTACTGGATTTTGTTTTCATGGGCTAGTAGGCAGGAGTTTTGCAGGTTAATTTTTATTTTATTTTAGTCAGTTCATGCTGTAGGAAAATATCAACATCCAGATTCCATTGAACCTGACAAAAGTTTTGTGTGCTACTCTTCTACTATGAAGAGTAAACAGAATACACAGAATATTTATAAATTTTCATGTAATTAATTAAATTTTTAGTTGAATGTCTCATTTTAGAACTAAAAGAATTGCAGGTTTTAATTAGCTGTAATTATACTTAGTAATACCTTTATATTTCTAAATAAATTGTTAGTTTTTATTAAAGGATTTTGAATTATTAGGTTCTATAGTTAAAATATGGTTTAGTAATATAATGTGTTCATTTTGCAGGGAAGGTAAAGTTATATGGTCAGTCTATATGATCAGTGGTTTTCTTGACTTAATTAAGTCTTTTATATGAAGCAGATTACTTAAATATTTGTTTGTTATATCAGAACATCCATCTTCCTCTCTGTTGCAGACCTAATGAAGCCTTGAATATTTTTTTATCTGTGGTTGTATCTGTTTAAATGCCTTTCCTGTCCCTAGGTGTTGGTCTGCTCTTACTCCCTCCTAGCTTCACTGTCTTCAAGGTCTGCAGCAAACACCTTTAGAGCTCCTAAGACACACCCAAATAGAAATCTCAATGGAACAGCACTGCTGAAATTTTCCTCCTCTTTTCTGTTGTTTGTCATCCTTCTTTGTTGGTGCTGCATTTCAGTTTTATATCTGACACTGTACCTGTCATTGCATTGCTTGCTTGTTTTAGATAATATCAGGTGGTCAGTAATGTAATTAGTTACAATTTTTATAACTGTAACTTAAAATCTACTATTTAAATTTAAATATTTATACCTTTTTACAGCTTAATGACATTTTCTTTGTGGTTTGATGGTTCACAGGAAAACTTGGAATGGAAGAATATGCTGTTTTCTATCCTCCAAATGGTATGAATTATACTATTGCCTCCTCTAGTGGTAGATTGGCAAGATACAGGATTTTTTTCTCAAATACATCATAATTTCTTTTTCTATTACAAGTTATGTTTTGCTGTCACTCTGTGAAATTTATTAATTTAAAGGAGTAAGCTGGATGGAAGCTACTCCAAACTCACATTCAGCCTGGTGTTAGTAGTCACAAAGAGAGTTTGTCTATGTGTGTGGTAAGGAGAAGGAAAACAACTTGTGGTGCAGCAGCTTGTATTCAGTCTTGTATTGGCACTTAGAGGATTTGAGTGATACATGCTGAAACTGGCTGACCTCCCAGATTTTCAATACTCAACAAAGCGCACCCTAAAGTCTTTTCCTTTCAAAATGTGTGTTCATATTAAAACTTCAGATGCAACAGATCTATGTAATTTTAAGTTAATGTCATTGCTGTTGTTATAAATTCAGTTATTAAAATTGTTTTTTTCAGCTCTTCCCTTGACCATTTCAATCCCTATTGAATCCTTTCCTTGAATTTGTATTTTAAGTTCAAGCTCTTTGCTCTTGCTTTCAAGGCCTTACATCACCAGTCTTAAATCTGTCTCCGTCCTTGTCTTTTATGTCTTCTGTATTTCAGTGGAGTCATTTGCAGTACATACATTTGTTTCGCTTTTTTCCGTGTTTGCCTCCACAATTCCTTGCAGCTTTGTAGCCGTGAAGCATTGTTCTTTTGATCTTTTGCCAAAGCAGCTCCCTCTTACCAGTCTTATATAAAATCTGGTGAATGGGAGCTCAGATCAGCTGGAAAGGAGGAGAGAGCTGTCATGCTACAACTGCCAAGTACCGTGAATGTTCTATCTGAGTACTCCATTAATTACTAGAGGTCTTGGCCTTCTTTTTTTCCTACTCCGTTTTTGTTAGTGCATGACATTTATGGGTTGTCATTTATCTGAAATTAGGTTCTGATATCAGCAAAGATTCTATGTAACAACTTCATGGAAACTGAGCTTTACTTCGCTTTCTAGGAACTATAGCTTGTGTTTAAGCGTATAATTGGTTGTACTGACACAGGTGATACTGTACTTAAGTACATTTTCAAGATGGAGATCTGTGCAGGTGCAATAACAAGGAAATACTTTATTCCTGACGTAGGCAGAATACAATTTGATAACGTGGTGGGGAATAATGTTTTTTGCATGGATAAAGAGGACTATAAAAGAACAAAAAAATAAATATTTTTGTTTTGTAGGTGTAATTCCTTTTCATGGCTTTTCTATGTATGGTAAGTGTGACTCTCATAAACTAAAACCTCAGGATTGCTTTTTGTCGTATTGCAGTTTAAAGCAGTATGTGCTTTCCTGCAACTTTTAAACTTGTGTGTGCTTTTATGTTTCTTTGTGTATGAAGATTGTTGAATATAATTTTAAAAATTTCAGGCTGTTTTATTTACTTATAGTACAGCTCACTGCCACGTGGGAATTTCTTGTTTGAGAGCTAATAGCTGAGCTAAGGTATGCAACTTAATGTGTATGAATAGAGGGATAAAGTTTACCAACAAAGTGCTCTTTCCTTGTGCTTCACTTCTGGGTAGACCAAGTTATGCGTGAAAAGAGTTCTTAAAAGCAAGAATAATGTGAAAGGCCTGTTGCTCTATCCATTTGCCTACAAGAGGTGTTAAAAGAGCATTACATAATAGAATGGTTGCTAATTTACTGCACAAAGGAAAGCACAAATATCAACAAGATTTTTAGGAAAAATGCAGAAAAATCTCCTTGGGTTACAGATGTATTGCAGCTATTTCAGATGTGAGATTAGATGTTCTGGCTTTTCAGTTTTTTGTTTTGGTTTGTCAAAGGTATTTGTAGCATCACAGGGCAAGCAGATTGTAAGATTATACTTAAACTGCTATGTTTTGCTAATAATAAAGTTTAATGATCACACAATCATTAAAATAATGCAATTTAAATATTAAATGCAAATTTGAACCTGAGTAGGGAATCTAAAGTCTTTGAAGTAATGAGCACTTAAGTTATAAACTCTTCCTTAGGGACACAATAGAAGGTGTTCACTTGTTCCATGTGAACTGCTTTTCAAAACGTTTGGATTTGACCCTGCCCTTGAAAACAGCATCTCCCAAACTGGGGTGGGAGTTTTCCTCCCTCCCTCCTGTCCTCGCTCTTTGCACAGGCTCAGAATATGCTGGCTCTGAGAAGGAGGAAGGGTGAAAAGCAAGACAGCAGAAACATGGTAATGTAGCTCAAGGCTGTGGGTACAGTCGCTGGGACCAAGCAGAGCATCTTCTGTATTCCATGCTGTGCTGCTATATGAGGAAGTGTCTGGGTCCTTAGGAAAATCCTATACCCTTTTTCCTGTTTGCATGCATACACTGTCAGGGTGCCAGCTGTCAGAGGCTGTTCTGTTACCCCCTTGGCCTTTATGTACATGTGCACGCTGACAATTCCACCTCCATCTTCAAGTATTAAAAACATGAACACGGTGACACCCTCTGCTTTTCTTACCCCTACAGAAATACACATTTCTGTGAACATCTCACCCTACCTTAGCACCCCCCCTCTCATACACAGACACCATTTTTTTTATTAAGCCACCTTCTCTGATATTTAGATATGAACATAAATTCACATGTGCATATATCTGTATATATATAAAGAATGTACCTATAGCTGTGTGTGTGTCCGTACGTATGCAGATAAATGTATCCATATCCAATGTGTTAAAATGTAAACTATCAACTAAAATGAATGCACCTGTAAAATGAAGCAGTCAGCATGATGAGTGGACAGATCAAAAGGCTGTTCACAAAAAGGTATAAGGACAACTGTCTGTGAAAATGCATTGAGTGAATGGACTATCAATCTCAAGGCACTGGTTATGTTTGTGCATATAACAGATTTATCTATATGCTACACTTCTACGAAACAAGAAGAGTTTCAGAGTGCCTGTTTTACAAATGTAATCAATTCTTATTTTGAATCAAGTGTACTAGAAGACTTCTAAACAGTAAACTGCCAAATGTCCATGATTTACAGTAAGAAATAAACATGTCTCTATCAGTTTGTCATACTTAGTAATGTTATTGTGGCAACCAAAAGCTGTTCTTTTAATGTTTTCATTTTCACAATATCCCTCTTCAAGCAGTCTTACAAATAGGGCATCAGTTTGGAGCTGGTCACTGGGCCCCATGGCACATTGAAGGTTACAGACGAATCAAAAACTTGCACTGTTCACATTGCCCTACACCCCAGAGACACTCTCCTTACAGCATATTTCTTATGCTGTAAGGATTAGTGCTGGTTCTGAAGCCAGCACTGTAGTAAGCAGGTTCTAATCAGTTTAACTTCTTGAAATATGTAGGAATAATGTGTAGAATGTGTCAAACTCCTTTTTTTGACTTTTTACATTAAATGATAGACTGTTACTGAATACTTCTATCTCAATAATTGGTTTAGTACTGTTTTTGTAAATTGTGGTACTATAAATTACTTGGCTTTTCCTCATATTTCATGCGCTTAATCATTGAACTCTTTTAGCAGTTACAGTGTTGAGTCAATTATAATTCTTCTATCCTTTCAGTTGCTCCACTTTGTTTTCTGTACCATGAACCTTCCAAATTGTATCAGATATTCCGTGAGATGTATGTGCGTTTTTTCTTCAGACTCCATTCCATCTCTTCTCATCCCTCTGTAAGTTCATTAGGAATTAAATCCACTCACTTGATACTCTTTTTGCTACAGAACATAATACACAGTAGCATGGTTTTCTATGTGACTGAAATGTATCCTTTTAAATATAATAAAATATTTCAGGCAAGCTTGGGAAAATTTTTAGGTAATTCCAGTCTGGGTATTTTTGTTTTCTATGTCAGTGTTAGTCTTTGCTATCATGTACCTTATTAAAATAGTAAGTTCTCATTTTATCAGGCTGTGGGATCTTTTATAAGAGTCAAGTTTTTTAATCTAATAGGTTTCTCAGTTCAAGGGGTCACATAAATGAAAACTCACTTTCATTAAAGACATGTAAATGGACTCTGAAATATTATCTGGGGTAAAGGGACTAAAATATATGTATAGGGATATTGTTTCAGTGATACCAATTTGGTGTCTGTTTCTTTAACTGAAGTATCTTCCTATGACAGCACAGGCTTTTTAGTACTACTAGATGAGTTTCAATAATTTGGCTGTTTGTGACCAGGACCAGCTGTCTTGAATGTACGACAGTTGTAAAAATTGGCTTGTCTTCTATTTGTGAAGAACAAAACAGAGTAAATACTTCTTTTTTCCTTCAAAAAGTGCTGAAGAGTTACATTGCTTTTTGAAAATATTTCCTGGTTAAAAGAAAATCCTTTCCTTGGTATACCATTTAAAGGCTATGTATTGTGCCTTCCATCTTTAACAGCAGAGAAAGGGGTCAAACCAGAGTCTATTCATTTCCATGGTAATTTTTGAAACAATTTTTAACATGTTTATGTTTAACTATTTTTGTAGTTATCCCTATTGCTGTTTGGTTTTACTTATCAGAGAGATACTTTTTCTTACATCCTTTGTTTTTTAGTGCAACTGAGGTCTGTTTCATCAAAGTGGAAATATTTCAAGTAGATCATATTATAATAACCCACTAAGTACTTCAGCCCTGACATACAAACGCCATAAGTAACTCAGAGTTGAAAGGGACTATCAGAACATGTTATGTTGCTAATACATACACAGAATTGCAGGAGCAAGGCTTTAGTGACTGAAGGTATTAGAATTGCTTGTGCCTTTCTCACCTGAGTTGAATATTATATCATTAATAGTGTTTTATTGCTTGAATTAAAAATTCATGCACACTTACATGCTGATACTGTTTTCTCAGATTTGACAGGATGAGTGTTAGTATTCAGGATATGATCTTGTTTCCTTAGGGCATTGTATCATTGTGTTTGCTTTTTGAGACTCTTCTACAAACCCATCTGCCCCAGCTCTTCTATCACCTCCGAGAAATTGGAGCTCAGCCGTAAGTACTTCTTTCTGACTTGTTTCAAGTATTCCAGATTTATCATTCTGAAAATGCTGTTCTGTAGTATTTTAATTTAAGATCTATGGGAAATTACGCAAAAGTATAAACATCCACATGCCATTTTTCCTTGACAGTCAGATGCAGTGCTTTGTCTAACTTGCATATCTGTGCTTTGTGCATTTCTTCTGTATGCTCTGTGAAAAAGAAATTGTTCTGTGAGAAATACTCTATGCTGCATTATTCAGCTAAGTTTCAGTAATTTGTGTTGGATCTGATGGAACGAAGGTATTTCCTAGGGGACAGAAGACACAGAGATATGTTAGTTGCAGCAGAAGGTACTGGAAGGGACAAGAGAGCAAGAGTCATTCGATAGTGAACTCCTGGTGCCAGGCACAACAGAACCTGAAAACCTTTTTGTCTTAATTGGTATCCATCTTAATAGCATAATAGCAGAAAGGATGAAACATTGAGGGTGATAACAGCTGAATAGATAATCACCCTAATGTGATTGTTTGATCAGAATGATAATGAGAATGATATTAGTACTTTATCAAATGAGATGCTAAATAGTTTTATGATGGCTGTTGCAAATTAAAATATTGATTATTACTGCAGCAAGAGAAAATGCTTATTCTTCGTGGAAGAGAAATGTGGAAGGATAATGAAATATTTTCAATTTATAGACAATCTGATCATTATGGGAGGCAGAAACATAATAACCATTGTTTGTCACTTGTTTACAGGCTACGAATTTCATTTAAATGGATGGTACGAGCATTTTCTGGTTATTTAGCTACAGACCAGCTCTTGCTTCTGTGGGACAGAATCCTGGGATACAATTCTCTAGAAATTCTTGCTGGTAATAGAATTATTTTTACAAAACATGTGAAGTCTGTGTTAATGTAAGGCAAATACATGTTAGCTTCAATGTACTTTGTGATGAGAAGAAAATGGTTGCTCTTTGAATGAAGACAGCAGGTTACATAAATGTCAATGCATATATCATCTAGAAAAATGGAATTGCATGAGTACTGCATCTTTAATAAAAAATATGTCAGGTAATTTGTTTTTTTATGACAATGCTCAAAAAATGCTAAATGCTCTCTGAACAGAACATAAGAGGTTCTCCCAGCTTCAGTGGTAGTGGTAAATGAATTCATCGCTTTTCACAAAATACAAGATTAATGTTATTTATGGCAACTACTTACTGCAGTACTTAAAGCAATTGAGAATCCCCTGATTTTGCTGGATTTCTGCCTTTGAAGTGGCATCTTTTAAGACACTGTAGTGGGTTGACAACAGACACTTTGAAAGTTTTGTAGTTAAATAATGTCCTCATATTTATGAAGGTTTAAGATGGAAGTTTTAAAGAAAACATGTATCTTCAGTTGCGTCAGTTTTTAAACACAAAGTAGGTGAGTAGAAGAGAAAAGGTTTTGGTTCCATTTGTACCTATAAGGCAGCTTGTCCCTTTTAATTAAAAGCTAATCACCTTAAACTCAGGCGTTTTCACTCAGACTTTTCTGAAAGAATGTGGTGTTTTTCCTGTCTGTTTGAAAGAGTGGTCAAAGAAACTCAAACACAGCCACCTGTTATTCTTCAGAATCAAAATAATTAAACTAAGTGAAAATTGGTATTTTATATCAAGATGAATTCTAACCACCACTTATCAGGTCAGAAATTTAAATATTGGACATTTTCTTTCAGTCCTGGCAGCTGCTGTGTTTGCTTTCCGAGCAGTCAACCTGATGGAGGTGACATCACTGGCTGCAGCTGAAGTAAGGATAAGTTTCACTTAGAGGAGATTGAAATAGTTTCTGATGCTTTGCCAATAAGAGTAACTTAAGCTTCACATGGCACATGGTGCATAGTGCAAATCTTTCTGTCTAAATTCTTACCTTAGATGAAAAATAAGGAAATTGTGAACATGCAGTACATAATGCTGCTTTTCTGGAGTAAAAGGAAATAAAGCATATTTGCTATAAAAATGCAGTGTTATAAAATTATTTTGTACAATTAGGTTTTTTTTCTTTTTCAAGATATAATCAGTGTTAGTGGG
The DNA here is from genome assembly GCA_013397865.1 of Struthidea cinerea. NCBI lineage: Eukaryota > Metazoa > Chordata > Aves > Passeriformes > Corcoracidae > Struthidea > Struthidea cinerea. The sequence goes on from VZTI01003277.1 coordinate 2,275,750, forward strand.
ATACATTGTTTTTGCAATATCGCAGACGTTTGTACCCTTTTCCTCAGTACATTTTAGTTGCTTCTCTTCTACAAATTACAAAACTTTTACAAGATTACTTTGTCAATGTGAATCTGAAATTTCACTGTGTGTACTGTCATAGGAAGTGAAGAAAATGAAGTCATTAGGATGAAGTTTATTATTATTTATATCTAGTAACTTGTTAATTTTTTTTTTCAAATATATGGTGATGGATTTTTTCCAAACTTTGAGAGTTTGTGTTCACTTCCTTTGGCTTTTTTTAAACATACTTTCATGAGAAGACATTATTTGAGGCATTACATTGGACTTCGTTCACAAGTACTAGCCAAGCCACAGGATAAGGATTCTTAATTCCCAATTATTTTTAGAAGCAAGTTGAAATGTTAGACCCCTTATTCACCCATGATGCCGTGTATATTTGAAGTAAGGCTAAAGGCTAAAATAAAGTTACTTGGGTACTATACATTGGGTAAATGTGTTTTTTCTTTGGAATGTTAGAATGAAAAATTATGCAATAAGGTACTAACATAAACCAGTATAATTTGTTTCAAGTCATATCCGAATCTGATTATTGGCAGTACTGTAGTCAGTATTTGAATCTTTTCCTGACTTCTGAACTTGCTATAAGGAAATTTGGTTCAAATGCCAAGTTTAACAAGTCTTTTTAATTTTCATCCTAGGCTGTACTTGCTGACCTTTCAACCCTAAAAGTTATGCCTCTTCTTCAAATCTTCTTGTTTGCTACTGTCACTTGATCTGCTTCAACAATACCACATTCCAGTCTTTCTGGAGGGAGAAGCTAAGCATCAACTATGCAATGTCTGCATAAAACCAAAATTAGACTCCATGTATAGAATCAACTTAGAAATACTTACCTTAATATTTTCTAACTGGAAAAAATAACTTTGCACATCATTGTGTGAAGTGCATGCTAATGAATTTCACTGTAAAAGCAATGGTTATTACTTGTACATTGAGGATGACTACTTGTACAAGTAAACAGTATGAATCACTGTCTAAAATGCATGTAATATTAAATAAAGTAAATGTAATTTGTGATCTGAGTTTTGTGATGTTATTGTCAGAGTTGTAAAAGCTCTTATTCTTTTAATATGAAATTACTTTTTCAGGCTTACAGCTTAGAGGATATCAGCTCCAATACTGTCAAGTGAGAAAATAGAAAATAAAGATACTTTTACTTGCGAGATTATTTTTTCTTGTTTTCTAAGGAAAAGATGGGGTCATACATCAGTTTTGCTATCCCTATCTTATTTATTCTTTTCACAGAAATTTTCTCCATGTTCTTTCTCATGTTTACTGCTCCTGTTTATTCTTGTCATACACAGAGATGTGGTCACGCATTTCCCGTTCATCTTTGGTGAGGTATACAGCTGTCTCAGGTGTCTGCTGAACTCCTACCCAGAGTCCCATCAAAGGCATAAAATATGTTCCCGTGCAGAGAAGGCCTGAGCATAGCTTCCTTCAGAACCTGTGGAGCCAGTCCTTGAATGAGACAAAATATTCCCCTGAGAACGATGCCAAGAGTCCTTTCACTGTGCCTCACCCTCACATCCTCTCTGGGAGAGCAGTGCTACGCCTTTGACAGTGTTCCAGCCTCTGTTATTCGACAGCTCAGGCTTCAGTGCAAGAGCCCTGCTCGTATTGATGTGTGATGGGTTGTCACTACAGTCAGGCTGGCATCATCTGTTTGTGAGGTCTTCCTCACAAAATTTGTTTGATTTGTTTAATACCAAAGTTGGAATCAATAATCTAAGTGTATCTTAAAATCTGAAAAAGGCTCTAAGTCAAAAAACCATAATGGGTTATACAGCCACAGCATTTGCAATAGGAGTTCTGTCTTTGCCTGGTTTATGTGCATGCTTATGTACATGTAGTTGTCATTATTTGTCATACTGAGTGTAAATCAGTGATACATGAATCCTTCATAGTTTGCTCAAAATTTGACAAGTGATCTAAGTTGTAATCTCAGATAGGGTTATGAGCTTTATGTCTGTGAATCTTGTTGTCTCTGTCAGGATAATGTAGTAGAAACTTACTGAACTAGTAAATTTATAAGGCTAATTTAAAAAAGGGTAAAGTTGTGGACTCGGTAGTATCACTTCCTATATAAAGAACCAAACTGCTTAGCAGATATAACGTGTGATAATATTTGGGGAAGTTTTGCTCTGCATAACAGAGAAAATTGATGTTTTCCTTAATATTTGCAAGAAGTCGTTTTAACTGTTTAATGAGAGGTTTTTCTATGACATTTACTTTTTAAAAAGACATGTGACAGCTTTTATCCTTTACAGCAAGTATTACCCTGTTTTATATATGGGAAATGAAGGCACAGAAAGGTTAAGTGATTTGCTAAAGATTACAGAGTAAATTCCTAAAGGAGGTGGGCAGTCTCTCCTCTCTTGAATTTCTGTTTACATTTCTGGATACTCAGTTTGTGTATTAACCACAAGATCTTATTTCATCTTGAGAACAACACATAATATACATCTACCTCTAAAAATGCAGCATTTTGTAGTTTTTAAAATCCATAAATTGGGTAGCAGTTTAGAAATTATAATGTTACAAAGCAGTCACAAGGATTGTGGCTCAATAAGGTCATTACAAGGTTACCATGGTGTTCTAAAGAATTAAAAGTATTTACTAAATAGCAAGGGAGATTCCCTACAGGCCTGCTGACCCTCTAATTCCCTTTGCTTTGTGCTAGTACATGGTGCAGAAACTGAACAGTACCAGATTGGGATTTTTGAGCAGTATGTTCTCTTTTTCATTTTCAATAAATTTGGAAATGCTGTAAGTAGGCAGAGATAGAGACTGTTGGATTCTTGTTTGAACAAGCAGTTCTGCGACTAACAGAATAAGGTCTGTTTTTCTCTCCCATCTCCCTTGCATCCCCTCCGCCTTCCCCATTGGGGTACTTAAACTGTTCCTGGCCTGCACCAGACTGGACAGGGAACTTTGTGCTCTGGAGCTCATGAGGATCCCCACACACCTTCTTGTATACAGGAATACTGAGCATAAGTGCTTTAAAATGAGATTAAGATGAGATTAAAAAATGAACTAGATCCTCACCTTAAGCTTCAACTATATTGTTAGATTTTTATATATTTTTAAAAATTTATTTTAAAATGTTGCTTTTACTGAAGTGGTGTTGTTTTCATGTGTCCCTCAGTTAGTCATTTAATTCTAGCAAAATACTCTTTCAGATTCTGGCTGATACTTGTATTTTTAATCTCCCTTGCTTAAATAGTACTAATTCTTTTTTTTTTTTTAAATATTAAAATCATTGGTTTCTATCTTGCAGCTAGATACTTCTCTTGTATACATAGGTAGTATCAATTATTTAAGTTTTAATTCTTTAACTTTAGAGATCAGTTCAAACTTCTTGACATCTGTAGTCTGTCATTTGACTTCCAAATTCCTAAAACTCCTTTTTCATTTTTGCTGTTTTAAGTAATGGCCAGATGTGATTGTAGAATCATATCTAAATTGACAATTGCATTGGTTTAAACAGGCTCAGCTTAATGTCCAATGGCTCAATTTAGTCAAATTGTTTTGGTCTGTTCCTCCCTATCTGAAATCAATATAAACAGACATTTCAGTACAAGAACCAGTTGTCTCCATATTTATAGATAATGATCAGATTTTTTGCTGCTTACCTTAGGATTCTGGCTATGGTCTGTCAAGGGTTTCTTGTAATGTCAAATAGACTGTTGTAAAAATGCAAAAGTAAATAGGCTTGTCTAAAAATGTACCCAAGTTATCTTCTTTCAGTACTTCCAAAAATATGTTGAAGCTCAAATCTTGATGGCTGGGTCATGGAACAACTGAATAAGTAGAACAGTTTATAATTTTTAGTGGATTTTTTTTTGTCATAGTAACATATGTTATTATGGGAAATGATGAGAGTATAAAGGCTGTAAAACAGTTAGATATCCCCGTAAAGGGAAAAGGCTGCAAGGAGTCTCCAGTTAAAGAAAAATTTCTACTTGTTGCCAGAAAACAGCAAAAAAAATATGCTGAAGCTTGCACCTATTTTACTATCTTCTGATGAATTTTATTAAATGCTTCCAACAAGACTGAAGGGATTCCTTGAAATAGAATTGCTGTATAAAGATCAGTTTGGGGAAAGCAATACAATGAGCTGTTAATTAACAATAAAATAAGCATTTTATAAAAGATACTGAAATATGCTGCAAAACTGAAGGGCTGTTATCTTCAGTGAGGAAGGGGAAGAGCCTTTCAACATATTTTAACAAATCAGTAAAATATTCTGTCCAGTATTTCATGTGAGGAAATGGGGGAGGGAGGGGACGGATGCAGCTGGGGCAGTGGGAGCTGCTGGGTGCTTCCTTTTCCCTCTTTTCCTCCAGGCCGTTTCTGTCTGTGCTTGGCTGCTTGCAGGTGCTGGACCAGCGGCTTCCATCCTCACAGCCCACACAGGAAAGGCAATTAGCTGAGGCACATATTTGACATCAGCAGAGCTTTGTGTTGCCCAGCCAGCTCCAGCAGGTTTCCTCCAGCCCCAGGAAGCTTGACCGCTGGGCAGGGAGTGCTTGACCGCTGGGCTGGCCAGGGCCTGGGCCAGGGTCAAGGTGAGGGCCCCTGGGAATGGTGGGCAGAGAGGCATTAGCCAGCCTTCCCGTTGGAATGGCCAGCACCAGCAGGAGAAACAACCCCTGTGAACAATTCCCCCTCCAGCAGCCATAGTAATGATACTGGGTATCATTCTTGTGGATACTTTCAGAAGAAGCGCTGAAGGACAACTCCAGCACTTGGGATTCAGGGTTTATTTACAGCTTTAGGACTCAGTACAGAAGGGGAAAAGTACCCTTCTGGAGAGGCTTCAGGCTTTTAGCACATGGTCATGCTTGTAGTGAGGGGCTGCTTGTCTGGGATCTGAACAACTTATTGCAGCAAATAACCATGGAATAATCTGAAATCTCTAGAATCCAGAGATTGCATGCTGCAATTTGAAATCGCTGAAAGATTTTTTTTTTCCCTGTACACTTCATGCTCAGCTTCTTCAGTATCTTAACAAAATTGTTAATGCAGGGAAGATCATGTTGATCCAGCAGTGTGACAGTTGTGCTCTGCTTTAAAACCATGTTAAAATGTCTCATCTTAGTATTTTTTTAATTAGGCAATTAATAGTATACTTACCACATTATGGCATTACTGGCTGATTATGCTTTGGGGAAGCATCTCGGGATACTTGTCTTTTCTGCAGAGGACACAGTGCAGCACAAGTCAGCAGTTATTAATGGGGACAGAAGGAGTCTGTGGGTACGACAAGGTGTTTGTCTTGGGTTCACCATGCTTTGTAAGACTGCAACAGATAAGCAGTGGTACTGCCATCTGACTGTGCTAAATACTAACTGGGGATCAGCCTTAAAATGTATACAAGGGGAGAAATACTGCTTTTTTGGCAATTTTTTTTTTGAGTCTTTGTTTAAGCCCGGGGAGGTCCACCTGATTCTGTGTCTTGTCAGACATTGCTGGTTACAGGAAGTGATCTTGAGGTTCTCTGAAGAAGGTTGCAGAGGGCTCTCCATGTGCTCACATTTCAAAATCAGCATGTTGTAGATGTTGGACTACTGATATGTACAAACAATTGTTTCTAGAGAATTGGCTTTATGAGGACCACAGTGCTTTGCCAAATGACATTGTGTTTGGCTGAACAGTTTGAACAAATAGTTTCTTTTGGAATTATGACCAAAATAAATGGAATATTTAACAAAAGAGTTAAAGACAATTTGTGCAAGACAAAGCAGGTGACCAATTTCTGTGCTTTGCTTTAAACAAAAAAGTCTGTATCATGTTGCTAAGAGACAAGTTGGAATCTGATAGTCAACGACAAAATATTATGTTTTATCCACCTAATATGTTTTAGTAGGTATCTGATTGTTCATTTTATTCAAGAATCATGTTCTCTGAGTGTTATATTCTGTGGGGTTTTTTTCTGATAAGCTCTGTTTAGGATAGTTACAGCCTAATAAGTCCAATTATAAGTAGTAAATCAGCACAAATATATGTTATAAAAAGCAATAATATTTAATTTTCTGTGTGTTCAATACTATTTCTTATCTAAATTTTTTTGATAATAAGTCTAGTGTCACAACATTTTCCCTTTTCTCCCTTTTTTTCCAACTGCATCTGGGTTACAAAAACATAAGCATTGCTTTGAAGCCCAATTGTGGTTCATTAATGTTAACATCAAGTTCTAACTGTGGAAAACTGGCATAGTTACAGCTTGTGAAGAAAGTTCCAGTTGCTAGCAGCACTCACATTGCTGGTGAAGTTCTCTCCACAATTTCTGACCTTGAGACATAATTAGATGTTTTATTTTAGTTTGTAATACATTGTAACTGTACCCAGTTTCTGAAGGCATTACAGCTAACTGATAGACATGGGAAAGTGGTGTTAGGAGTATTACTGCCCCTCACCATTGACACAGAGGCAGGAGAGCCCATCTGCTACCTCTGCCTCACGCTCACAGAATGCATTTCCACTGTGGGGAAAACCATCCTTGAGAGAAAGGGTGTGTGGGACAGGGTGCTCAAATGCTGTAGACAGTGACCTCTGCAACACACAAAGTGATCATTTGCTATTTGTATTTTTAATGAAGTGCACTTTCTTCTACTGACTTTATATCGCATCTTTATTCAACAGTTAGGGTTTTTTTTCATTTTAAAAGCTTGAGTAAGTTTTGTTAATCATACAAAAGATAAAATGTCTTTTTGATATGTTTGTATAAATTTTGAAATTCATACTTGTACCACTGGACTTTTCTGTTCCAGAGTTTTGTCTTCTCTTTTCTCTTTTTGCAAACTTCAACAAATATCCTTATATAGTTTTATCTAATCTGGGTTTCCATCTATGTGAGTTACAGTTTACAGCTTACAGAAAGTAGGAACCTTTCTGATTAGGGTTCTTCTCTTCCCCTGAGAAATATGTTTCTATTCTGTTACAAAGAAATCGTGGAAAAACTTTAAAGATTCGGTGTCAGTCCATTCCTGCATTAGGTGGTAATAGGGATAAGGGGTAAGTATTATAGTGGAGAGTTGGTTTACAGCAAGTACTATTTATTTAGGCAGCTAATCAATATTCAGACTTGAAACCACACAATCAAAAGACGGAAGTCGTAGATGTTTGGCTTTGCAACAATCTAGGTTAATAAAGACCTAAATAGAAGTTTGCAATCTTAGAAACCCAAATCTATCAAAGACCTTCCTGTCAATGCATTCCTCCCGAAACAGCAGGAAGTGACGCCCAGGGCATTTTCTTGAACATCCTAGGTCACCACTGTAAATGCAGACACCGGAGAGCTCTGTGGACTAGGGGAGTAGTGCATTGCCTGCCAGGATTTCAGATAGAAGGGAGTAATGAGAGAGAAGCAGGGAAGTTGCAGACACCAGAGTAAATGCAAATTTTCTCAGGCTGGATGGTAACCTATGTGTTCACTCAAAGTTAGAAAAAACGTGTCTAAGACCTCGGCCACCTTGGCTTTGAAAGAAATCACACACACAGCAGTGTTAGGCACTAACTTGCAAGCAAGTAATGGAATATATTGCCAGAAAACTTACTCCTACCACTAGACTTTGGATGAGGGAAGGGCCAAGATGGTGGGTTGTACAAATAAACTTCTTTGTTTTGTATACACTAGATCTTTACACAGTATTCTAGAACATGAGACTAGGACAAAGTGAAAATACTGTTTCCAGAGAAAAGACAGAGAATGTAAGGATTAGGGTTAAGTTAACCTAGCAATCTGGGCAAAGAAAAAGCCAAGTATCCTCTTTCGTGGTATCTACAATAGTAATTTGTAATGTTAGATGCTTGACACTTTTATCTAGTTTGTCAGATTTTTCCTGGTCTCTGCAAAATGATGAAATTCTGCCCCTGAGGTTTGTAATTTTATTTTTTTTTTTAAGTAAACTGTGGAGGGTTTTTTTAATATAAATAGCAAGAGTCTTTCTGACATGTAAGTTCCATCTTGGCCCATTCAGATGAAATTTTTTGTTTTCACTGAATAATGAACTTCGTATATTATTATATGTATTTGTATTTTCCTAGTTTAAAAGCTTGAACTGTAATTCTCACAGTTATTCTGTGTTTTCAACGCAAGGCTACTATTCTTCTTGCTAGGCAATTCTGAACATTATTATAAAATCTCAGTTCAGTCTGTTTTATTTTTATAAAGGAAAATACCACCTTTTTTTTCAGCAGCACAAACACATGCAATGTAAAATGTTATAGAAGAAATAGCCCTTCATAGATAGAGACCTTTTGTTCACAGGTTCCAAACAGTTTAATGAAAAATATTCTGAGTCGAACTGGCTTTTTTAGTCCTCTTTTTGTAGAATTTACTGTAGATGTCTCAGAAAACCGGGCACAACCCAATGAAATTAGTATGTTTTTGATGCAAATGTAAGCCATCTTTTCAGTTTTCTCTAGATGGAAGTTTTGTTCCTCCTTAGAAAACACCATGGTGAGATTATTAAATGACAAGTGCAGGATAAATTACTCTTTCCTGACTTCAGTCCAGATATTTAAACAGAGATGGTTACTGATACTGCCCAGGAAATTTTTCCAATGCAAACAGGTCAGTGCTGTGCACTCTGCTTTTGGTGGGACCAGGCCATTCAAAGGCAGGGCTATTATGGAACAGAAATATTCTTTCAAGACTCAGTGCTTTATAAAGATTTTAGTGAGGATTAATGATAGGCATTTAAGCTTTTTATTTCCTCAAGAATGTAATATATTTTAAATTTTCACTAGCCCACTTATTTCACTGTGAGGTTTTCAGGCTGTGAGATCAGTTAGATCTAAAAAGGGAAGATGACAGCATTTAAGAAGTACACCACTCGTTCTTTTCAGCTTAAAACTCTCAGGACAAGACAACCACTCTACCTTAAGGAACAACACCCACTGCCATAGTTTGTGGTTTACTGCAATCTCTCTCCAGTAACTCTTTATAGGTGTCACATCTACCTGAAGCCTTTATAGTTCAGAAGCCATTAGCAACATACAAGGTGACTTGTAAGGTCCCTGCTAACCCAACCCATTCTATGATTCTATGAACCTAATTTTTTGCATCGTGTAGGTACCTGTTTCTTGAGCTTGTCTCTTTTTACAGATTACAGAGATACCAAGATTGTGTAGAAGAGACTTATTCTGGAGTGATATGGGATCTTTCAGTATTGAATGATCACAGACACTAATTCCAGGGGCAGGGGAACACTGCTGGTGTTAGCACAGACAGTCCCACTGGGAACACATCTTAGGAACCGAATACTCTTCTGAGTCTCTCTTTAGTTGTTTTAGTTCTGAAGATATTCTCTGAAATTGCTTCAGTGTAAACATGAAAGCAGATGCAAAAACATTAGGAAAAGTTTACCCATTGCTACTGGATGTGCATTCCAACTCCTTCATGCTGTGAGCAGTTACCTTTATGGCTGTTTTCTAGTTATATCAGTAAGGCCTAAAAAGTATTTTGATTCCTGTGTCCCAAGAACATGAAATAAAGAAAGGCATCAGGGGCACTGTTAGTTGGTCATTTCCTAATGGATAAGAGACAGAAGATACTTTCTTTTTCCTGAAAGTTGATTTGCCTCTCCTCTCCATGTTTGAAAAGCTTCAGATCTTAGATGCTTATTTTAGTAAGAAATGAACAACCTGAAGTTCCCATTACTCTCTGTTGATTCTAAAGGGGTTAAGAGTTGACTTTCTCTGATTTAGACTTTTAGTTGGGCCCTTCCCCCCATTTCTTATTAACTACCATGAACAGTTTAGAAAGAACTGCTCAAACTCATTAAGTAGAAGATAAAAAATATGACCTGTCCTATACAAGTCATATCAAAAAACTGACAAACCACTGAATGCAGAACTTTTGTGTCCCACCCTGACCAAAACTGTCACAATTTCATAATGAAGGCAGATAAAGGAATAAAAAAGTCCAGATCCAAGGAAGATCATGAAAGCCTGTTCAACTCCAGCGCTCAAAAGGAAGCTTAGCACATTGCACACAACCTTGCAAGTACCACAACCTGCAAAGCAAGCAGGAAAAAAATTAACTATGTGTACTCTTTCTGAAAATGTAAGCAATGGATGAAATTTTACTCTCTTTTTTTATTTTTGTGAGAAAATCAGCTGTTTGTACTAAGTCATAGCACCAGATGCCCAAGGTTGTGTTCTGACAATAGGAAAATGGCCTGTATCCAATGACCTTGTAACTGAGCATGTGGTCCCTGATGCTTTCTCTCTATTACCCAACTCAAAACATATAAAAATTGAGGCAAAGACAATATACCTGTTATTTGATTTTTTTCAGCAGTGGTTTCCATATCTCCTTCAACTTTCTAGGTAATTTGAGACCAGCTTTATCTGCCTCTGCAGAATGATCTTATTTATTAGATTCTGTGTCACTCACAGTACCTGGCAGTGCAATGCCACAGATCTGAAGAGCTCCTGTTTACAGGATGTGCAACTTGGCTGCAGAAATTCCAGGAAACAATCTGCTTGCTGTGACCTCAGAGCAACCATTTCAATTTGCCACAAACAATCTGACAATAGAATTGTATTTACATGATACACATGTTCACTAGGCTTTTTATTACCCTCTGTTAGTCACAGATTATGAGAGTATAATCTCTCACTCACCGAAGCTCTGGCCTCTGATTGAATGATTGCTCATTCTGCTTTTCAATCAACAGCTTCTAAAACTCTCAAAACCACACTAGAAGTAAAAGCTTTTGCCACTTTCTCCTTGCTTCTTCAGAAGGTCATAAATAGTCTTTGTTCTCATCCCAGATATTGTCTTAAAGGGACAAATTATTTCCATTATAAATAATTAATCTGACAGCATTTTTCTGACCATGCTCATTCAGGTAAAGAGCAGCTCTATACATTATGAACTACGCCTTTATTTAGACAAAAAAAAATATTCTGAAAGTTACTACTCACATTATTTTTAATGCAACAGTTACTTTATAGACACTGAGAAGATTAAAACTGATCCCCAGAATGCCTCTACCAGCCTGAATAGGCAGACTCCATCCTGACAGTTCCTGTTACAAGTGAGTAGGAACTATTTTCTCCGAGTGAAAACATACCCAAACATGTCCCAGGAGGCACTCTTCAATACTTGCTGCACTCACAAGAACATGCTAAATTACTCTGTCCAATTTAATTGTGATTTTTATTCTATTTTTTTTTTTTTACACAGTTGATCAGTATGCTTGTTATAAGATAAAAAGTAGTCATGTGCAGTAGTGACTCTCATCACCTCCTGATTGTGCTTTTCCTTGTTTCCTGTCTAGCAGGAAGGGAGGGAATAAGACACAAAGCACTGACTGTCTCTGGTTAGGTAATGGTGGATTTAGAGATTTGCTGAGATTCAGGGAAAGTGAAAGGAAGATTATGTACATACTGGGATCTTTTTTTTTCATTTGGTGGTAAAATGCTCTGTTCTCCATTCCCTCTAGGATAGCCTTTTTTGGTGAGTCATGTCTATAGCTCTCACTTCTGTGTTGAAATAGGTTGAATTATCACATTGCTTGAAAAAGATAGCCAACGATTTAATATTGCTGTTCATTAAACATTGGGAATGGTTACACTGTTCATTTAAAGACAGTTTGAACTACAAATGAACGCATTATGATTTTACTGTGAATTCAAAATTACCACAATCAAAGCCTTCTTAAAATTTAATAAGATGTCTGGACTTTTACAGTCTGGCAATCAATTTTGGCAAAACCAGTTGTAGTGTTGTATGTTCTGAGTAGATCAGATGATGAACTCTGTCACATCATGATCTCCAGGACTGTCCCTTGGTAGTTTTTAAAACATTTCTTATCACCTAAATCTGTAATGCAATTCATTTCCACAACCATTTTTCTGTTGTTCCAAATGGTCTTTAGCTGTCAAAATATGTAACAACCCATCACTTTGTTGTAATCTGACAAGCCCAAATATTCACGACAGCAAGATCCCTCCCTACTCCTGCACCACCAGTAAGATTGTGTCCTGGCAAGCTGTTTGGCTCCTACTACAGATTCCAGAAATCAAAGTGCTGTCTGAAATATTTTATTCAATCATTCTCTTATTGTTTTCCTTCAGACTCAGTATCTCCGGATGTGCCTCCAGATCTTGTGTAAACAGATCAAGTCTTTGTTTATTTTTGATATAAACAGAATCCAACCACAGTCTGCCTAGCCAACATTTTCTAACTGGAATGGCATCTTTGTTCCCATAAAGAACTCAACAATTTGAAAAAAGGATAAGCAAAGTTTCCATGCAAATACAAGACTCAGTTGCAATGAACACTTGCTGAACATTGAGTGTTCCAAGACTTATTTTATATTTGTCTTTACTCCATAAGTGTTAAAGAAAAAAAAAATTCCTCTGCAATGCCTGTGACAATGCTGATTGAAAAAAATATCTCAAATTAGGAAACTTAATTAAAAAGTTCTTTGCAGATCTGCAGCTCTGGTTTGCCCTTAATGACTGCCCCTTCTTTCTTACTGAAAGAGATTTTGTCCTTTTTTTGCAGCATTTTAGCCTATTACCAGGTAATTTGCTCATTTGAGGGATATCTAGACTCGTGGTCTTTGGTAAGAAGATCCTAAGGGCTAATACTCCCATCAGATAAGGAAGATGTTTCACTGACTTCCATTCTCTACGTTCCAATTTTCTTATTGGACTGAGATAACATCTATGACCCATAGTTCTTAGTCCATTAACAGCTGGAAATACAAGACCACTTAAAATACTTCATACAGTTTCCTCTTGAACTGACTACTTTCCCTCCCCAAAACATACACTTCAGTAATCCAGAAACAACTGAGAAAGGGTTCCTGAACTCTCATCCTGGCAAATACAAATATTATAAAATTCCACCTTCATTTGATATTTTATCAGCACATGAAATCTGAGAACTAGAGAGTTTTATGATTTAGGTGCATATAGGAGTAACTTCTCTAATCAAGAGAAGACATTTGAATTTTAATCTCAAGCCTGTTCAAAAATGAATGTTTCTTTTCACAGCATTAATAGAATCAAATGTTTCTTAGACAACTTGTCAATAATCTGATGGTCATCTTATCTGAATTTGAACTCATTGTCAGTTTGTGCTTGCATTGATTTTTAATAAAAAAAAGTTATTGTATTAATTTCTGAGCCTTCTTTCCTGTAAGGTGACCTTGTAGCATTTTTTTTAATCTTGTGCTTTGTTTCTGTTTTCCCCACCAGGTTTCTTTCTCATCTGTTATTATTAGTCCGGTTCATTTTTCCTCATCAGTCTTCTCATTTACCCAGAGCACTCACAGCTTCTAGTTTGGAGAGACTGCAAATACCACCAAAGAGCAGAAAAAAAATATTTTTTTTCCTTTATTCTACTGTTCAAACCTGCTTCAGAGTTATTATAGGGCTGGCTGAATGTATATATTGGAAAGAACAGCTGGCGTTAAACAACTCTGAAGATTATTTCTTCTTCCTTTTTCTCTTCAGATAACTTGATGTGGTGATTGAGGCTAGGTGAATGATAAAACTGCTAACAGAAAAGGCAGCTCAAAGCTCAAGTTAATAAACACTAATAAAAAGGAAAAAAAGCTTTCTGCTCTGAAGATCAATGGAAGAATGCAGGACAGGACTCAAAAAAAAGCCTCTCAGGTTATCTATACAGCAAAGAACACTCAAAAAATTCGACCAAGACTGTAGGAGTCCATTAATACTCACCTGGATTCGAGACAGAAGGTAACATAAATGGCTGAACCCTTAGGCTTCGAGACCAGTTTGCTCCCTGCAAAAAGATAAACGTAGGCACTTGTGGGAAATGCTGTTGCAACATTCTATTAACAACGTAGCACATGTCAGTGCCAGACCTTCTTCGGGAAGGTGGCTGTATTTAGAGCAGACCTTGAAACAAAGCAACTTTAACTCTTGCTCACACACTCAGGGTGTCCCCATGCTCCAGAGAACTAGGAACATGTGCCCCCATGAAGCCCATACAGCCATGGGGCACCAAGGCAGTGGTGACCAGGCTGCCCATCTGCCACAGTGGTGCCTCTGTCCAGACATTGTTGGGTCCAGCATCCATGGCAATTACACAGGAGTGTGAGGTTCTCATCACGTCTCCTGGATTCCTCTTGGCTGGCAACAATGCACAGGTTTTGGATATGCCTCTTTGTAGCCTTTAGCAGCTGATGGTGATCAGCATCTCCATCCTATCTCACCTCTGTGAGTCATCAGGACTTCTTCATTGCTCTTTTTCTCCAGAGTTGGGTATCTTGTCAAACTGCACACAAATGTGCTGGGTTGCGTAATTTGGATGCCGTTAGCATAGTCCATGCTGAGAACTCTTTTGCTGCTGTGTGCTTCATCCAGCGACCCCACGCCCAGGCATTACTATTCATTCTCCATTCACAACAAATCCCAGCCTTTCTCTTACAACTGTCTACAACCAGAGGCAGAGAAAACATTCTAAATTGCAAGCATACCCAAGAACCACACAGTTCTGCTGATGAATGGAGCAGGTCACAAGTGATGAAGAACTGTGAAAAGGCTGAGACACTCAAATCCCTCTTTCCCTTGTTCTTTACTAGCAAGGTCAGCCCTCAGGGCTCACAGAGCTCTATGCCTAGTTTGGCAAGGAGACTTGGACTAATTGTAGAGGAAGGTTGAACTGAGGATACTTTAGCAAATTAGATGTTTGCAAGTCCTTAGGGCTGGACAGGAGCTGCTTGTAAAGGTGCTGAGGAAGTTGAGTAACACCATTGTGCTGCTTCCTATCACCTTCTAAAGGCTGTGGCAATCAGATGGGATTTCCAGTTACTGTAAAAAAGCAAATGTCACATCCATCATCAAAGCAAGGTGCAGGAAACTGCAGAACAGTCATCCTCACCAAGTATCTCTCTCAGAGGAGATCATGAAGCAAATCTTTCTGGAAGCCATTTCTGGGATGACAAAGGACAAGTCAATTCAGAAAAACCAGCACAGTTCTGTAGATGCTGAAAAGCTTTGGTAGAGAAATCTTTCAGCTTTCTGCAGCATTCTGTGAGAACTTTGCAGTTCTCAGAGAAGCTATGATAAACACTGCTATGGGTTTTTGTAAACTAACCCTTTATCTTGCACCTGGGTTTGGTTATGCAAGATTGTTATGGTTCTAGCCTTCTGATATTTTGGAATAAGTGTCTTAGAGCTTGACCAATCACCTCAAGGGGTGGATGGCCGAGCACCCAATTGTCTTATGCCATTCAACACACTCTTTGCGAACCATGTTATAAAATGATGATTTAATTAATTAATACAGAACTAGAACTACTTTCTTCCTGAACTTGGATCTTCTTGTTCCTTGCCGTTCTCGGTACTTTACAGCGACACAGTTCCACCAATACAATTGCCTTCAGTCGTGAGATAGTTGGCTCTATGACTGAAGTGGTAAGAGCAGCACACATAGATTTTAGCAAGGGCCTTGCTGTGACATCCATAGCATCTTTGTCATCCAGTAGGGACTGGGTAAGTGGATGAGGTGGATGGCAGTCTGAACCACTCTACTTTAAAAGTAGTGGTCACCAGTCTGAAATGAAACTGGCATGTGCTTATGAGTGATGCTCCTCAGGGTTGAGTAGGGCGGTTAGACTAGATGAACTCTAGAGGTCAGACATTTTTCTCTGATTCTGTGATGAAGCCTTGCAGGGCACTCTGTAGAATTTGGGTCCTCATATTGAAACCACAAATTATTTAGGTTTCTGTGGATTAATGGGTTAGGCTGCAGCCTTCCTTGATTCTGAGCTCATGCAGCTGATTCTGAATGATATAAAGCAGCAGTGCATCATGAGGCATTTCCAGCTAAGAAGCTTCTCACTGTGAGATCTTCTGCTATGGTGTCCAGACCAGCAGTAATGTCCCCCCAACTCCAGAACACAGGCATTGCTTGAAAACAATCCATTCCATACTTCGTGATTTGGAGACTTGTAGTCTGTAGAAAGCAGGAGGTGAAAATGAACCAATATTGAAAGAGGATTTTTAGTAAGGATCATTTCTATTTTAGGCCCACAGAGTTTTCTTGGAATGTCCCCATCTCACAGCTATTCTGATGCAGAATAGGCTTTTCTTTACAGTACTTGTGCAGTCCTGTGCAGTCCGGATCTTTTGACTCCAGTAATTCTCAGTTAAAACAGTTCACACTTGTCCAGGAAACTTGCCTCTTTCATGTACCCTTTATGCATTCCTCTCTCTTTGTAATATAACATTAACTAATTAATTAAATTAACAGCTGGTTTCTTTGTTTCCATCTGGGAAATCTACTCTGCTCCAGCTCCCCTCCCTAAAGTTAAACAACACTAAAAGAGCTTTCTTAAGATACAGGCTTTTCATTGTTCTCTTTGCACAAGATCTGGTCAGATACTGTTGGTCTTTAAAGGCTGTTGTATTCACCAGCAGAAATGATAAGGCTATGCACAGATTTCACAATTCAGAGTTCATTAGGTTTAGACACATTTTCCAAATCTTAATATGCTATATGATTACTTTAAAGTTTTGGGTTTTTTTTTCAATAAAAATACGTTTCATCTGGGATGGAGTTTGCACGCCAACTATGTCACTGGAGAAATTGTTTCCTGCTGCATTTAATAGTACTGTAATGATTTCACAGTTAGCTTTCCAGTTAGCTTTCTGCTGACCCGCAGAAGCAGCTTGTACAACTCCATTTTGTGCTGCTGTCTCCTGTAGGGTCTACATAGCAGGCAAAGGCTTTTCTCAAGACTCTTTCAACCCCTCTTCTGTTATTTCTTAGGTAATCACAATAGTTAATAGGAAAGGTAATGTTTATATAGCTTTTAGCATCCGTGCTGCATTATTTTCTCATGTATTGTATTGTGTCTAAGATAGATTGAATTTGGTCTTTAAAGGCTGTATTATTCTCGTTAAATGGCTCTAAACAGAATGCTGGAAAATACCACAGGTTTGGACAGGACAAAGCACAGACTTTCCTGCCATTCAGTGGCTTGATGGAAACATCATAAGGAAAAGTGGGGTTTTTTGGTCAAGATTTTAAGCAAAATGAAATCGCGGTTCCGTCTTTGTGAAGACTTAGTGTTCCTGGTTTCAGTTGTGTGAGATCAGATTTGAAACTCTTCCTTTTCTCGTTTTGTTTAAGTTTTGGGAGGGCTGTAGCACACACCGAACCGAAACTTCAGAAAGCTCTCCTCAGGTGTCTGCATTGGTGGTGCGATAAGGGCAAGCGTAACAAAGTCCGAGGTCTCGTGGTTTTGCTCTGTAGCTAAAATATCTTATTTCCACGTTGTGCTTTTCCTGAATCCGGCTCAGCCGGTCTGGATCTGAGGGGCTCCGGGACACGCCTGGCGGCCCGGGAGAGCCGGCGCTCCGCAGGTGCCGGCACGGGCCGGGCGGGGAGCCGGGCCGGGAGGCGGGCCGGGCGGGAAGTCGGGCGGG
>VZTI01003277.1:2294183-2309106 GCA_013397865.1 Struthidea cinerea
CCGGCGCCGCACCCGCGGGCGGCCTCCGGCGGGGATGGGGCTGCGGCGGGGACGGGCGAGGGACCCGCTACAACCAATTCGCGAGTCCTGCTGCATCGCAGCACAGCTCCTGCAAAGGCAGAGGTGTCCATCCCTGCCCCCAGGGGGGTTTAGTTCTCCAGGAAAGTGGAAAGCATTCCAGCCTTCACTTAATTCTTTAAAGAAAAGTCACATTACTGTACTTAGGGCAATTGCTAATACCTGCAATTAAAACCAGCGGTTGTACTGAAACATTTAAAATAATCTAATTTAAGCAGGCTTTGATGGCTCTGAATTGCTTGTATACATTCTGAATCTATCTTGTAATGAACAGGAGGAAGCATTATCGCCTTTAGACAGTTCACTTAAGAAAATGGGATTTGTATGTTAGGAAATTCTCGGAAACATTTAGAAGTTTGTCCTGTCTCACAATGTGCTTTTCAAAAAGCTCTGTAATTGGAAGGAAGAACATGGAAGGTGGACGAAACAAGAAAAACCCATATCTCTTTAGAATCAAAGTAGTGTGCTTTTCTTATCAGAGAAAAATTTCTGATGTTGTTTGGAATACTATTGACACCCTGAGCTGAAAGTACTGAACCTGTTCAGCTGATGACACATACCTGGGTTTCTTCTCAGCCCAACACCTTAAAGACGTGAATTTTAATTATAATTAATGAAATGTCAGCAGTAGTCATGAAATAATTCCAAGATAGAGATGCAAGGCTACGTGATCCAGTGGTCCTGTTTGAGGAGATGACATTTCTGAAATCTGAATTGTCCAATCTGTTGGCTTGCTGTATAAACTAAGGAAGTTGGAACATCCGCAATCTGTGAAGCAGCAGTTGTACCTCCCAAGGGTGTTGTGGAAATGCTGTATCAGAACAGCTTTCTCTTTTTTTTTTTTTATTGTGATTAATCTGGTTGTAGGTGGTAATTCAACGGTTCTTACTATGAATAGTGCTGATGCTGTCTACATTTTGTGCTTAATCAAGTTTGATGTGTCAGTCTGTATGGAAAAAACCAAATATTTTTAATGTTTTATGGACTGTAAAGGAACCAAGATGCCTATCAACTGTGTTCTCTCCCTCTTAGCAGTGACTCTGGTGAAGAAGAAATACAATTATTTGAGAAGTCTAATGTGCTATGAGTGGATTTATTGTGTTACGTGACAGTATGGTCTGGAAAATACATATACTTAAAAGCCACCCGAGAAACAGTTTTAAATTTTCGGGGGTTTCAACGTAGTTCCATGTTGATCCAGTTAATAAACACATGTTTCAATTTGTCATGGAAGTTGTTTGCCTATCTAACTAACTAACTCCCAAATAGTTTTAAGTTACTTTTTGTGGAGCTGGAAGAACTCTTGAAGGTTTGGAAAGAACCAGATGACTTTTTCAGGGGGTGATTTTAGCTATATTATCTATAATTTTCCTAAAAGATAAAAGTTGCAAATGTGCTGTTGAGTTAGGAGAGAGTGCCAGCACTCGTCTGGACAAGAATAGAATAAACTTTTAATTCAGTAATTTTGACAGGTTTGAGAAGTACACTCCAGAAGATAAAAAGCTGCTAAATATAAGATGCTGCGCTAGGAAGAGGCTATGGGATGCTCAAATTGAGATGTTTGGGAAACAGAGCTGTAGGAAATAATTCATGACTCCTAGTCACAAATTGGTCCACATGAGCAACATGCAGCTGGCAAAAGTAGATGCCATCCTTCGATATGTTGATCCAGTTTAAATTACAGAAGGCTTTTATTTTTGCTTTTTGATTGCACTTTTGTCTCTAGTTTTGAGTATTAAATCCAAAAAATACAGACGAATGTAGTGATGTGGCTTGAGAGGCTCAGAACCTATGAATTAATTTTTTTTCATCAAAGTATTGCATTATTTTGATGTGGTGGAAAAGGCTGTGCAATGAGTATGTACATAAGAAATGGTTCACAGAAGCATTGGGAGTTTTTTTTAAGCTTTTTTTTTTTNTTGGGGGTTTTTTTTAATTTTTTTTTTTTTTTTTTTTTTTCCTGTGGTTGAGATGTAGGCTAAGAGGAAGTAAATTTTAGGGGGTGTGATTTAGATTAAATATAGGCTGGAAAGTTTTTACCTATAGCAGTCAAATTATGTAGATTGTTAAACAGGTTCCCATTATTAGAGGTTTTTATTGGCTTAGAGAAGAAGCTGGCAAAGATAATCTAGACACTTGACAGAAGAAGGATGTACGATGAGTTTTAGGACTAGGGAAGTGCCTAAGGTTCTATTTTTGCCATATTTCATCAGATATTCAGGTATTTACTTAATTGTTTATATAGATAATCATTACTGTTGTCTTGCCTGTATATATGTGCCTTTTTAACAGTATTTTCAAATGACAGCTGAATTGGTAACATGTGACACTGTGCTTGAAGGTACTTAGTCACGATTATGAAAATTGGACCAACAAAACTGTGTCTCCATTGGAGGGATCATTATGAGGCTGTTTGCTATTCACTCCGGCTCTGCTTGTTCACTGCTTAATTTGGTAGAAGGTTTTAAGGAACCTTCTGTTCTAAGCTTAAAGATAACGCTGGGTTTTCACATTTTCATATTTACCCAATTTTAAGTTGCTTTGTAGTTCTGGGTAACTGTGGATTCTTTTCATGTTTAAATTTAATCCACGATCATGGATTAACTTGTCTGCCTTTGGGTGCGACAGAGAACCTGCACCTGTATTTGGCTAATAAAAAATTTCTCTCAAATTATGTCTTACAATATTTGAGACCAGTTTTAACTACAGCACTACGTTGTATTTACTGAAGAAACAATAGGCAACATAATGTAACCTTTTTGTTAGTAATTCAAAGATTTTTCTTTTAATTGCATTTCTATTCTGGAACTTAGCCATCATCTTAACACTCTGAGCTCTTAAAATTAATCAGACTTTGGCATTTCAGAAGCGAAGGTTTCTGGAAAATATGTTCTAGGCTGCAATTTTACAATTGGCTTAAGCTGTTCTAATGGGGGTGGCTGTTTCAGTGGGGCTTTTTTCTCTGGAGTTGACCCCAGCTGGCCATGCACGCAATATTGTTACCACAGGAGAGCTGGTAGGAGTAGGCATGCTCATCCCGCTACTGGAAACCCACAAGGAGGGAAGGAGTTTCATGCTCCTTTTCTGCTTTGTACCACTGGACTTGCCCTAATGTTGTGATGGGCACTGTCTGTTGCTTTGGCTTGCAGGAATGTGACAAGAACCACAGGCAACAGGAAAAACTTTGAATTTCTTACCAGACTCTTTCCTGACTTGCTTTAAGCCTAGCACCAGTGCAAAGAAGAGGGAGAACCGTGGGGTGAAGAGAGAAGAACAAGGGTGGTCTGCTTCCTGTGATGGCACCTAGAGATAGTCAGAACAGAGCTGTTTCATCACTAAGGTGACTGTGAAACTGCATCAGTGACTTTTTTGGGGCTTGAATAATGTATTTGGAATTTGGTGGTTGTGTGTGAGACTGTGTATGGTGAACTAATACAAAGAGAACGGTGAATTTGGTCACATAGCAAAATGCTTTTGCATGGCTATTTTGGCATGCACTGGTCTTAAAACTTTGTGAGCTATGAAACTTCCGTTGCCTTCTTAGTAAACTGCAAGTAGATTTCTCTAGTGATGAAGACTAAGCATTACAGTTTTGGGGTTTTTTTTGCAATTCCATTACTTCTGGTTGTCTCTAGTAAAGCTCCTTGTAATCTGGTTTTACCATTTCTGGTGGGAGGACAGAAATTTCAAGTCCTGTCTCCTCTAAAGTATGTTGACTTCGAGCTGTCATTTACTTTTTGATAGCATCTCAATGCAGTCATTTGTCTCTGAAATAGAATTAGTTTCTCAGTTTAATTAAGTTTTTGATTTCTTAGCATGTTTTTTATTTTCAGTGATGAAGAATAGAAGAAATTCAGTTGTGATCTGTGTTTTGATAGCTCAGTCAGCAGTTGCATTGTTGTAACTATGAGATACAGTTAAAAAAGCTGTGAATGGCTGGATTTGTAGACAGTTTTGAAATAAATATTAAAAAACAATTAACCAGGAAAAATCTTGGCCTTTATGTAGCTGAGTGGCATTGGACTCCCACTGAGAGATAAGATATCAAGCACTTGTAACTTCCTCTGCCCCTAGCTGAATTTTTTTACCTTCCAGCCTTCCAGTGTTTTGATTGTAACTCTTCAGTTCTTCTGCTAGTGTGTTCTGCACCTTCTGGTGTCCTGTGAGCTTCTTTCCTTCACCTCTTCTGAAGATTCAGTCTTAGTGTTGTGATTTAGACAGGTTATTTAGCTACTATTTTTTTCTTGTGATAGAGTAGTAGTAAGTAGCAGACCCTTTCTTAAAACCCGCAGTGTCGCTCCCTGAAATGTTTGAACTCTGTCATCTCTCCATCAGCAGGTTTTTGTGTTGCCCTTTCGGCTATAAGCTTTCTGAAGACAGCTCTGCTTTTCTGAGGACCTCCTACCAGATTCTGACAAGCTGGTCCCACGCAACTTGGGCATGACTCATTTTCTTCTGCCTAACTCCAGGGATACTGATCTATCATAACTAGATTGAGCTGCCATATATTTGTCAAAAGAGGACTGTACCCAGTGACAGGAGCCGTTGATCGTGATAAGATTTCCCATGAAGATACTATTATTATGAGAATCACCTAAAGATACACATTTTTTTTTAGCATTTGTATGAAGTAAGCAGTTTGATAGCTTTCTAATTGATTTTTAGTTTGTGTTCTTTAACTTGTACATCTTTTTTTGTATTTAGTATTCATTCTCAATCAGCATTTAGGGAGAGGAACGTACAGCAAAGAGCTGTGATGTGAGAAAGCTAAGAAAATTACTAGTGCTTTTTTTTTTTTAGTCTTTAGTTTTTAGTGCATGGTCAAAGACTCTTCAGAAGTCAAAAGTGTATTATTTTACATAAGCGTTAACTAATTTACTGCAGAAATCCTGATGTATGAGACGACTTCATTGGGATTAGTCTGTTACATCCTGTCTGTGAAACTGGCTTTTTAAAATACAGGAACTTGAGATGTTTGTCTTGACCACATAAGGGGGTGTGTAAAAAATAAATAACCACAATGTTTGTTGTCCTAAAATAAGCACATACACATTTTTAGAAACCAAGGTGAGTTTCAAGTTATTACATAAGTTACAGTTTTTCTGCCTTTGATTACTACTAAGTATCTTCAGTTACTATGGAAACTGCATATCTGGAAGGGGAGGGCCGAATAAAATTATAATGTGTTGTTAAAATTTAGAATCAGCACAAATAGAGTATGATGATTGTCAGAAAATTTGCGCTTGTTTACTTGATTTCTCTGAGCAATTCCAACTTAACTGAAGAGAGTTTATCTGTACCTTTCTTCCCCTTGCCCCTTTCTTCTGGATCTTGCTCATTTTCCTTCAAATCCAAAAAATCCATGGCATTTTTCGAAGATCTGGTAGAGGTGGGCGTCTTTAAATCTGATAATGAGATGTATTCTAGAATTTTAACTAAAATTAATATTGGAAATTGAAGATAATGTGCTTGTCAGGGCAATTCAGAATTTGAGCTCACAGTACTCAGAACTGTTGACTCATTTGATTCAACAGAATTCAAATTAACAGGTAAGAACCACTGACCTTTTTAATCTCATTCCTGTGGTCTCTTGCCAAGATTTTTAAGTATATCAGGAGATTTTCTCTCTATGCAGATGGTGTTACACTACTGCAGGTGAATCTTGCTTCTCTAGCGATTCCTAGATGTTGAGATGGGAAGTGAACCCATCACTGAGTTACTGCAGCTTGTATTGCAAACCACAAACAGCACTACAGAAGCTTATGTAAATTGGAATTGTTGTTGAGGCTACTTGGACTGTGTGAAGCTTTAACTTCTGCAGTAGCTCAGAATTTATAGGAATGCAAAGATAGCTTTGATCCTTTTCTTCTTGGCAACACTTTGTTTCCTACCTCTTCTTGTGCATCATGACTCATTTAAAAACTGTCAGCAGCCCAGCCCTCTGATACTGTCTGCAGCTAAAATTTTAGTACCTGATTTTTTTTTTTAATGTATACTGTGTTTCTGTAGTTATTGTAAGAAATAGTCATGTGCTCAGCTTCTAGAATTGAGATGAGTAGTTTACTAAAAACTGTAGTTTAGCTAAACCTATTTAAAGCTGTGTTTAAAAGCAAGCAAACCTTGTGATAGAGTATTAATTTAAGCAAGGTTTTGTTGAATAAAAATTTGCTGAAGACATTTTGGTTTTCTTGGCTCTGTATACTTTCTCCTTAAAAGGAGAAACTTTCCACACATGAAGGTGTGGTCTGAATGCTCCTTTGTGGTTTAGAATAAAGGAAGGGGTTAATTGTATGCAGTTATTAAACGTGTAATAGTGTTACACAGATAAAGAAACAGTTTTTCTCAGTTCCATCTAGTGGCTCTGTGAACTGAATTACTTAAATTCAGAGTTTTGTGCAGGTTAAATATGTCTCTTGTTCATACCTGGTTCAAGTTCCCTGATTATGTTTACTGGAACTATCAGTGCCATAGAGAGTATTGTAGTTCCTTTGGAAACAGCACAGTAATATGTCAGTCTAAAATACAGATAAGAGCCACTGAAAAGGATTCCACTGGCTTCAGTGTATGAACCTGTATTATATATTCACTGGGATTTCATTCTAAGACTGCATTTAAAGTAAAGTAGTATTTTGGCTTTGGTCTTATGAAACTCCACTGCCAATAACTGGTTTTGCAGCGATAGTATTGCAGGCAGGGGTTGGGGACCTGTAGCTCTGCAGCTTTGGAGGATGTTAACCTTGTGACTGGTTTAACTTGACCTTGAAATGGGCTGCTTCTGCAGGAAGGGGTGCTCCTCCTTTGTGCTTGTTGCTTTCTCTCCCTCCTTATTTTGTGTGTTCCAGCTGCTCACTTATCATGTCTGGAGGTGGACTGCTTGGGGGAATTGATTGAGCTGAAAGCTGGTTTTTTTTTCATCAGGATCAGATCTTTGCTTCAGTTCAGTGCACAGCTGCACAACAGTGTCTTGTGAAGAGATAAAAGTGTTGGAGGAAAGTATTATTAACCATTTTAGTGTAAGCCCACACAGGCCAAGTAAATAGCAATTGAGAAAGGTGGGTAAGGGAGACTTAGGTACTCACAAAAAGCAGCATTTTACGCAGTTGTTACCAACTGTGAATCTGAAAAATGGCATTCAAAAGTGATAAGGAAATACTTCAGCTATCCCATAACACTTGTAGAGAGAGGCTTTTAGATTAGCAGTAGAGCCATGATTTTAGCAGAGCTTCTTAAAGGGATCAGTTATTGTAGACTATAGTAACTTATAGAAAAATTGATGGTTTGGAATGAAACCTTTGTTTTAGGACTTAATTTGGTTTTTGCCTATTGATTTATTGTAAGAGAGTTTATATTTCAAAATTGAAATTGCTTGCCCAGGCATAATTACTTACTTCTATAACGTAAAACTGATGAAATATGATTTTATTAATACAGGGTAATAGAACATGTCCCATTCTGATTTGGCTGTTGATGTTTGAAAACTAAAAACCCATCTATCTGAACTCTAAATGCATCCGACTGACTACTTTTAAACACTGTTAAAGAAGAATCTAAGTAAAACTAGTTTGTTTTGTTTATTAAGTAAACATCCTAAGAAACTATGAATCTGTGATGTGTTACTCTTTTGTCTCTGAAGCGCTCAGAAGCTTGTTTTATGTTGCCTCATGTCTGTTTATAGTATCCTATGAATAGTAGTCAAGGCTCTAATTTCTCTTGATGTTGACGACTGGTAAGACTTCCTTATTCCAACAAAGTGGAAGGTCTGTATGCAACCGGGTCTGCTATCAGGTTCACAGAAATCACTGTTTTCTTACAAAACAGTGATGAATAATGACATTGTCTTAATGGAAAGAAAAAGGATGCATCTTCACAGTACTAGATGGTTACAAATGGACCATCAGAAATTAATGGAAGTTTGGTATGTAGTGGGGTGATGAACTGGGACTCGATGTAAGCTGCTGTTGCTTGCAGAGGTCTCTAAAAGTATTTCATGATATTGTGTGACAGGGTGATGAGATGGTAGAGTTGACATGCAAAAGAGTGGTGCAGGGAGAGAAAAGAGGAAGGAGTTTATTTAAGGAGTACTTTCGTACCATTAAGTGTATTCTCAGAGTTGATTTAACTGATTAAATGGATCTCTGATTAGCTGTTTTAGTTGAGATTTTTGGGAATAATAGTGGATTGTTCTTTGGAAAAAGCCTGGTTGTTGGTCAGGAGGAAATACTACAAATTATGAAGACAGAGAAATAGAATACTAATCACTGTCACTTGAAAGAATATGTAAAACTAGAAAATACACAGAAACACACAGAATATTCTGAGTTAGAAGGGATCTGCAGGGGTCATCAAGTCCTACTCCTATGTAAATGGCCCATACTGTGACCGAGCCCACAACCTCAGCATTACTAGAGCCATGCTCTAACCAACCCAGCTAGATGCTTGAATCAAGCTTGCCAGTGCTTTTATATGCATATTTTTGTGTAAGATAAGCAAGTAAGACTTCTTGGTGTTAAAAGACCTGCCCTGTGGCCATAGTTCTTCCGAAGCTAAAGGCAGCTTCGATTCAGGCCTTCAGCCTCTCTTCTTCTTCATGCTGAGCTGTTTCAATTTAAAGGGTTCATTTTTTGCTGGGATAATATGCTGAAATTAGCTAAGCAGAGGTTGAATGAACACTGGGCTGGAAGCAAGGAAGGCTGAGAAGGTGGAGGGAGGGATGGAAAAGCACTGTGACAGCCAGACGGGTTTCGAATCTTAGGAGGAAGATTGCAAGGGTGTGGTAGGCCTCTTTGAAATAATGAGTATTATAAAGCAGGTAACTATAGGAAGACTGGTACTTATTTTCATGCTATGAGACCTGGAGGCATTAATCGTAAAATCAGCAGAATGTTTGAAAATAGATATATATCCCTGCCCCACTTCCCAGTTTCCAGGGTGAAGTGGGAGAACATGTCTGTGCGAACAGGTACAATTCAGCTAGAAATCTCATTACAGTGGACTGTTCTGTAAAAGAAAAATGTGTTGTTTTGGGGAAAAATTTTTGTTGCCATCACCCTCTGTACTGCACCATTTGCTGCTAGATGGTCCTTGGCAAGATTGAATTGGGTGGACACCTTTGAGTAAGTGTGTCCATTTCATATATTTTTGCTAATCTTCTGTGAAACTGCAAGGTATAGTTGTGTCATTTGAGACTGAACAATTTGACCATATAGTTGCCATTTCCATTAGCATTTCATTTTTCTTTTTGTGCAAATGTTTAAAGTGATTGCTAAAGCAGAAAGAATAAGGGTAAAATGCTTAAAGGAGAATGTCATAATGTTGTAGTAAGCTGCATCATGATTTGTGTGGTTAGTTTTGGGAGGTGTAACTAATTGGGTGTTTTCAGTTTGAAGACTGGCAAAATTTTTGCTGGCATTGATTGACTCACTTTTAAAATTGATTTTATTGAACTGTGTCTCTGCTCTTGATTTGTATTGGTTTGCAGTCTCCTAACACTGAAATTTCTTTCATGCCAGAAGTTAGCAGAATTACAATGATTTTTTTGGTTTTGATTTTCTTTTATCATGCTTAGTTTTCTGTGCCCAAAAGGCTGTCAGCAGCAGATTAACATTCTTACAAAAGCCAAAGAACAAGACAGCCATTGTCTTGTTGCCCAAATTATTCTTTTTATTCTTTAAATATGAACGTAGTAGTTGGTTATTCATTTGAATAGATGTTTTTTATGCTTTAGTAGAAATGTTTTAAGAAGTGCTTCTTTAATTCTGGTCATATGTTGTTTTGATGCTGTATTTTTGGGGTCTGTGAAGTGTTTGAGAAGACTTTAGGCAGAGGCAGTGGACTAAGCATAACAACTGAATATACAGAGTTTTCAGAATACAGTAATAGTGTAATTACTTAAAGACTAGATATTGTGCCTTGCTATCTGTCTTTGGTCTTTTACCTTCAGATCTGACTGTGGGTGGAGATTTTAGGCAGCTGTAGGGTTTTAGGTGATAGTGACGATTTTGCAGGTTAATCAACTAATTTTTGAAGATCATTCATCCAAATTGCTTTGGAAAGTGGGCATTTACTCTGTAGTTACTACAAGGCCATTCTTATTTGTAGGACATTGAGGGAAAATAACTTCTTGGACTTCGTGGCCTCTTGTATTTTTATTCAGTCCACCACCTGCCCCACTCCCAAAGGTTTATAAGGGTTATTGGAATGAAGAGAATTGTTTCACTGCTTCTTATGTGTTTGTGAATACTTGAAGTGAAACTATCTGGTCTTGTCTTGGGTTCTGCTCTGAAAACTGACTTCAGAAATGTTTCATGAAAGTGTCTAGTTCAGGTTGCCTTCTTCAAAATTTCGTTGGTGTACACAATTAAAATGAAAGTGGAAGTGAAACACTGCTGGTAACAAGAACTTGTTGCACATGAAAATTAAGGGAAATATGGTGTTCAAAGGAGTGACAACTGAGTTTGCTTTTCCGGGTCTGTGCTGTAGTTTCAACGATCATAAAGGATGAGCTTAATTCTCCTATGTTAATTGGGAATGTTGTAAGAGACTGGTTAGAAGCTGGAAAGGAACATGTATTTAACTATCAAGACAGAGCTATAATTGTTTTGCTTGGCAAGTTTTGCATTCAGAATTTTGAAGAAGACTGACTTAAATATGAAATTCTTTGTTGCTTTCTGCACACAGTTGAGAATTGGAAAAATCAGTGGTAAACTGCTATGGAAAACAACATCTTATGTCCTGGAATCAACACAGAGGATGCCATTTATACAACTGCTTGGATATTTCAAAGAGCTCCTTTTGTTTGGCTAGGTAGTGAATTTGGTATCAGCACTTAACTACAGAATAGTCTGTATTGTGTGGAGCTAAAGCATATAAGACATTTCCCTAAAGTATTCTCATTGACCCCAGGGTTGTTTGATACCTAGTGGACAGGGTAGTTCCTGAGTCTTTTCTTAGTGTTAGCATGTGAAGTAGGTGTAAGTTAGAGATGTAGGAAAGGGTGAATTATGATGTTCATACTGGTGGTGTCAAGTACAGGTGCCAACACCAATAATGAAGTTCTCTATTGCAGTTGTACTAGGGCAAGGTAAGTGCTGTTCTTGTCCTGTGCATCTTGCCCAAGAGCTTTAAGTGACTTGTAATATTTGCATGAAAAACGAGCCGTTGGCTCTGACATGTTCACGTATTTTATGAAGTAGCCTCACCTGATGGTTTTGGATTTCTCAGTTAGAAATATTTTGAAACCTGCTACTTCTTTGGCCTATCTCAAACTGCTGTTAAACAGAGAATACTTCAAAGTACAAGTTGGAACTAGTTTGTTTGTTAAATAGCAAAATCACTTGATTTTACAGATCTGTTAGCAATGGAAATGGGTATGAGGTTTAATCATAATGAAAACAAGTTCAATATTTCATTCCTAAGATTTTAATTTTCATCCTAAGATTTTAAAGACAATGGATATAACTGAATATCTGAATATGGTTTAAATATTTCTATCAGAAATGAGATTTTGTTTTTGTTAAGGTGTCACCATCCAAAGGATGGCTTTCAGGCATCTTCCAGTTCGTACTTGGTTGTTGTTCCTTTCAGAGGATATAGAGAAATAATGATTTGCATTTGGCAGGGCAGGCAGAAAGCTTTGTTTTTGCAATGCTGGGTGAAGCATTTGTGATGGTTACTAGTAGGGTACAGGGCCTAGAGCAGAGGAAAGCAGCCAGACCAGTAGCAGCTGTTACTTCCCACACTGGAAATATCCAGCAGTGAGACTGCTTCCTTCTTGGCTTTTCTGAATGGCTGTTGCTCATGCCAAGGCTATTGTTGTTATACTGGACTTTGAGAATGCAACATCATCTGGAAGCTGGTGTTTCAGGCCATGCAAACTTCAAGATGTAGTTGGAAAAGCGTATTTGGGTAGCATTTACTATGCAGTTTCCTGCTTCACCTATTCATATTATTTTAATTTGTTGTTTAACATTGTTGAGTTTGTAGGGCCCAGAGGTGTTGAAGTGGATACCCATGGTGTTGCTGATCTGAATCTTTGAGGATAGGATTAATTTCACATCTCTTGAGGTGTCAGCATCTGGGCTCCTTCTATAATAGACTAAACTTGTTTTGTCATGACATGGAAAATGCTGTTTGGACATATGGACCTTGCCACTAAGTCTGCTCACTGTGTCAGATTTCTGTTGAGTGTGAGGAGGACACTTAGCTCAGATACAGAGGAAAAAACATTGCTGTCCTTGCTTTATATGAGAACTGTTCTAAAAGCAGTGCTTTATTCTGTTTAAGGATATATGTTTATATGTAAACTTAAATGCTTTTTGAGTCAGGTGTTTTTGCCATGTTTCTTTAATGTCTTTAAGTTTTTTGAATGCTACAGAATGAATAATTAGTTTGGTATTTATGTTTGCAGTGCACTTGCTTACTAAGTGCACTTAAGTTTTGTTTTCTGTTATTTAGCTTTAAAATGTTGCAGGATAAGGTTTCAGCCCATCAGTAACACTACCTAGGAAGCTATAATTAATATGTTATTCAGGGAAAGGGAGGTGGTGTTAACTCCTCTTCATCTTTGATAGCCTTGTTAGCAATAATTTATTACTTTCAGAAGGTTTGAGACTTCTAGTAGATGGTTTATTTACTAGAGAAGATCTATGCTTGCATTCACTTCAGCTTTTAACTGTTTTACAAACTTCATCTGAGTTGCAGTGTAATGGAATTGTTTAGGACGTAATGTTTCATATAATTTTTAGTAAATTCTTTTTAAAATGCCTTACCTGTTGCATTTGTCTTGCCTTCTGCCTACTAATGCCTTCTTCACCCCAACAAATCCTATACATATTTCATATGTTCTGATTGTGTACCTCAAGCATCCTTAACAGGCCTTCTCAACTCATTTGATTTACCACTTATTTTTTGCTCCTAGTTAAGAATGGAACAGGAATACTGAAAAGGTAAAGACAGCATTTCTCTAATGCTAAACTTTTGATACAGGAATTGTGTAGGTCTTGTGAAATGCTGGGTGCAAGAGTACATAAGTGAAAATGCGCAGATTCCAGAAAGAATTTCACTGCTTTACTAGATCTTTTTTTTGGGGGGATATAAGATGCACAGCTGGTTTTAGACCCTTCTGCCTCTGTTCATAAAGAATATCAGAAGTAAAGAGTAGTCTGCCATCAGCTAACGTGGTTCTGAAAACTCTTAGTAGGTAAGCTTGAAGCAGAGGTATGGAAAAAAGAAAGAACAATTCCACCTCTGCATTAATTGCATCAGGGAACTTAAAGTTACGCTTTGTACTTCATAGCAGAATGTTGTGCTAAATTAGAAATTGTGATTTGCTCGCCCACAATTGTTCAGTATCATGCAACTGTGATTGGTTTAGTCACAGGCAGAATGCTGGGCTGCCTACTCTGCCTTTGAAGCTACCATAGCCCTGGCGTTTCTCTGAATGGTTTATTGCTGTTCATATGTGTTTTGCAGTCAGAAGGATGAGAGTTGTGGGCAGTGCCTTTTTTTTTCTGATGGCATAGCCTTGTCTTTGAAAGGTATCAGAGAGACAGAGAAAAACCCAGAATCTTCAGGAATTTTTGGTAACATAATTTGCCGCTTGTTAGGAGGCTACAGTTGTCCCGTGTTTAAGAATCTTTTAGAAGTTTTTGGGAGTATCTGACAGGATTCGCCTGAGTGTCTGTTCACTTTTTTGGACCACCATTGGAATCTGCAGGAACTCTTGCCTGTTATCTCTGACTAATGCAAGTTGTAATAGGTGAACATTTATGCCTAAGTTCTGCACTATAATTCTGAGCACAGCGAATGTGTTTCATGTTATCAGGGCTTCTAGAAGTCTTCAGGGCAACTCTTTATATGCAAATCTTTTAATAACTAAGTATTTTTAGAAGTAATGATTTTTCTAGTATAGAATCACTAGTTTTGTAATGTAATTTTAAAAGTATTTGTCTTTTTGTTTTTGTTTGGGGCAAACTCTGACTTTGGATGTTTATCTAACATTGCCTTCACTTTTGGTCTTTTCCTCTGTTGAATGGCCAATGGAACTTACTAAGATTTTATGGGTTAAAAAAATTCCAGAAGTAGATTTCTGTGCAGATTTTTCTTCTATATTGTTTATAAAGTAGTTCAGTTCAGAGAGAGGGTAATTGATGTGAGGGTGAGTACTTGAGAAATCTGGATCTTGTTCTTAATAAATATGATGCAAAGCCATTTATATTAGTTAAGGTCTTATTACTGTCCGAATTTCTTTTGACTTTTTGTGATTTCTGCCCAGTTATTGAATGCCTGTATTATTGAATATATGCACAAAGACTGTTATATGCAGTGTGATAGTGTTAATATCTCTGAACTGGGATGTTGCTTGTGTATAATGGTGCTAGTAAATAACTGAATGTTCCATGGATATGAAATATTCCCTAATTAAAAGTAGCATAGTCGACTTTCAGCAGAAGGTATGTCGAAGTTAACTCTTCCATTCTCTCCATGCTTGCTGCAATATGTGCTCTCTCAACCAGCTGTCACTGTTGCCCAACCAGATCGTAGAAAGAAGAGAGTAACTAAGGAGAGAGAGGTTGCGTCGCACCACGGGCCGCCCGCCCGGTGGCCTGGCAGGAGGCAAGGCGGTGTCCTGGTCAGTGACCAAAGGGACACAGTCCTCGTGGCTGGTCGGAGCGCTCTGCTCAGAGGCTCACAAAGGAGCGGACTGCAGCTTGGATGCTGCCTAGCAATGGGACGGCAGCGAAGGAGGTAGAGGGACTTCTCTTGTGCCCACAAATCCAGCTTTATTGATAATACAAAGTAACAAGGAGCAAAGCTGAAGGGAGAGCGCGAGAAAAGGCGGGGGGGG
>VZTI01003277.1:2309131-2423251 GCA_013397865.1 Struthidea cinerea
CCAATAGGGAAAGGAACAGGGGAGAACTTTCTGGAACTTATACATAGGCAATTAAACTGATAAATATACATAAGCAGATGAACCAATAAGGTCTAAAGAACAAGAGAAGGGTCTAGAAAGAGGGGAGGAGGTGTGGCAGTGGCAATCACCCAGAAGAGGATGGCCTTAGGTCTGATGGTCATCCTCTGAGCTGGCCTCAGACCTGCCCTCGGGATCGAAGTCAGGAGCAGGAAAATTGATCCATTTAATGACATCCAGCTCTGAGGTGGGCTGGGTCACCACAACAAGAGGTTGCCAGTCTGGCCTTGTGATTGTTCAACAGAAGATGGATTCTGACTGAACACCGATAGAGCAACTAAGTAGAAGTTGCCAGTGGAATAAGGCATGGGTTGGGAAAAGCTCTGTCAAGGGAGGGTGGCAAAGATTGTTCATGCTGCACAGTGCATTGTGAAAAATTTTGAGTAATTTTTGCATTTGTTTAGGAGAAAAAACCCTGGCCATTAATAGCATACTATCCTAAAGTCATGCAGGTGACAGATTTGTTTTGTGTGGGGCTTAAATGGTTGCGTATGCAGTTCCCAGCAGTAAACAAGTCTCTGAAATGTTGCTTTGGATTATTCCTTGTCTCCCATTCTTTTGGTGTATTTGTTCATGTAAGTAAATAATATTTTTTTAGCTGTGTGAATTTTATGACTGTATAAGAAACAATTACAAAGCAAAGCAGAAATGCTAAATTGAGAAACATCTTTAATTATGTGGTTTATTTTTATAGGAGAAATGTGGTGATTTTGAAATTTTCCACTCTGAGGGTGCCTGGCAGGTTACATTGTGTATTTTTTATTCCACTCATGGCATATTCTCGCATACTTTTGTTACATGCCTGGAAGTTCTTAGCTAATTCACTGACAAAGAACCTTTGTATTTAGAGTAGGTTTACTTTTTTAAAAAACTTGGTTTAGCAGAATTTGTTTTAGTGCACACATGAGAACAGATTGTCCAAAAATCAGTAGTACTGAAAATATGCCACGAGAAACCCTAAAAGTTTTTCACTTTGCTGTACATAATTTAGCCTTACTTACAATTATTTGTTTTCTTCCAAAGACTTGGTTAACAGACAAGGAGGACACATGTATCATATTCTTCTGTTAACCCATTCAAAAAAAATGAATTAATGGGATCAAATTTTGGGTGTAACTGTAGATCTTCACAGACTATCAAAATATCATATTCGGAAAAAAGTGGTCTTGGGCAATATTTTTACTGCTTTCGTAGAAAAATGAACTTGCATTTCTGCAGAGCATCTCTCACTGTTGTCTGTTATTCAGAAACATATTGCTAAAATTTCACTACCTGATAGGAGACAAGATTCAATTCCTGTGGGATAAACTCTAACTAAAACATTGGTGTCTGCTTCTGTAAGCAAAAAGTCATGTTTATTATCCATGCTGGTGTAACGTAGAACTCCACAAAGACTCTTTAGGGAGTTGTATTTTTTTTCAGAGATGGCTCTTTCAGACAAAAACTGATGCTATTCACAAATAGGATTTTAGGCATGTTATTGTGTGCTTCTCCCCCCGCACTGGTCCAGCAGTAACTGGTTAAAACCTTGTTTAACAGCCTAATCATTGCCTTACAAATTCAGAGAAATAAATAGCTTATCTAATATCTTGAAATAGCCATCTGCCTGGGGCTTGAGAAAGGGTATTACAAGAAATCTAGCAGCACAGCAATTTAATATGATTCTTCCTAACAAAAAACATTTACTAATCGCCTTGTGTCCTGAACTGTGAAGATGTGTTCCAGACTGCTTGATTTTTATCTTACCTAATATAAACATGGCTTTATGTTCCACCATGTAGATCTCACTTGGAAAAAAAGTTGGTGTCTTGGACATGATGATCAATAGAACTCATTATCGTAACTGTGTATTAAGGCATTTATGTAAAGGCAGTTTCTATCTGGTTTGTATCTCTTTTTCTTTTTTAGCTAGTAGCTTTTCAAAATACTGTCAGTTGGAGAAAAGCTCCTATTTGGTTAACTTTTCTTTATTTTCTATTGTATGCTTTTGGATTGTTTTTCTTCACTTTGTTTTCTATCCTATGCTTTTTGCATATGAAGACCTCCCCATTCTTCCTTTGAAGTTATGCTCATTCTGTTTAGAGGTGAGCAGAACAGTACACAATACTCAAGCAAGGAAGGTATAATTACCTCTGCTTTCCTCTGTTTAGCAACTTTTAATAGCTGCTTATTAAGCAAATAATTTAATGGAGTTAACACCAATTAGCAATCTTTCTGGTAAGAAGTTCTCCTCTAAAACATTCCAATATGTTTAATTACCTCGGGTGACTAATTACCTAGTGTGCCAGTCAGCAATGGTCAACTGTTCTGCCTCTTCCCCTCCACATCTCCCTCTGCAGCTCAGACTTGAATTTCTCTGTAAATTGTCATAGATGGTGTTTTCTGCTAACATGTTTTCCTTTGCCAGCAGCAAAATTCAGTAGGAAGGAAGAAGATTGTTATGCTCGGTGTCATTTCTGCAATTGAACTTGTAGCTCTCCAGCAGGAAAAAAGGAAGTCAGTGTTTGTTTCAGGCATAAACTGGTTATAAGCCTCTGAGTACAAAAGAAGTGCTCCATACATTGTGTTTAATATTTCTCTGATGCATTTGTATCCTGTCTCTGAAAATTGTCTTTTGTTTGGTGTTACATGTTGTACTGTCTCTTCTATTGAGTACAACAGCTTATGAAAAGGATGCTGTATGATTTACTGGCTGTTGAATTTGTCTACAGGTAAAATACTAGCTTACCTTCAATAAAAAAAGTCGGTATTTTTCAGACAGAATTGAATGTAGCTGTTTTTCTCCTAGAACATATTTATGCAATATTTATTATATTGCTGAGGGAAGAGGAAACTCAAGGCACTCTGGTAACCTGAATTAAAAAAAGGCCCATTACAGGGAGGGGTAGTTTTCTCATATTTCGTAAACATGTTATATTAAATAACAAGCAATTGGAGGACTTTGTATCAGGAATCGGTTGGCTCCGCGTGACCAAGCATTCCTGTGGATCCGAACAAGGCAAAATTTTCCTGATTTCTGCTAAAACCAAATAGTGAATGGTTATTTTTTTTGGAGTAACTCCTATTAAGAAGCAACATTTTATTTACGTATTATGTGTATTTGTGCACAAACCTTCTTTTGTAGTGTTGCTTATATTCTAGTGAGTTACAGTATCTCCAATTGAATATGTAATTATGGAGATATTATTTCCTTTAGTTTCAACACATTTCCCGTCTCTATTGTCTCCTAACAGGTAGAAGGGAAGGTATTTTCCTGGCTGTGAATTGAGCGTGCAAAACCACAGGCTGATGGTTCTCCTTGTAGACTGCTCAGTGAGGTGCTAAAAGTGATTATGTTCACTTTGCAAGTCCTGCCTGAGGCATGTGCAAGCTGCACTAAATATTTGTACCCATACAAAAATCTCAAGACTGACTTAGGAAATCATCTTCATTATCTTCCTGATTAGTTAATGACGCACCAAAGGCTGCAGCTTCAGCTTGACATATGCTGCAGTTTGTTCTCCTGTCTTGTGCTTGTGCAAGGGACCCGGGGGTGGCTGGGCAGGGAAGGTTTGGTTGGAGTAGGGAAGATGCTCATGAGAAGAGGGAGGTTTTCAAGTTAGTTTGCAGTCTCAGAGGTGACAAGAAGACACAATGCAGCAGACATGGCTGTATGTTTGACCTGATTTCCTTGTTTCTGCTTGTAGCCTCTCTGAGGTGTGGCTTCTATCAGCCAAATCTTCATGTGGGTGGGTAATTCGCTGCGCTGTAGAAACAGATTAATCAGACTAATGTACAGTTTGCAGGCAGGGCAGCGTGCAGGTGGCACTCTTAGGTTTGGATCCAGATAATGGGCATCACTGAACAAATCCTAACTGGCATTTTTTGAAGGAAAAATGTAACATGAAACTGTTGCCCAGGTTTGTTCTTTCTAAGTTGCCATCTGACTTAATTTCGACAAGGTAGAAAATGGTTCTCAAAAACTCTTCCTCCCTTCTGGGTTTTACTGGGCTACTGCAGGTGTTTTTCATATGTAGGTTAATGGGCCTGTGCTCAGTTATTGTTATATCAACTTGGCATATACTGATGTGGTTTATTATGTAGCAATACATATGGAGATAAAAAAAATACTGTGAGAAAATGTAAATCTTCAGATCCCATTTGTATCAAGATGTCTGTGTGAAAAATGGGGCTAAAATCCTACTTGTCTTCATTTTAATTTTATGTAGTTGCCTGTGTTTTGTTTCTTTGGATATCTTTTATTTAGCAATTATGTACACTCTTGTTTGTGCTCATGAATGTACTGGTTTTTGTGCATACGTAGAAGTATACAATTCTGACAAATGCTGATCTAATTTGAAAAGTGCAAGTGGGTGTTAAAGCGTATAAAATATTCTCTCCTTTTTTGACAGCCCTTACCCTCTTGCTTTCTCTTTTTTGGAGTCATTTCAAATAGGCCTGCAGGTAGAAAGCCCTTTCAGGTAAGAAAAGCATGTGCTTGTGTTCATTTAAGGAGTTTGTTTTTAAAGTGTATATGAAGTTGAATATGATAGGGAGTCGGCAGGAATTAGTTGTTACTTGGTTTTAGAATAAAAGGAATACTAGCTTTTAGAGTAAAAAGCTGTGAGAATTCATGTTCTGGAGCTGGTTATTCATTTGTCATCCCACTGGTCTGCATTTATGGAATTGCCTATTCTTGTTTGGCCTGGAAAGGCACATGTAAATGATGGCAAAGGGAATGATTCTTTTAAAGGCAGTTCTTTGGTAGCATCATGGGATTGCACTTTTAGTAAAGTAGGTTTCTCTATTGTCTCTGCATGTATTTGCAGAATTTTACTGTAATTTGAAAAATTGTACTTGGCTCTTAACTTCCCTTTTATTAAAGGTTTTTTTTTTTTTTTTTTTTTTTTTTTTTTTAACTTGTTTGACAGTTTCTGTAAGTTTTTGTGTTTCTGTATTTGGAATAGTATATACTTAATTTTTGCTTTAGTCTAGTGCTCTTGCAGTTCTGTCTTTGGCTTTCAGTAGTGGTATAATATTTATTTTAATTGCCAGCTAAAGGAATTTTATTAATCAGGTTTTACTACAACAGATAAACCTTTGTAAGGGATCAGTAAATCAATAACCGTGTGATCTTGTATCAAATAAGGGAATTTAAAGAACCCAAGTGTTTGTTTGTTGTAACTTACTTGTTGTAACCCAAGTGTAAGTAAGTTTGTGTTATTCTGTTGAAAAAGAAAAGAACAAAGAAGCTGTTATTGCTGAGATTAAATTTTACTGACAGTAATTTATGTTATCTACTGACTTATAGTCTCAAAATCTGTAGATTTAAAAGCCCAATGAAACTTGGAATCGTTTGCACAAGTACATTTAGTAAACTTAAGCAATGTTTGTTGCTTTGATTTCTTTGTGTTAGTTTGCTGCTTGAGACTGATTAAGTACTGTTACTTAGAAATGTTAACAGTTTTACTCTGCTTACTAGGTAAGCTCCTCCTGGCAAGTGTTAGAGACAAGGTTTTAATTGATTGCATTAAAGCCTACCTTTAGGCAATGCCCATCAGTGTGCAGTTACACGGAACAGCTGATGCCGTTCAGAAAAGGTTGGAATTCTTTTCAGTGTTCTGTTTAAGTCCTGAATTTGCTTCAGAATTTGAACCTTCTCTAAGGTGTTGCTGTGGGCAGTTACAAACAAATGAGCTTTGGGCTCAGTCCTTTTCATATTAAGGTAGAACTTTCAGTTTAAGAACTGAAGTCTATTGGGATAGATTTGGGTTTTTCAGGGTGTTCATTGCATTAATTCTGCATATTAATTTCACTTCAATTTATCTGATTTTGGTTGCTTGTCTTTATTAGTGCATATCATATATGCAATCATTTCTACAGCTTTCCAATCAAATTATGGATAAAGTTGAGGGTATCTAGGGTTGCAAATAATTCTTGCAATATATTGAATGTTTTTTGTAAGGTGCTTTTGTTACACTGCTCTTAAGTAGATCGATTAAACTGATGGTTTACTATCTTGTCTCTTTTTCTACTATTTCCATACCCTTCTCTTTCCCTTCCCCCTGCTCCTGACTGCAACTTAGCTAATGGCATCTTGAATCTTATTTTTGATCACGACTGCAGTTGTAGTGGAGTAAGTTATGTAACATTTTTCATTAATTACTTTTTTGGCTTGTAAAAACAGTTTGAAAAAATCCTGTCTTTTCTTCCATCCTCCTTCTGCACATGAACATTTCTAATTCTTCTCAAAATATTTTCTAACTTGGTAAATGTCATAAAGCCATATTAAACTTTTTAAATGTATTAATCCCCAGAGAATCTCAGATGTCTCAATTTTTAAATCGCTGAAAGCAAAGGTGAGGCTTCTTACTAAAACAACATGGAATTTTACTGGAGCTTTAGAAAACTAGCAGTGCCAGAAAGTTTCTTTGCTCTAGCTATGGGACAAATGTGTAGACTTTTGCAATAGATCTCACTTAAAAGTGTGGGTTATCATTTATTTGGGACTAGACACAGCCAGGCAGGTAGATGTTTCGTTTTTTGCCTTTATAAGGTTGTGCATACTAAATGTCTCCTTGTGTAAAAAGCATTTCTTAAAGAACTACAAGATACAAAGCAATTTTATACAACATAGTGTAGCTTTAAAAACACCCTCATTCTTGAATGAACATGCCTGTTCTTGTTGAGGTGAATTCTTTCTTCTGAATGGTTATTGCCCTATTTTCAAGCTCCAGGCTTCTACAGGCTTACCAATTCTTGACACCCTGTTCTCTTAGCATGCCTTAAATTCTGCTGAAACTCATCTCTTTTCATTATGTACAATGCATTGGTTCTAACTGATGTGATGGTAAAAACATACAGATTTTGTTTTGCATTTGCAGACATTCTTTACTATTGACATGAGAAATACGTGTTGAAAGGAAGTAAAACCTGTGCACCGATAATCCTGTTTGGGATTTGATCAGGATTTTCCAAGAGTTTCTTCAGCCTTGCCTTGTTTCTTCTGTTTGTTATCATTTGCTTTATACTTTGGGATGGAAATGTGCTGTGTCAGCAACTTCTTTACTACAGAGTGCTTCCTAGGAGCATTCTAGGAAAATAGGGTGAGGATACAAGATTTCATAAATAAGGATGACATTTTTATTTGTATTTGTGAATTGGAGCCCTCAGTATTGGGGGTGGGGGGAGGAGATGATGGTGACACAGTTGTTATTGTAGAATCTGCCTTTCAAAAGAGATGATAGATGCTGATTGAAAAGGGACCACTAAATGTCAAACTTATGCTTTGGGCAAGAATGTCACCATTGCAAGAGCACATAATTTGGCCAGCTCCCAAAAGCTGAGAGAAGTAAATTTGTAGACTTGCTAAAAAGAAAGATTTCAAATAGAATTTCTGACATGCCTAGATGGAAGACTTTGTCTTCAATGCATTGACACCTCCT
Source organism: Struthidea cinerea (assembly GCA_013397865.1). Classification (NCBI taxonomy): domain Eukaryota; kingdom Metazoa; phylum Chordata; class Aves; order Passeriformes; family Corcoracidae; genus Struthidea; species Struthidea cinerea. Next base: position 2,316,634 of record VZTI01003277.1, read on the forward strand.
TTAAACAAATCTTAAGAATATCAAATTTAAATTTTAAGGAAGAGAGGAAGGACAAATTGAGAACTTAATTATTACTAAGCTAGTAGGAAAGTGGGTCAGTAGCATAGTCTGGTGTAGGCTGTGTGTAATGTTATCATAGGTAAAGGAAGTGAGAAAATAATTATGTGAGACAGTTGTCTGCTTACAATATGGTGAAAGTACTAAGCTTTCAATTTGCTATGATACTGCTTTGATGTAAACTATTAAAGCCATGGTTTTCAAAGTTGGGTTCCCTTCTCATGATAGCCTCACCTTTGTCACATATGCAAATACTGCTGTTCTTTGATCTGTCTCCAGTGTGTTTTCTCCAGAGAGAATTTTTGAATAGGAGTGAAATTTTTCTGAGCATATTCTCCTAGTTCGAAAAATTTTGATTTTTCTTTTTTGTTTTTTTTGATAGTGTTAACTGAGTGAGTTTAAAAACATTTTAGAGGCAATGCTATCTGGCTTTGGTTTGACATTGGTAGTAAAATTTCACTTGCATGAGGAGAACTTCAGCAAACATTTTAAATGTCAGAAGAGGTTTTTTTTTTTTATGTTTCTCTGTTTGCATGGCAACTGGAAACTTTTTCAAGTGTTACCTTATATGTGTTAATTAAAATTTCAGTAAAGAAATTAATGAAGGGAGAAAACTATTTCCTTTGTTTTTTAGTAGAGCAAATAGAGAATGTAGCATTTTGTTATGAGCAGTAAGGCATAAATATGCTACCCATTTTCTGGTATCAACCTTATGTCGATTGTGCTCGGTATTTTTCAGAAATACAGAATAGAAAAAACACTGTCCCCCTGCCCCTAGTAGATGACTTGGTATAAAAATGGCTTTAAAATTGTTAAAGACAGAAAAAGATTTAAAGCAAAGATTTATAGCCTACAAATCCCTGTATTGGTATAGAAAATGCTAAGACATTTGTGCTGGTTGATAGATGTGACTGACATGGAATAGTTGTTTTTTGGATGTCAGCTTTGTCAGGTATTGCATTTAGGGCATGAGAATAGACCTTGGAAATAAAGACTAGAGTATGTATGTTCCTTGTATTTGATTAAAGCAAAGTGAAATTACAAAGCAGGATACTATTACCAAACATGCTTCTCAGAGATGTGAATGAAGAACTTCAGATGTATTTTATTGTCTATGAAGGCCATAGCCCAGTAACAGGACACCCAACAAAACAAGACAGAAACCCCAACGTATTTGAGAACAACTCTGATTTATTAAACAGGGTTTTTTTTCCTGTATGTTCTATCTGTAGTGTATTTCTGTGGGAAGCAGAATCACATTTCTTGTGAAATTAATTTCCTGTGGCTTTTGAAAATGGAGTCTAATTAAATGTATTGAAGTAGAATTAATCTTTCATGGTTCTGGTTTATTTTTGTTTATGTTTAATGACAGGCAAATGGCTTTTTTAACTTTAGGAAGTTGCTTCCTTTTTGATATTGAAAATGATGGACTGCCTGTATGTGCTGATACTTGATGCATTAAGATGAGGTAATGTAGTGGAAACACTTGCCTGTTGCAGTTTGACTCGGTGCCTGTTTTCCTACTACTGTCTGGTGGGGAGAGCAAATAGCAACAGAAGCTTCGGTAATGGGCAAGAAATATGGCTCCATTTACAGTATGTGTCCAGCATAGTTTAAAAAACAAATCTGTTTATTTTTCATGCTTTAGTATTTTCAAATATGACAGACACAAATGAGTGGTAGTGTTTGAATTCTTATGTGACAAAACTATACACTAAAATTTTATGTTTAAATAAATTATATGTGTAAATGTCATAAAGTACTTGTAATGAATCTCAGAAGTAAAAGTGTCGTCATCTGGAAAAAGCATACTGCCCTTTGTTTTTTCTTGACTTTTCCCACTGTATGTCATGCACATACAATGGGACTTAAATGAGGACTTAAGAGTAGATTATATATCACTTAATGTCATTGGTTACCTTTAAAGACACCTTATATCAATATTCTTTTGCAGAGAACCAATATAACCAATTTGAGGTTATAACCTCAATTGTCACAACCTTAAACTATAAAAGATCTTCGTACTTTCTTGCTCTCTCCTTTTAGTTTTCCTTAAGTATGTCTGTTTCGTCTCTTCAGAAAGCTGTCGTCTTGTCTGCCAATAATAAAAATTTTTAAAAGCCCCCAAAGAAAGCAAAACGCTCCCACACACAAACTCATTTGGCTTTGTGTAGCCAAGTGTCATAGTTTGTCAGCTTTGGGACAGATTCTATTATGCTGCCTTTTTTATAGCCTTGTGTATTTAGTTCTTAATGCATGTTCTGGCGCCAAGGTTTTGGAAAGGGGTCAAAAAAAGTGGAACTTAAATGAAGGCACAACATAAATTACAGCAGTGTTTGGGGCAGGCATGCACTTAGCAGACACCTTGAGCTTGCTGGTGTGTGTTTGTAGAGATACGGTGTCTTTCAAGGCTGACTGTTTATGATGTGGACTGACTGCTGCCAAAGTGGGTGATGCCTGGAGCTTGTGACTTCTCTAGGCTCATGGAGAGCCTTGTGGAAAGGACAAGTTGTGAGCTTACTGGCAGTGGTGTTTGAAACTGTTCTTTCAAATGCTATGTAGTGTTTTATCTGAGTTTGCTGTTACTTCATCTCCTGCTATAGTGTTGCAAATGTCTGTTGTAGGTTTTATAAGGCCACAAAACACACTCGAAAAAACTTGGAAAAACACTTGATAGCTGTTAATTGCAACAAGTTGTCTACGACTCGTCCTGTACCTCCTAGTGGTGAAAGCCTGGATCTAAAAAATGAGGTGGAGTTTTCCACTCAAGTAGCGGAGATGTTGTTCCATTCTGTTTTTACAGTGTATTGGTCCCCTGCTGTGCTGCTGGCTGGATTCAGTTGTAACATGGGGTGCGTCAGGACCAGGGCTGAGCAGCAGCACTGTGGCTGTACAGGGCATCTCTCTGCTTCTGTGTGGGCTTCCTCCTCCTCCTCCTCCCCTGCACCTTTGCTGACAAAAGTGTTTGTGCAGATGCATAGAGAACAAATGTAGATGGAATCAGTTTCCTGGTCCTTCCTGCATCAGGATTGTACAAATGTGCTTGTGTTGGTACCAGGAAGGAGTTAGTACAGGGGCAGAAACAAATGGTAGGGGCACGAACAATTAGGAATCTTTTTAGCATTAGTCTTTGGCTTATTCTGCCTTAGAGCATATGTGAAATTATTGACTTGACTCTTCCTTGAATCCCAAATACGCTCAAGCTGTTGGGGAGCAGCTGACAGTGTTTGAAGCTGTACAAGCAGTATTTGGCAAGGTGTGTTGTTCAAGCAAATGTAGTTTCCCTTATTGTTTTCTTCTGTATGCAATGACTTGAGGTTTGTCTAGAGGTGGAATAGTACTACTTTAAAATTGTATGCAAATTGTATCTGACTCATTTTGATGGCAAGAGCCATGTGTTTGTAGTATGAACTCTTCGTTAAACAATCAGTCTGAGCTAAATCTAACATGATAGAACTTATTCTAGGTTTTGGAGTTCTTGTTTAATTATTACCAAGTTTCCTTTTTCAACTCTGAGTGATTTCCATTGCATGACTTTAGGCACAGAGTGTATACTCAGTGTGTGCTCATTGTGTAAGAGCTGCCTTCTATTTTATTCACCACTTTAACAGCTATGAAGTACATACTGGAAAAGTACACCATTTGCTACTGTTTTTATGGGCCCAGAAATACATTTGTCAGAATGGTATCAGCCAAGATGTATCTAAGATATGTGCAGCTATGGTTTGTTTTAACATTCTGGTAATTGTACATCTTGCTGTATGTGCTAAGTTTGAGCAAGAGCATAATGATAATATGGTATCTTCAGAGATGTGTGACTATTTAATTCTTTAATTTTTTAAAATTCTTTAATTTTTTTTTTTTTTGCTTCTTTATAAGGTTGGGTTTTTTAAAAGGCTCTTTAAATCTAATTGACATCAAATAAGCCAAGGTGAACTGGCACACCATAAGTAGATTTGTCAGCCTGGTTTATCACTTGGAGAAATTCATCATGAGAAAAATATTTAGCAGCATATTAGTAGGAGCAAAACTGCCAGTTATGCAATCTGGAGTTGGAGTGCTAACAGCAGAGCAGTTCACATAAGCTTCTGGAAGTAGGATAGTCCTTAACTAGCCAGCAGTCTGTACTAATCTGTACTACTAAATTTTCACAAAAGCTAATAGGACTATTTAAAGAAACTGATGTTCATACATACTTAAAATTACTGATATTGTTGAATGGGGCTTAAAGGAAGTGTTTCATTATGGTGTTAATAAATAAAATGAATCTATGCATTCAATGCCTTTGTATTTCTGGAAATATAAACATAGGCTGGCAAATTTAATAGTCAAATGCTAGAATCCTAACAGATTGTGTATTTAAAAAAGTGCCCTGGTGCTTTTCCTTTATTGTAAGTACTATGTTCCATCTTTTTAATATAGGTTTCAGTTGTATAATTCTGATATGATCTCTTAAAGTATAAATACATCTTGACAACATGTTGTTACAGGAACTGTGAGGGAACTGATGATGCTACAGATGGTGCTCACAGAGGATTAAATTTGATTCCTTGGCTGGAACAGTTAATAAGATGCGTACTAGATCAGATGGTGTAGAAGAGTGAAGTAATTCAGTAATGCCAGCAATGTCATGCTTACATGCCTGATTCATGGATATAGGATATGATTATGAATCACATGTGAAAACAAATATATCAGAGGAAACACTGACGCAATTAAAACTTCCAGTTTAAAGATGTATACATATACATATATATATATAATTTCATATGGAAATAATTAATCTGACTTTATTAAACTCCTCTAATTTTAGAAAATTTCAGTTTATATGTCTGAAAGTGTCAGATGGCTTTTAAATTTTAAACTCACATCTGTAAAACTTTGTGTCTTTCATTACACTTAAAAGAAAAAAAGGTGCTAAAATCCTTTTCTTCAGTGCTTCCCCACCTTCCCCTTTTTCAGTCTTAGAAGTTGTGAACTACCTTTTCCGTATGAAAAAATCTGTAAATTTTTAAATATCGGCCGTATTATCGTGGTTGCTATATTTTGCTGACACTTGTCTTCTGAAAAGAAATTTAGTGGTTCATGTTCCTTCTAGCTCTTGAGCCATACTTTAATAGAAATGAATACACTGAATATTGATTATAAGCTTTCATCAGGTGTCTGGAGATCAGCTTCCAGGTCAATGTGTTAATAAGGATGAAATTGTAAGCAAGAAAATGAGGTTTTAGTAAGAAAATGGTTGCCAGCAAGTTTGCTTTTGAAATCACGTGGACATGTTATCAGACATTTGAAAGTCACCTGTATTTATCACTTTTCTCATTTCCTGACGAAATTCAGAAAGTGGCTTAAATGCTATGCTGTTGCTCTTTCTTAAGAGCTGACAAATTCTTGGGCAGGTTAAAGTATATAATCAGGGATATACTGCATCTTTTCCAGTCTCCTGCTATTCGAAAAGGGAGAGAGTTGTTAGAAGAGCAGTAAAGAACCAATCACACCTAAAATACACAAAAAGCTTAGAAGTGTGTTATGTGTTCTTAGATGCGTGTTACGCCTTGTCACCAAATACATATGAATACAAATCTGTAACTTTTTTCATCAGATTAATGAATGTTCTTTTGGCAAATGAATTAAAAATTCACTAAATCCTTTTTCTCAAATAGCTTGAACTTCTAAACATGTATGGAAAATAAGGTGATCCTTTTTGATTTTGTTTGAGTGAAGGATGTGTTTATTCCAGGTGAATTCAGGTCATATTTGAAAGTCTGAAATTTTTTTTTTGTTGGAGCTATTATAATTTTAGGTATTGATAATCACTATAATGTGCAGAGTACATCATACATTTCTGAAGATGCATTAAACAGTCTTCTCTACCAAATCATGAAAACTGAGATTTAAACTACTTTAAGTATTTCCCTTCTAAGTAAAGAGACTTTTCTATTGCTGAGAGTAAGTATCAGGCATTTGGCATCTTTTTTTACACTGAATATCCATCCATATGTGTTTGTATATTTATATAGTAAGTATCATAGAAGTACAAGTAGGGTTAGGAGGAGGAAAAAACAGGATTTTAGGGGCTTGCGTAAGATGCATCTCCCAGTTTCCTCTTGTCCTGCTTTGTTAGGGTTGGCAGGAGTTCCTCTTCTAAATCAGTCTACTTTGACCATTGTATACAATAATTGTTGAACTTCCTCTTCCCTTCAAACTGTGTAATTGCTCAGGGTGGGTGTGGGAAGGAGATGGAAAAGCCATGAATTCATCTTCTTGATTTTTATTTAGTCAGACAGAGAAGCATTGTAATTTTAATAATTAATTTCCTATCAGTCTAAATGAAGTATTTATACTGATATTTTTGTCTTGACAGGATAATCCTTGGCATGATTAACATATTCAACCCCCTTTTTGCAACTTCCTTTTTAAACAAGCATTGCTGATTTGGAATAGTTGCTTTTAATGCAGTTATAGTAAAGCAAAATCAATTTGCCATCACATCTAGTTCTCTAGAGAATTTCTGTCATATCTTTTCCTTTGAGTTACCGTTTATCTGAGTACAAAGTTCTTAAATATTTTTCTAAGATAGTGTGTGATGTTTGGAATGTCTTAACAAGTGATCAGAAAATTAAGTGCCTGCTGCTTGTTTTGAAGCTTTTTATCTAGAAAAGGTTAGAAGAGCTTTAATAAACCTGTCTTAACTCTTGACTTTGTTAAATACATTATTTGACTGAATTTCTACTTTAAATAAAGTGATCTCACTGATACTCTTTTTTTCTCCCTGTATCTAGAGAATGAAGTTCAGGATTAGACAGCTTTTTTGTGGGTGTGGAGAAAGCAGAGATGAGCTAGTGATGATTTAAGAAAAAAATCAAAGCCTTGCTTGCCTCATCAAGTTTCCATGCGGGGGAAAGAATCTAATTGATCTGTATATATGAAAAGATACTGAAATAGCAGAATAAATGGACACTTTTCAATAGTGACAAAATCAGATTTGAATCTCTCATGCGAAAAATGCTAGTTATATACTGAAGTTGTAGTGGTTTATTTTAAGGCTGTTTGAAAGGTAATTTTTTTGCTGAAGGAGTTAAGTGGATTTTAAAAGAATCATGGCAATTTTCATGGAGCTTGTCTGCAAATAGTTTGGGGCTTTTGTTGATTTTTTTTTTTCCTGTTAAACTGCAGTGTTACCAGTCACTAAGCATTGCACATGTATTCAGAAAAACGTGCTCCAGATACCAGACTTTGCAGTCAGGAGCTTCATTTATTAATTTAATCTACTCTTATTGCATGAGTTTATAGAAGTTACCTAAATTTCTAATACAGAGCAATGGAAAAGCCTAATGTGAAACTTAACATTTTCAAAATCTTTGGGGACAACAATGTTCTGAATTTCTGTTCCTGTTGCACCCCTTCCCCTTGCTGTGCTGTCATTAGTATTATTGCATTTTCCTCTTCAGGAAGCTCATTTAAGTAACATCAGTGTTGTGGTTAGAAGATAAGGTATTCTACACTTTTTGTCAAAATTTTGTCTTTTTTTTAATATGTTTTTAGTGGAAAGATGTGCTGCAATCACGAACTTTTATTTAAATAATTACACTGAAAAATAATGTCACAAATTACTTTGTCAAGATAACTGTTAGGTGCTGCTCAGCCTACTTGCCATATGGAGGAGTTTAATTATTAAGAGTAGGAGTGATTTGCTTTGGGAGCTTTTAATTGAAAGATTAAAAGAAGCTCACTCTGAGGCTGTGTCTCAAGCATTTGACGATTTTAGTGACACCTTATGTAAGGATTTAAGATAAAAATATGTTTGCCTTTACTTTGAATAGCTATTTTGAACATCAGGTAAAATTCTTGAAACTACTTGCTTTTCAGTATTTTCATTAATCCCTTTTGTATCTATGACACCCTGATTTATATTCAGGTCTTCAAAAACTGTTGTTCTCTTAAAGGTTTTTTGCCTTGAAAGGTGTAATTGAATTGATTAAGAAACTGCAGTGTATTAAAGTATGTGTAAGGCAGAAATGTAAGGAAATAAGAATCCCAGTTAGGTGAAGATTCATTTGGCAGGAGGTTGGAGATATTGTGGACACCTCCTTTGTGTCTGGAAAATGCAGAGAAATCCACTCCTGTCACCATGGCATACTGAAACATAGTTATTTTAAGATGAGAGTATGTACTAGGAAGCTGATGCTTTATAGTGCCTGCCTTTTCTGCGAGGCTTCCCTTTATCCCAGATGGCTCTTTAGGAATGAGGAATCATAAACCTAGCACAACATGGTACACTTCTGAATTCATCAGTAAAAGGCAGGCATGGAGACCCTGCGAGCTTCCATAGGACTGCCATATGTTATTGTAAAAAAAGTGCTTTTCTGTCTTGGTGAATGCTGAACAACCTCAAAGAACAAAAATGATGTGTAGTAGTCAGTCTCTTCAAATAACTTCCAACTGCTACGTTGCTCTGAGTGAACTAATGGGAAAATTTAAAGGCATTTAAATTTTAAGTTGGAAGTGTCTACTTTGATTCCAGGTACTTGCGGAAAATCATAAAGCTACTGTGTGTCCCTGTATTCTTTAAAAGGCTCTTTCAGGCATTGAAAAGTTCCAGACTGGAAATGTGAACACCTGGTTGGAGTCATTCTGTCAGGCTTGGCGCAGCCATAGCTTTTGTGCTCCAGTGTCCATATGCAAAAGAAGGTGTGTGAGAGAACTGCAGGCTTATTCCTTGTTTGTTGGTCTGTCAGTCGTTTTTATTCTGAAGTCTGTAACGTTTGCAGCTGTTTAGGGAGAAGCAAATGCAAGATGGATGAAAGACTATGAGGTGCACATACCTTTTTGCTTTGGAGCCACTTCTGTTGGTGTATTCCTAAATAAATTTCAGGGGCTTTTCTAAGATGAGTGCTTGAAGATAAGGGTAAAATTAGTTTTCCTTACTGGCTTGTGTTGACAATGTCACATTTTAAGTTTAACTTCTGTTGTCTTCAGGAAATGGAATAAAGAGCTGTGAATCTAAAGTTGAGAATAATTTCAAACTGAAACTTTTTTTATAGTCTCACCTTATTTTAGTCTCACTGAAGAAGAGAGAAGTGGAGGAGAAAGAAGGAGTGGGGGGAAAGGGTGTGAAGTGTTATTTTCTCTTTATCTACAAATACAAAGTTTTCTTTATCTTGGGTTGGATTACTGTGCTTGGTTCGTTATCAGACTGTCTCCTATGGGAGTCTCCAATGGACTGGTGAAGACTTCCCTCCCCTTGCCTTAGAGCTGGGAGGCAGTTACTGCCTCAAGGCAGGAGAAAAGTTTGTTTCAAAATCCCCTGCCAAGTTTGTTGAGCCACGAGTCTGACATCTAGTTTTTTAGGAAAAAATTCCTTCCGTATTATGACCATTAGTTCTGAAAGTTCCTCGCTTCTGAGCAACTTGAAAAACTGAGGCATAAAATAACTCATGCCTGGAGTGACATCTGCTGTGCTTTTATGCCTCTTGTCCACCTTCTCTCTTTTGTTTCCTTTGCTAATTCTTCTGTGCTTTTCATTAAAGGAATGCTCAAATTCCAAGGTATTGGTTCACTCCCTGAGTGAATTTATCATCTCTGTTCTTTCCTGTGATCATGATTTTGGACTAAGTGTATTTATGACTACACACCAGAGTAGGATGGAGAAATCAGTCCGGACATTAAATTAGGCTTGTCCTTAAAGTACAAGAGAAGGTTTGGAATCCCAGAACATCTTCAATAGTGTCAATTCAAAGGGAAAAATGATCAACTAGTCTTATGATTTGTTGTGGGGCTTCAGGGTTATATTTATGGTGTTTGCTGTGCCTTGAGACCTTTTCTCTTGGCTTTTGTCTTAAAAACTTCCCAGACATCCAGTTAACTAACCATACTTCATCTAGTATTAATTTGAATTTTTTTTGCCATGCAATTGAGGCAAACCACTGCATGATAGAATATTCTGCAGAACTGCAGGTGATTCAATTTCCATCAGCTATTTTTTGGATTAGGTAGGGCTCCATAGGTATGCTTGTGAAATGCTTTTCACTTATTCTTTAGGTTGTGGCTTTGTAGTTTGTTTTGAGACTGTTCTCTGAAGAAGGGGATGTGCAGTGTTGTCAGTCTGTCAGTCTAAATGCTTAATTTTACCAGATGAAAATAAGCTTGAAAGTAAATCTGGATTCTCTCTAGAGTGGGTTAAGTTTTATTACAGTTGACATATGGTCCTACTGTTTCTCAGTCCCAGAAAGAGCAATTGGCACTCTATTGGCTCTTAAGAGAGAGATAAAGTGTTCTTGGAGCCAGCACATGAGACATTTGAAGTACAAGCAGCCTGTTTACTTCTCTCAAGAAAAGCCGTAGCTCTCTAAAGTGCCTTCATGCTTAAATATTCTAAAAAGGCATATTTAAGATAAGTGCCCTGATTAAGGAACCGATCAACCTCAGTTGTGAGAAAATGTACTCTGAGAAAACCTTTTTAATTTGAAAAACTGGGCTTTCAGCTGAACAAAATGGAAAAACATTTGAGGGGGTGCCTGCAAACTGTGAATACATGTATCTGAAATTTAATTCCATAGTAGGACAGAATTAAGTACAAATTAAACAAGTTGGATGTGTTTGAGTAATCTATTTATCTGTTCTGACAATTATGCTTTCTTCTAACTTAAGATACAGTGTGGATCAAAACTTGTAATACAAAGATTGTTCTTCTGATATGATTGTATTTAAGTAAAACAATATTTTTTGTTCATGGCCATGGGAATTTAATTATTAGAAGAACTTTGAGGTGATTCATTATTATTGCAAGGGAAATCTTTCAACACCAAGCACCCTGTAATTGCAGGGATAGGTCCTTGAACCCCTCCAATAATAGTAATTTTTTCATTGCGAGGCAAAAATTAAAAGGCTGAGTACTGTGCAAATTAAACCTTTTGTAATAAAACAAAGATTGACAAATAAAATGGATTTTTTTTAATTTTAAAAAAACCCTGCTTCATAAAATATCAGTTGCATTCCAAAGCTGAAAATTATATTGGTTGTGATTGGTCTGGTTTAATATTTAGTAATTAGTAGTAACAACAATAATTAGTATTTTATTAATTAAATTTTCAGTAGTATTTCATATTTAGTGATTTAGTAACTAATAAATATAGAAATCTGTCTTTGAATTATATGAAATAGTTCTAAAAGCAACACCTCTCAGTTCTCGGACAGTGTCAGTGAAGTGTTCGTTTTTTTTCTGCTGACTGTCTTTTGTTTGCTTGTTTTTGTTTTTTTTTTAATTGATGTATGGGAACAGATAACAGATTTCTGTTAACTCCTGTATAATAAAACTTAAATATGAAGTAAGAATGCATTGGCTCATGTCTAGCTGTGGAAACCAGTCCTATTAATTATGTATCTGAGATTGCAGCTATGTCATGGTTGTTATCTTTGCACTTCCAGCTTTGTCGCCTTATGCATTCCTTTATTTTGATTTTTAATTATTTAAAAATTTATATTAGGCAGAAAGGCAGAATCATGCTAATCCAGCTGGTATGAAATCGTAAAACAAAAAAAATTATTTTTCTTTGAAAACATTTGATTCCTCTCTTTTTCTAGATGTGCTTCCTTTACTTATATAAGTGAGCCTTTTAATAAATTCTATAGCAACATGAAAGCTTAATTCTTTGATACGTTAGAAGAAGCAAAATTACTCATATACTCCCTGAATTTTTACTTGCATTGATATGATTTAAGTGTAGTGTTACAGTTTATGGAACTAGTCAGTGCATTTTTATAATGGCTATTACAGTAGGAATTCACTACCTTATTGAAGTTCAACTTTGAAAAAACAATTTCTGTATCCTTCTCAACCTTCTGTTCTTTGCTGGTGTTCAGTACATCAGAATTAGTGAAATAGCTGCTATTAGTTAATGCCAAGGTCTATGCAAGGCCAGTGTGATGATAGCTGATCATCATGCATTGCAGAATTTTGGAGCATTTGGCATGTACCTTGTAGAAGGGAAAGAACACAGATTTAGCAATTTGATGTGGTGCAAGCTGAGCCATCAGATGTGTGCAAATCATGAGCCTTCAGTTATGGATGCAAATGAAAATGTACTATTTTTGACTTGGAATCCTGCTCTACAGTGACTGCAGTTTGTGATCAGGGTGTACAGGACTAATACATCGTGTACTACTATCAGCTGAATTTTCTTTGCAGTGTGCTTTCTGCTCTTGCAGTCCTCCTTGAGTATTTTGTGTTCAGTAGTACTCCTATTTAGAATTTGATCTGCAGTGATTGCCATCCTTTTGTTATCTGTTTATGAAGCTGTGATTGTATGACATGACAGTTCTTTTTCTTTTCCTCCACTGCTCTTTGTTTAGTCCAGACTTTGAGAAAGGAGGTTGGGAAATGCGGTGACTTTATTTGCCAGTGCACTGACATAAACTGAAGGTGGATGATAAAAGAAAAAGTGGAGATAGTAAGTTACTGGGATGGCAAAAATAAATGGAAGGGTCAAAAGCTATTCTGGCCTATTTTTTGGGACTCCTTCCTGGAAAAAAAAAAAGAGTTGATTTACGAACACAAGCCTTTCACTTTTTTGGTAAGAATTACTATTTTACAGTTAGATTTGACATCTATGACCTGGTGATTATATGCAGTGAAGTACATGTACACAATACAGGAATTTAAACCCTTGCTTTTGCTTGGGAACTTTAGATTCTGAGGTGACAGTAAATAATATTTCTGGTGGTGTTTTTTTTTTTTTTTTTTTGTCCTCCCCACTTCAGATCCCTGCAGTTCACTCAGTCCACCGTGCTTTACTGAGGAGGACCGGTTCAGCCTAGAAGCTCTCCGCATGATCCATAAGCAAATGGATGATGACAAAGATGGTGGTATCGAAGTAGATGAAAGTGATGAGGTAGGAGTAAAAAAACTTTACTTTTGCATACATGAAGTCTTTTTTATCCTTTTGTTTTGTCTAGCTGCTCTTTATCTTTCAGCACTTGAGCAGTTGTTGCTGTTTTTCTTAAGTCAGCCCTTTCCTCAGACAAGTATGGAAGGAAAGTCTAATTTCTATATTTGTCTGAAATGGGATGTTACTGACCATTGTTCTAGCCTAAAGAAAAGTTTTGTGTGACTATGAATAAAAGCTGCTACTTTTACTTTTTTTTTTTCTTTTTTTGGTATAAGGGGTGGGGAAATGGTGGTAGGTTTAGCTTGCAGTAAAGTTGATGTGATCCATTGCTTGGTGTTACAGTTTCTTTGCTCAAAATTTTCATGCTTAAGGCATCACTGGGCTATCCTGTTTACCTTAGATCTGTTGCAGGCACTTTATGGTGCAAAACAGTATCTGTTACAGACAGCAGTCTAGAAGAAAGATTTCTGGTTTTGCTTACATTTACAGGCAGGTAGTGAGAACATCATACTTACTAATGGTAAATTAAGTCCTACGACCTAAGAAAGGTTATTCAAACCTGCCTGAAGCTTTTTGTGTCTGTCCTTGAATGAGTTTGGTGGGTGGGCTCCTGGTGGACCTGGCAAAGGACTTGCCCTTGCATTTACTCAACTTTACCACTGGGATTCCCAAAATTACTGGGTAGGAATGGAAATGTCTATGTAGTTTCATTGTGCTTGCTTATTTTGCTTTCTGGCCATTGTTAGGCACACGCTTGAGAACCCAGGGGGAGTGAAGATGTCCCCTAAAAATGAGGGTATTGTCACATGGTTCTGACACCCATTCTCACTGTAGATGAATGGGAGAAGAATCTAGCCCTGTTTTGTCATCCTTTTTTGTAACATCTAGGGGAAGATTGTTCTCCCTGAATGAGTTAAGTTATGGATTATCATTGTCAAATTTGATGTGATGCTACTTACTTTTCTGTGTGCCTATGTGCGAACACATCAACAGGCCCCATCCAGCCTGACTCTGAACTGTTCCAGGGATTGGGTCATCCACAACGTCTCTGCGCAACCTGTTGCAGTGCCTCTCTACCCTCTGAGTAAAGAACTTGTTCCTAGCATGTAGTCTAAATCTCTCCTGTTTAGACAGGCAGACAGTGTCTCCCTTGTCCTGTCACTATCTGCCTGTGTAAAAAGTTGCTCTCCCTCTTTTTTTATATCCTTCCTATATGTACTGAAGGTCACAATAAGATCTTCCTGGAACCTTCTCCAGGCTGAACAGCCCAGCTCTCTCAGCCTATCTTTGTAAGAGAGGTGCTCCAGTACTCTGATCATCTTGGTTGCCTTTACTTGTTCCAACAGGTCAATGTCTTTCTTGTGCTAAGGACCTGGAGGCAGCACTCCAGGTGGGATCTCACAAGAGCAGAGTAGAGGCGCAGAATCAACTCCCTTGACCTGCTGGCCACTCCTTTTTGAATGTAGCCCAGGATGCAGCTGACTTGCTGGCCTGTGAGTGCACACTGTTGGCTCATATCCAGCTTTTCATCCACTAGCGCCCCCAAGTTCTTGTTGGTAGGGCTGCTCTTGGTGACTTCTTCCAGTCTGTGCTCATGTCTTGGATTGCTCCAATGCAGGTGCAACACCTTGCACTTGGACTTCATGAGGTTCTCAGGGGCCCATTTCTTAGGTTTGTCCAGATCCCTCTGGATAACATCCCTTCCTTCTGTTAGTTCAACTGTGCTGTTCAGTTTCATGTCATCTGCAAACTTGCTGAGGGTGCACTTGATCTCACTGTGTGTGTTGTTGATGACATCAAACAGCCCCGTCCCAAGAGAGAGCCCAGATGGGCACCACTCATCACTGGCCTCCACCTGGACATAGAACAATTGACAGCTGTCTGGCTGTGTCCATTCAGCCAGTTCCTTATCCACCAAACGGTCCACCCTTCTAATCCATCTCTCTCCAATCTGGGGATTAGGATGTTGTGTGGGGCTCTGTCAAAGGCCTTTCAGTGGTCTAGGTAGATGACATTTGTTTGGTCTTCCCTCATCACCTGCTGCAATCACTCCATCATAGAAGGCCACCAGATCAGTCAGACACTGTTCGCCCTTAGTAAAGCCGTGCTGGATTGTCTCAGATCACCTCATCATATGTGCCTTACCATTGCTTCCACGAGCATCTGCGCCATGATCTTCCAAAACAGTGGTGAGGCTCACTGGTCTTTAGGTTCTCAGGTCTTTGTTTCTTCTCTTTTTCAATAGGAGGAATGCTTCCTTTTTCCCAATCACCAGAGACTTCACCTGACTGCCATGACTTTTCAAAAATAATGCATGTAGTCTACTTTTGTTATTGCAGAATGTTTGCGACAGTCACAGTTCAGTCTGCAGACTGAAACATTAGTGATGGAGTGTGAGCTTCCTGAGGAACTTCCCAGCACTTTGATTATTTCTCTTGACTGCATTTTTTATACACGGAAGTTGAGAAAGTTAAAAGAAAATACTGAAATATTTATACATTGGAAATATTTTATTAGTATTCAGAAGATTTTTCCTGGTTTCCAATGGACCATCTTTATATCTGACGTTAAGTTTCTTCCTGTTCCAGAGGAAGCAACAGAAGCTACTCCAAAGACCTGTTTAAAGGGCTGAAATTATAATAGTTGATGAGGCATGCTGTTCAGCTGGGGTAATTAGAGATGAGTGAAACTATATGTTCAAACTACACATTGTGCATAAAATAAGATGACTTAATTGTAGCCCTTGTTTCTGCTAGTTCATTTTTAATTATTGAAGAAATATTTAATAACCCACTCCCTGCAAATTAGTGCTTTTCTACATATAATTTCCATGCAAATCAGTGATGAATATGTATTTGCATAGAGTGCTTTCTTCTAAGACATTAAATGCAAACCTGAAATTAATGAGAAAAGCAGTTTAATTGCAAGTTCAGCCAGTAACCTCTATGTTTTTCTTGTAGTGCTTTTACTAGATCTTTACCATAATTTTAAAAGATCTACATTTACACAACATAGTTACATAGTTACCTGATTACAGTAGGTCTGAATATGTACTACATGTCCTGTTTATATTTCAGAACCAGATTTCTTTTTGTTCTGTCACAGTGGGTAATGCTGCTTATCTTGATTAAGAATGAGGACTGATAATTAAAAAACCCGCTTTATTAGAAGTAAAGCTTACATGAAATACAGGGATTTTACTTAACAGCAGGGAATGGATTTTCTGTTTTATGCTGCATGGTTTTTACTTGCAAGACTCCTGAAGAGCAGCATATTGAGTATGTTGATCAGATGTTCATTAGCTTTTTATTTGGCAGGAAGAATGTGACAAAGTAGAATAACTTTCTGCTGTTTAACCAGCACTACAACGGTGTTACAAGGGTATATTTACACCAAGGAAGGAAGTTATTGTTAATAAATTATTTTGAGACAGGAAGGTAAAAAGAGCTAAAGATGTTGAACTATTTATTTTAACTATTTTAATTTGCTAGTCCAGTTAACTCCCAACAGTGATTCCAGACATTTCATCTGCCTGTGGTTTATTTTTTCCTAATGTTTTCATGCCCTGTTTTAGGTTGTAGCTTGTTTTTCCTCTGTAAAATGAAGGCCCACACAAAACCATTCTGTAAAGAACGAGTTTTTCTAGGATATTAGAAAATTTGAACTAAGATATTTCTTATTTCCTCAAAAATTGATACTGGAAGACCTTTGGACGTACTTTGTATGGACTGGAAAGAAACTTGTATTTGACCTTGATAAAATTGATGTGCAGAAACCTGATCTAAACTTTTACTATGGGATTTAATAGTCAGCAAAACATGAGGGATTTTGTTGGTCTTCTAAGAAAGTTAGAGGGGCTCTAGTCTGAGCATGGAGTAGTTGTTTTTTTCCTTATTACTTGGTGTGGTACCGCAGAGAAAGGGAAAAAGGAAGGAAAAAAAACTCTATGCTTATTATGAGGGCAGGCTCATACAAATTTTCCTATCAGACCTAGATGCTGATATTATTTCTTTATATGTCAAGGATTGCAATTGTTTAAGCTGGTTTCAAGAGGTAGGCTGTAAACGGGTAGCTGAAAGGGAGAACGTAGTATTACTGACTGAGGTTTTAGTTATGTGTTGTGGGAGGCTATCTGCCTCAGGAAGCATCTGTTGCACCATGGGAACGTGTTTTGTTTAAATGATGAGACACAAGCAATAAAACAGACTTATCATATGTTCGCTATTTATGTAGGTTTTTCCTGTTTCCAAAGAACTTCCATATATAGGTCCTACATCAAGTCATTTCCTCTAGGAATCTCTCTGCAGTAGTAGAATAAGTTGATGTTTTTGAAATACTGGTAATTTACTGTGTGTCTAATGTCTCACTAAGCTAAAGGCACAAATGCACAGTTTTGCATGTGATCTCTGGATAGATCACTTCATATTTTGCTTAAGTTTTTTTAGGGAGTGAACTGGACTTGTTACTTAATAAAAAAAACCCCAAACTGAACAAACCCCATAGAAAACCAACACCCTACCCCATGCCCTCCCCCACAACAACAACAACAAAAACAACAAAAAAAGGAAAAAAAGAGACAAAAAAGTACAGTAAGGCAAATAAGAGACTGCATCATTGAAAGCGTCAGAGAATAGCTTTCAGCAGTGGCAGGATGGTCAAAGAAGTTGGAACCTCAGAGATGATATGCTGAAGTGCCTGACTTAAAAATGTTGTCTGGAGGCAAGTATCAAATAGAATCTAACTTAAGTGGCCTAAACCGGGGAAGATGATTTTCTTCTATACAGCAATTAAAGCAGGAAAAGTAGCTACCATGATCTGGAATAGTAATAGTATTATAGCACTTTGGCTGTAGGAAGTTTGACAGGAATAGGCTTCATTTTGTTCTCTGGAAATATATTCTCAGCAAGATGTTAAATGTCATTTCAAGTTCCCTTAGTATTTTGGTTTTGTCCTTGTCATTTATGTAATAAAAGTCCTTAAACTGGAGTTCATATTTCTGTTAACAACTTAGTATTTTGTTGTCAGCTGTTTTGACAAAATTCTGCATGTGGAAAAATACGTGCTGCAGTGGTTCAGAAACTGAAGACATAACTATTTTGTCATGACACTGGGATGGCTCCTCAGTGTGTTTTACATCTCACTGTGCAAGACATTCTGTTACAAACATCAATCTTTCAAACAAGGATTTTGAGCTTCCTAACCAGTGCAGCAAACGTTTTCCCCCAAAGCTATTGGGTTACTTTGAATTCTTTAATTTGTTGTGGCTCTCTTAATAGAGGTCTCTTATATATTAATTTTTTTTTGCATTCAACTGCTAATACATTTGTCCCCAGGCAGAATGTATTTTAGCCTCCTGAAGTTTTGTAAGCAACTCTGAACGTGTCTAGTCAGTTTGTTTTTTTCAGAGCAGGATGAGGAGCCAGGTCTTGTGTGAAAACATTGATGGTGTTACTTCACAGCTATGCCTGTGCAAAGAAGCCCTATGGAGAGGCAGTACGTGTTATCATAGGTGCAGTTGCATAGAAACCTGTTCCAACATGGTTTGGACTAGACCTACCTCACACCTTGCCTCCTTGGAGGTACTTCAGCTAATACGTAGCTGTCTGCACCTCTTTATTTAGTTCTGCTGCAATGAAATGATCCCTTGGAAATTCTATCTTGACTTTGAAGAGATTGCAAAGTTTACTTTGCAGTAGATAGCTACAGTTTTTTTTTTTTTTTTGCGTCAGTTTTGAGCTGCAGTAATCTTTTTTCAATAGAATGTTTAGGTTACTTAAAATATACTTGGTAACACTTTCCTGGCCTACATTTTTCTAGCCATGTTTTATTATTAATTTAATTATTAATATTATTAAGTATGTTCTCTTATTTTACTTCATAGCATTTCTGTAGGGTAGGCAGTCATACCTGAATCCTAGTAAGTTGCCTTTTAAAAGCACATTTGCCATAATAATTTAGTCAGTACGTGTGACATTGTAATAGCTGCAACAAGTCTTGTAGCAATAGATGCGAGGAAATGTACTAAGAGGCTGTCTCATAGTGACTGGCTTGATCTGAAGGGTTACAGGAAATGCGAAGTTGTAACTTTTCCCTTTGAAGGAATAAAACCGAAGGCAATAACACTGTTTGAGGAATAGATGCTCAAGGGAGAGAGTAATACCTAGCCAGGAGACTAATTGCTCTTGAAGTAAACTTGTCAGTTAAAGGGTCTATTTTAAGTTGATGAAACTGAAAATCATAAACTTGAGCCTTCACCCAGAGCAACATATAAATAGCATGAGAGTGCTTCCTGCTGCAGTTAGTGAGTGTGGTTAATTTTACTTTTCCAGTGGCATTCTCAAAAGTATGCAATTGCTTGTTTGCCCTGCAAGCGTGTCTTGCAGCATCGATATTTTAACTTTTTAACTTTTTAAATTGTTGCATTTGGGTTTAGTTTGCAAGTTCTCTCTCCAACCAATCAAACTGGTATTGGATTTTGGAGGGGTCTTTTTTTGGTAGTCTCACTTCAGGTTGGTCTTTGGCTATTAGTTGACTGTATTTTGGTGAAAGTTACAGTACGAAAGCCTTTCTGAAGAGGAAAGAAGGTGGTGACGTACCTGATCCTGGGACTTTTCCAGGGCTCCCCAAGTCCTGTCCCCTCCAGGCAGGAGAGGGTTTCCTTTGGAGTTATTACACTGCTAAACCTTGGACTTTGGGATGTTAATCTTTGTAGAGGTTCAGCTATTATAGTACTTCTGGGGTCAAAACTGTAGTTGCAATGTCTAGGTGTGGTGGTTTTTTTATTCTCTACTTGTTTTTGAAGTAATTACTTTGACAAATGGTTATTTTTGTTTCATGCAGAGTTTTTAGGTAACTTATCTTCTGCTTTCTTGGTTTCAGCTTTGTAGTCTTAAAAGGACTTCTCCTTCCTGAGTAGTTGTGTTGGCTAAGATAATCCTTAGATGTGTTTTTCTTAGAGCTTATTCTTTTAACCTCCCCATTTAGAGTTATTTTTCTAACCTTTTCTCTGTATACTTAATGACCAGGGCAGCAGAAGAGAGATTAGCTGCCATGACAAGGAGCAGAAAAATCCTCTTTTTAACCTGTTTTTCTGTCTTTCTTCAATTTAGGTCTCAGTTCTTTTTCTTAAAGAAACACTTCCATACTAGACCACTTTTGAAACAAAAAGAAAGATGTTTGATGTTGTTATATGCGGCTTCATTAGTGAATGCACTTATTCCTTGAAACACGATGACCTCTTTCCAGCTATGTGCACTGTAACTTTAGTGTTATGGCCTTGCGGTGCCAGAGAACATCTTTGAGGAAGTCATCGAGGTTGTTTTCACAGGATCTGGGAGCAGTACAGGTAGTTCAAGACAGAAGAGGGGTTTTTCACTTGGAAGAAGTTCCCATAGATGTACTACCTCTGCCCCGGAGGAGTAACTGTACTGGCTAACTGCAGGCTGCTTTCCAGTTTGTGTGTTGCCACTCGCTTTTAAAAAAGGCACGTAGTCAAATACTCTAACCGGTGTCTCGGTATAAACCGGGCGCTGCACTCTCAGCCCTTCTCCCTGGAAATCTCGTGTGCGGACTGGGATCCGCGTTTCCCGTGCCGCTGTTGGGCCCCCTGCGCCCTCTGCGGGCGGCGCGCCGGAACTGCGGGAGGAGCCGCCGACCCGTGTGCCGAGGAAGCTGCGCTGCGTCCCGGTGTAAATCGGGATGCTTTCCTGCGCGTCCTGGCCCTGCTGAGTCTGGGGAGAGGTGTAACCCCTTGAAGCTTTTTGTTTATCAGTTGGCATCTTCCTTCTCTTCTTTAACCATGTGAATAGTGTTGTTAACAGCAATTCAGATTCTCCTTGACAGCACTTGTAACTCCGGAAAAGTTCTCATCTTTCGGTATTTTACAGCCTTTACTGACAACTATCAGTAAAGGTAGCAAGTTTGTACGAACAAAAGTGGTCTGACCTTTAGCTTAGAAGATGCAAAATTGGCCCAAGCCTCTATATACAACATTTTTTGTCTCTCTTCAGAAACTTGCTTGCCCTACAACACTTGTTTTGAAAAAAAATGTCCATGCCTGACATTTGGATTCTACAAGGGCAGTGCATCGTCAGTCACTAGAAAGCTGAAGAGTGAGTGTTAGCATTTACCTTAACCCCCATGTGAAAAGAGATAATCTTTACAGAGAGGGACATATAATACATGTTTTTGCTGTACTTTTAGTGTGCTTTTTGCAAGTTCCCGAAAGATGTACTGGGGGTGTCGGTTGATAGTAGATACTTGCAGTCTGGAGGGAAAAGGTAAGGTGGGAAAACGTCAGTTCTTTCCTCCTGTTCCATCTGTAAGACTGGACTATAATCTGGAAAGGCTTAGGGACATTAGTGAATAAGAAAATTATTTTGTTTTTCTTACTGTTTAGTTATTGCTCTTCAGTGTCGACTTTATAAACATGGAGTGGGAATGAGTAAGTTAATCCATCTTTCATTGCATGTTGCGTGACAGTTGTAGAATTTGCCAGCTTCATGGTAGTATTGCCAATATGGGAAGTATTCGGAGTTCCCACTTGGACAATGGAATATGCAACAGATATTTTTACATTTGTGTACAGTTACAGCATACAGTCCTGTGCTTATTAAACCTTTTTATTGCTACCAATCCATGGTTTTTCAGAAGTTCTGTAACTGCTTTTGCCCCAACAGGCTGCTATTTTCAGTTCTCATATATTTCATAATTTTCTCATATATTTCTCATGTATATGCATGTGTGTGCATATATATATAATATTTATACATCTCAATTTATGTCATTCTTATATAAATGGGGAAGAGGAGTTAAAAATGCTTATGCAGTTTGTATGGGCTAAATGGAGCTATTTTAGGAATCAAAAAGCTTTACAAAGCTACTGTCTGGTAATCAGACAAAGTTTTGAAGTAATAGATAAATAAGAGAGGATTTGCATCCAATCAGTATTTGGACATTATGGCTCTGTGGTTCATTTAAGGAAGGCAACTAGTATTTTATCCCAAGTCCATCGGTTAGAGGAGAAACTTGAATCCATTCACCTAGTTTGAGATTCCCTTACATTCTAGTAAAAAGATTTTAGTTAGGGAGAATTGGTAAGTGTTAGCTTTTGCTTGCATGTTTCTGCTATTGTATTCTGTCTCTTTTTATTAAGAGTTAATAAAACTTTTTAATGCTGGCTACTTTTCAGTATCTCCGGCCGTTTCTGAATGGTATAATCTCTAGATTTGTTAGAAATGGAGCTTGTGTTAGAAATGGAGCCTTTGCTGGATGCTCTGCACTTAAATTATTACCTGGACTGAATTTTAAGAATTGAGCTCTTCTGCAGTGCATCACTAGCTTGGCTTTCTTCCTCACTGCTCTTGAAGTGGTGATGACACATGATCAGCCATATAAAAGACTTCTTTGACTTAGCTGTCATGATTGTTTGTAGCGGGTTTTGTTTGAGCAGCTTTATCCTTCACGAACTGAAGAAAGCAAGCTATCTACTGTGGAAGATTACTTAGTTTTCTGGTACTGTTAGTACCAGCTACTAGTTTTCTGATACTAATACTAAGGTCTTCACCCACTGTTCATACAATGCTTTCAGGGACTGATACTTATGGAAGGTTTCCACTATTAATGGGAATAATAGTGGTTTGCTAACCAGTATTTCAACTTTTTGAGGCCTGTATGAAATAAAAAATAGAATGGGTTTTACAGTTCCATGGCTTTTCTTGGGTATGTATTTGGAGAACTGTTTGTAGTGACTTGTGGAATACTGATACAACACTGCCATCATAAAATTTTAGCATGGAATCATAGAATGGTTTGGGTTGGAGGGGACCTTAAAGATCATCCAGTTCCAATTCCCCTGTTGTAGGCAGGGACACCTTCCACTGGATCAGGCTGCTCAGAGCCCCATCCAGTCTGGCCTTGAACACTGCCAGGGATGGGGCATTTACAGCTTCTCCGCACAACCTGTGCCAGTGCCTCACCACCCACTCTGTATGTCATGATCGCATGATCTTCCTTTTTATCTGTTTGCTAAAAGGCTTCCTATTAATTACTGAAAATGAAGCAGCTTTATGTAATGCTTCTGTACTTGGAGTGTAACCACTGAGGAATGATTAACAAGCAGAAAATTGGCCCTCAGATGACTTCTGTTTTTTAATTTGACGAATAGAAGTCAAATTTTTGTTGTCTAATCAAAAGACTTTAATACTACTTAGTAAACAGCTTACTCTCATCCCTCAGGCAGTTGCATTTAACTGGTATAGCAGGATTCAGGCATTACTCATCCACAAATGACTGGCACACTTTCAAATCTTACACGGTCTTATTTTCAAGGAGGTGAAGTTGGTTAAATGTCATCAGAATAGAGAAATAGGCGGCGCATTCCTGTAATCACTGTAAATCTAAGGCATCCTAATAATGTTAAACTTAGTATACTAGAAACTGCATCATCAGTTTTTCTAGGATTTAATAATAGTGAAAAACAAATCTTGTGAGAGTGTTTAACTTACCTTCTGAGTCTTTGATGGAGAAAACTCAGATCAGTTCTCTGCTGCTTGCATGGGGAAGCGATAGCAACGACTCTACCTGATTTCTGTGTAGTTTCTCTTCAGAAATTGTCATTTCAGCATTTAAGATTATGTTTTTTCCCTTTTCTTCAGTTTCTAAGGGAAGATATGCAATACAAGGATGCCTCTAATAAACATAGTCACCTGCACAGAGAAGACAAACATATCACCATTGAGGATCTGTGGAAACGCTGGAAAACATCTGAAGGTAGGTAAAGAAGTATAGCTAAAAATGACGGTGGTTATAAACATAGATGTAATTCAACAATTTTTCCACCAAGTATAGAGTAGTGAATGAATGACCTCTTGAAGCATCTTCATGAATCTGTTTCAACACTGTTATTTATAGACACACATAAACCTGACTAAGAACTCATTTAGTCCAGCTAGAGGTAATTTCCTCTTCATGTGTTTGGTATATTGTGAGTAAACTAAGACAGCTTACATGCTTATCTGTATGAGGTTCTAATTTATCAAGGTGACTGGTGCAAGTGCTGAGTTCCAGATTAGCACCTTTTTAATTTAATGAACCCTAATGGTTTGTCTCAAGCTATTTTAAAATATTTTTTATGTTGTATTAAGTAGAAAATTCAATGCTCTTTGATTTAGATTTTATTTGAGCTACAAAGATCTAGAATTCTTAGTCCAAAGCATTTTTGAAAATCTTCTTAAACTTGGGATACAGTAAAATGTACTGACAAGCCAACACCACCAGTCCTCCCTCACCCTGATTTAAATGAAATAAGCAAGTTGAGCCAACTATTCCAAGTATCAAAGGAGAGTATTTAATCAACAGTACAGTGTTCACTGCCAAATATGTCCCAGGATATAGTGATTAAAAAAGAGATCTGAAATGTTAGAATTGTTAGGAGAAAAATACTTAACTTCCCCACCCCACCCTTCATTCCTAAGGTGTTGTCCTGGTTCCGGCCAGGACAGGATTAATTTTTAGCAGTAGCCAGGAGGGGGCATAGCTAAGGCCCAAATGTGATTCTATGCCACCTCACATCTTGGCTGGGACCCCAGGAAAGGGAGTGTCTGTCTCTTCCGGGGAGAAGAGGTTCATTCTGGTCAAGAGACACGGGGAACAGACCAGTCTGGTATATAAACAAATGACAATTTGTTTATTGTCAGGGGCTTTCTGTGTAAATAATTAATTTTTCTCATACCTTTTGTTATTGTATTGTTGCTGTTATTGTTGCTTTCTTTACCTCATTGCTGTTTCCAGTAAATTGTTCCTATCTCAACCTGTGATCTTTGCCCTTTGTGCCTCCAATTGGAGGGGAGGGGAAATGGCACACATGTTTTTAGAAGGAGCGCTAAATTTGAGAATACCATTCCTAAACCATGACACGTTCTAATGGCAAGCATAGAGAGATCTAAAACTTGGTATGGGTCAAACAACTGAAAGTAAGAACAAGACAGGAATGAAACGAGGAACATGCCATTGGTTCATTCTGCTAATGTAGGAAGTCACTTAAGGGCATTCTCATGGAATGCATGAACTGTTTGGTATGTGGTAAATAACTGTTCTAATCAGCAGTTTTTAGCCTCATCTCTTCAAATATTCTTTAAATACTTATTCACTCAAGATCTTGATCCCTGAAAGTATTGCAACTAAATTATTAGAAAAAATTGTCTCCTCATAATTGTTGGTCTAAGTCATGAGTAACTCTTCAAAAATTTAGGCTATAGTAATACTAGAAGTATAGTTTGTCTGTTGTGTATATCTTTATTCCTGTTTTCTTGAATGTAGTGAGTAGGGTGAGTAAGACTCAGAAGACTTTGAGACAAATGTCTCATCTCATTGTGTGTGCTTATAGTGGCTTTATTTGTGCATCCTGCTGAGAGAACTAAAGTTGCACCACAGGGAGACCTTGAGAATGAGACTCCCAAGCAGTGTTAACAGTGGTCTGGTGACTGTCAGAAAGCATGAAGCCCCTCAGAAAATGAACTACTTTAATTTGATTTTAGGTAACATGGAAAATGTTACCATCCCTTTCTGTATGTTTTAGGAATTTTGATTTATTTGTTTCTTATGTGCCACTAGTTTATAGCAACTTGAGAACGTTAAACAAGAGGATGGAAGGTACTGTAAATGACAGTATTGGTAATTTGAGACCTTTAAGCAATCTGTTGAGGTATCTGTGTGAGAATTACAAACTCTAGTGCTCTTGACAGTATATACAGAAACATCTTCTGGATCTACTGCTGTGTAGTTTATGCTGAGTAGAATTTGCCCATTCTTTGCCATAAAGCTTGCTTTATGTGAATGTTTGTCTTAAATATTTGTCGAATAACTTAAAGGTGTTCTTTGTTTAACATATTGTGGTGCAAGACATAAGATTTGAGAGAAGAAAGAGAAAACATGCCATTGCTGTTTGATGTTTCCATTTATGATTAAGGAAAATAGAAGTTGCTTTTAAATAATTGATTGAGAAGGATTTTATGCACTGAATGCAACACTGAGGATTGACTGCATTGAAAGCTCTAAAAATTGTCTAATAAAAGAAGAGGCTTGAGAATATTGCTTTTTAATATTTCTGGCACTGGGCAGGCTTTTGGTGTCCCTGCCTGGTGCAGAATCCTTAAGGCATAGTCTAGGCTGGTGCAAATTAAAGGAAGTTCAAGGCTGTTATGGGTTATACCTGCATGGAAGGAGTCATAGCATAGCTTGAATCAGCATCTAGCCTATTGTTGCTATGTTGCCATTCAGTTTAAATGATTCCTTTGGCACAAAGCAAGACTATTATTTAGTTTCATTTAGTTCAGTTAGAATATGCTTTTTGTCAGCTTTGAATTTTTTTAATCTCATAATCTAATTCTACAGAGAGTGCTCTATTTAGAGGAGTGACTAGGAACTAGCATGGCTGTTTAAAACGTAGAAGACACTGCTCTCTGAAAGTCTTCTGACTTCTGTTACTGTGTGTTACTGTTCTTTAAATGTAAATGCCAGTATATGCTTGTTGTATGGTATTCTTTGACCGTGTCCTCTTCTAACTAAGCAGTATTTATACATGTACTACAGACTCTTTCAGCAAGTCAAAAGTAACAAACTTAGTAGCTACTCTTAGGTTAATATCAAAGGAGCATCTTCAGTATTTTTTCTACAAGGTCCTTGAAGGTAGTAGTTTTGAGTGTGGAAAAGGGGACAGATGAACATTTGGTTTGCTGTCTGAATACCAGTCTTTGTACAATTATCTTTGAAAGTTCTCTCACTCAAAGGCACCTGCCTTCTCTTTTTGCCCCTGTAATGGGCTATGGCCATGTGAATTTGCTGTCTGAAGAGAGGGGTGTAGGTATTTAGTCTCAGTAGTAAGGGGGCTGTAAGATCAGTGCAGGGCCTTCAGCTGGGTAGTTCTCTGACCTGTCTCACTCAGTAGGGTTGGATGCTGCATTCTTAGTAATGTAGCATTGTCCCTTGAGACTTGATTTTGTAGCAAAGTAAAAACTGTTATGGTCAAACCTGGAATTCATGAATGCTTGGCTATTGTCAAACTAATTTGAATCCTATCAAAACCTAGTTGTTACAAACTGCCTTTAAAAAAAAAAAGTAAGTTTTTTTTTACCATTATGTCATATTTGAGCTTTAATATATAGTATCTCCTATAGACTACCCTATAATAGAAAAAAACCTTCTCCTTGCCTTGTATGTGTTCCCTTTTTTTTTTTCCCCTTTAATTCTCTTTCCTTCTCTGTGGAAAAGAGAAAGTGAACTAAGGTCTGATACATTATTTATCAGGGAAAAAAGATACAAAAATGGCTCTATATTTGCATGTGTGATCACCTGTTGTATTCTGATGTACTGCTGCACAAGTGTTCTTGCAGCAACTGGGACTAAACTGCATACCACAAACATGTTGTGGTTGCCTTGCACTCTAATCATTTGCTGTCTCAGGTTTTAAATATCTGGAGGTTGGAAATGCATGCAAGCTGGGCTTGGCTAAGGATGAGTTACATAATGCTCCATACTGCTGATGTTACTGCTGAAGGTCCTAAAAAACTAAGCTTTGAATCCTTTTGTGTGCTTGATACGGAACAGTCTTGTGTGCCTGGCCAGCCTGTTCTCAACTTTAAGCCTAATATATGGCTGTTTTTCACTCCTTGCGATGAAATACTCTTACCAAATGTAATTTGATTTCTGGAAGGAGTAGGAGGCCCTTAAGAATGCTGAGGCTGACACGGTAATGTTATTTTACTTCATGCCTCCCTGCCCTGAAGCACCATGCTACATGATAAATTTAACATGAAAAACTGATAAATTTAAATGGCCTGATCTTCTAATCAGCCATTAATGTGGGTTAACAATGAGAAACTTTCATACTGGGCCAGTATAAAGCGACTTTTTCTATCTTCACCTTCTGAAAAAAAAACCCAAAAAAGTAGGAAAAAACCTCTAGAACTCTTAACTTGTTGTCTGAAGTAGAATAGCTGATGGAGGTCTAGAGACTGAGTGCTGCTCTGGGGTGTAAACACTGTGCCTTCTATACCTGCTTGCCCAAAGCATGTTGCTGACATCCTCTCTCTGAAGGTAACTCTTTGTGAGAAGAGGTGTCAGAGAGAAGGATGTTATAATTACTCTGTAATGCTGTATGCATTTAACTTACAGTAACTGTGACTTGCTACTCTGCTGTCTAAAGTACTGCTTTCTTTTTTGGTGATTAAACTAAGGGAAAATTACAACCTCAGCTAATTAGTGGGAGTTGGCACATTCTAATTGGCAGTGCTGATCAAGATGAATTTCAGCTGGACTGCTTGCCCTCCAGTACACCTGGTGTATATCACACTTGCCTTGTGTCATGTTTCAGTGGACTGTAAGTGCTTCTTGTGGAGAAAGGCCAGTTTGCTTTCCAGTACTTTGTGCTGTTGGAGAACAAACATGGGTGTATGTCATAAAATCTTACTGGAGGCAAGTCAAGTAATACTCCTTACCAACATATGGCATATGGAAAGTATCAACGAAAAGAAACAGTCTGAATGTTTTCACTGATTGATAAAATAGGAAAGGAAGAACAGTGTAGTTTAGAGTCTGAGTCCACCTGGGAAACTTTGGGATTTGTGGGCATTGGCACTGGACTTCTGCGAATGAAGAATTAGTTTACATAATAAATCTAAATTTCTTGTGAAATATGTACATGAGCATCAGTTCGGATCTTGACATCCCAGAATAAGAGATGACAGTATGTATTGGTAGCTTACATGGTTGAGTGGTCAGTTAAAGGGATACAACATAAGTAAAGAAGTAATTGATATTATTTTTTCATAAATGGGTAACAGTGTAAGAGTACAGAAAGTACGAGTTTCAGTTCTAGTTTAGGATAGACTTTGGTTGCTTCTTTTTGCAGTTTCTAATGGAGGTATCTGATACAGTGATAGATAATGAATAATAAAGTGTTTTTTTCCGGAATATAACTGATTTATTTGGGAAAATTTCCTTGATAGTCTATGAAGAAAACATTGCACCAGTCTAAGCAGTACAACAGATATGATTTGCTCTATGGTAAACCACTTAAATGTGTACCTCATTTCTTTCAGGATAATATGTTTAAAATTACTACTGGATTATAAAAACGCTGTAAATTTATGTAAAATTTGACAGCGTCTAGAAAATTCTTTCAGCAGTAGAAGTGAAAAGTCTCAATGGTATTTTTAATCCTTACCCCCCAACTTATAAGCTCAGTGAGTTGTATGGCTTCTGAAATTGAGTGTTCGGTACTGTCAGTGATCATCTGTAGTGTGTAGTTGCTATTTTAGGTGGTTTTTTCACGTGTCACATCAAAGCAACACTTTTACTTTGAATCAGTCTATGAACATATTTCTAGAATGCAGTTAAGGTGATATTTTTCTGGATGATTTTACCACCCTTGAGACTTGTAATGACCAGTCAAATGACTTTGAATGATTTGTAAATCTGATTGCTTACTATTCACAAACAGTTAAGAATCTTTGCAATGGGAAAGCTGTTTATAAATAGACCCCAGATATTTTGCATAGAATCTTAGAGTAATATGACAAAACCGAGTCTGTTTTAAATCAATACCTGACTGCGGCTCACAAGGAGAGAAAGAAATGGGATAGCATACTGGGAAGGTTCTGTAGCCATTCATATGGATAGATAACAAGAGGTTTGTACTGTGAGTTCGTTTCTTGAAGCTGCAAGTGAGTCTGTGAAATGTGTTCTGTCTCTGCTTATCTGGAATGATAATAATCTGAAATGTTTAAGCTTATTTTTCAGCTGTGCTAGTGTAGACAAGAGACCTAGAAGTCCTTATTTCAGTTACAGTGTGAACTGAAATATGAATTTGAACTCATAAAAATTTCCATTGCCTGCAGCTTTACCTGTCAAGCTTTCAGCAGTGCTTTCTAAAGGATTATTGTCAAAATTTACCACTGCGAATGTGTCCTAGTGATAAGGGTTCTGCAGAAATCGCTGCCCCGCACTGTCACATGCAAGTAGTTCTAGATAGAGAAATGTTAAATAAAAAAAAAAAAGTTTTTCATGTGAATACATATCTGAGCAGAAGGAGACTGTCCCTGTTTCTTTCATATGCAGACAGAATTTTGCAGACTTATAAATGCAGTGAACAATTTCCCTGCTGTAAACTGTAACAGCTGGTCTGTAAGGACCAGAAATGTGATAATTTTTTTTTCCCCCAATATCTGTGGGTCGCATTTTCTTAGCACATCTGTAGGTATGAATGTTTATGTAGTGTTGCTGTTATTAAGGAAAATTGTTAATTATTCTCTAATAATTAACAATTAAGTAATTTTTCCTAGTCTTGGAGTATTTTTGCATATAATTCCACTTTTCTTGGGTGTGTTTGAGAGAGATTGAATAGTTTTCCTGTTAAATTTTTTCTGTCTTTTGGTGTTTTCTTTCAGTCTCCTCTCTCCTTCTCTTGTCAGCTCTCATTTTGTGGTTAGTAGGCATAAGCCACTAAGAAAATTCTTGTCAAAACAAGTTTTAAGGCATCATCCTGGGAAAGATCTTGGTACATTGCCTCAAATGGTTACAGCACCAGCTGATGTGTGTTTAGTTCTGCAAGGGTAGCAAGAACAACGGGGTTGAGGCTGGAATCTGTTTAAGTAGATCAAAGTCACAAGATGCTGTCCTGATTTAAACTAAAGCAAAAGACTAAATTGTTCTGTGAAAGTTTTAATAAAGAAATACTTCTACTGGTTCCATGCTTGTTGGTTTATAGTTTGCCTAAGCTTTCAGAGGGGAGCATGTAATGAAAAAGGCAAAATGCCAGAAACACCTTGGTAATACTAATTTTTCTGGAATTATATTTGGCTAAACTCTCTTGGTTATTGTAACCTGCTTTTCTACTGCTTGTCTTCTAAGCTGTTGATTTTTACAAAAAACTTAAGGTAGTTGAATTTTTCTTTCAGTTCATAACTGGACTCAAGAGGACACTCTTCAGTGGCTGTCAGAATTTGTTGAATTGCCTCAATATGAAAAGAATTTTAGAGACAGCAATGTCAATGGAACAACACTTCCCAGGTGAATGTATCTTCTGGATTAGTTTTAAGTAATTCCCCATGGGTTGCTGCATTAGTCTGTGTGGTAGAGACAACTATGTGAACCTAAAGTCTAACAAGATATGGTCAAATGCAAGAAAAGAGAAGTGTCCTTGCGGTTTTGAAGAGGTGGCTGCATTTTTTTTCTGCCAGAATATTTCAAAATATAACTTTCATAAAATTTTTGTTTCTTTCTGTGGAAGCTCTTACCAAAGGTCACATAATTCTGTGTGGTAGCAAACTTCCTTTTGAACATCTTCCAACCTATTGTATGGGTATATATAACAATGTAACTGTAGAATACCTTTCCTGGAGCATAAATACCACACCTGAGTACTGTGTGTATTTAGGAGTTGGTGTCACGAGTCTGTAAATATGCATTTAACTATGCTACATGGATTTATTTCATGATTTTTTCCAGAAAGAAAAGAATGGGTAAATGATTTTGTTTTCTTCTTTTGTCACATGCCGATACGCATTTGTATAGCATTACTGTTGTATTGTATTTCTCACTCTTAATTGCACAGCTGTAATCTATATAACTGTGGGAAATGCTACTGATGTCTTTTTTTTTGCATAGACTGATTTTGAATGTAATTTATGGAATAGGTAACATTTTGTGTTGTCATTAACAGGATAGCAGTAAATGAACATGCTTTCATGATCTCTCACTTGAAAATAATTGACCGGAGCCATAGACAGAAGCTTCAGCTTAAAGCCTTGGATGTTGTTTTATTTGGACCTCTCACCCGTTAGTAACTTTTTGGAGTTTTTTTTCTTGTCTCTTAATTGTAAGAATTCAACAGAGCATGTTTTCCATGACACTTGATACTGTACATGGGACAGCTTCTCTATTTTGTGGATGTGCTAATGGGTAGCTTGGCATGCATTGTGGAGCTCTGCAATGAATTAAACAGGTTATTTAGACGCTGTGACCAGGACAAAGGTTCACTTCTGTGTGTAAGATCATGTAGAAATTTTACTTTAGCCCCACTAGACAGATGGATGTTGGCTTTTGTGTCACAAGAAGTTTCCTCTAAATATTTTTGACTGTTTAAATTACATTTATAGCTAAGGTTACATTCACTTTTCAATTAGTTTGGACAGTGCAGCTGGGATGCTGAAATGAGAGGAGATGACCTTTCCCAAGAAGAGAAAAGGAGATGGTGATGCAAATCCAACACCTGTGTCTTTTGTGCATACTTGAGTTTAAGTGCAGTTAAATTTAATGCAGGAGTTCCACATCTGACCCGTTTTACCATATGCAGCCACGTCCATACCACATCACCAGTGCTCTGCATGCTCTGCATGTACACAGTTACAGCTCTGCTCTGGTACTGTGCGTGTCAGGGGCTCCTGAACTAGTCAGGCCAGATATGAGCTGGGGATTTTTAGGGGGGAAAAAAAAGCACTTTGTATTAGACCTTTAATACTCACAGAAGCTCTCTTTACAAAGGTGCAAGTGACTATAAAAGTTGTACTAACAAAGACGTGTTGTGTGAATCTTGGATATGATAATTTGGCAATCCAACTTCTACAAAGTGCTGCTGTTACCATTTTAAAATGTACTTTGTTTTCTCCAAGTGCATTTTTAACTCAGCATAGGGTATTTGAGAGGGTGCAAACTGGGGAGAACTTGCTCAAACATAATTAAAGCTTCTACTGGCCTGATAAAATGCAATTGTGGAACTCTATTTTAACTTTAAAAAAAGATACAGAGTATGTACTGCAAAGGGGATTAGTAAGATTTTCTCAATCTAATGAATGTTTTAGTATAGATTAAGTAAATTGTATTAGAACAGAGCTGGTTATGTTGTATGGAAAATGCTGTGGCATACATTTGGAAGGTAGTTGTTGGAGGTGGTTTGAGGTAAATGAGCTAGAATTCTGTTTAGCATCAGGTTCTGTCACCTTTTAGGCTGGGGAGAGGCGGGGAAGGCCTTAGTCTGTTGTCTGTATCAATGAACTAGTTAATGATGGTGTTGTTCTCTGCACAGGTCCCCCTCACAACTGGATGAAGGATTTTATATTAACAGTTTCTATAGTTATTGGTTTTGGAGGCTGCTGGTTTGCATATACACAGAACAGAACCTCAAGAGAACATATCACAAAAATGATGAAGGACTTAGAAAGTCTCCAAACAGCAGAGCAAAGTCTTCTTGACTTGCAGGAAAGGTATAAAACCTAAAAGAAAAAAAAAAGTTGTCCTTTTGTTTTGAGGTTAAACACAAATGCAGATCCTTTACAGTCCTGTTTTTTGCATTAACTGCCTTTGGATTTTGTTCATCTTCCCTTTGCATGCAAACTGTGGTTTCAGTGGTGCTGGTTTCTTGGGTAGACATTGCTCCTGGATATTTTAGCGGGCAATACAAACTTGTGGATAAAGGTAGAGAATAGAGGCTCAATCTTTTTTCCTACAGATTTACAAGTATCTATTGTTATTTTCATATAACTGCAGTTTATTTTGAATAGTTACATACATGGGAATGAGAACATTTCTTTTTAAGCTCTTAAGATTGAAACATACCTGACTGATTAGTTTCTATTGCTTATATAGCAGCATGACAGTTGATGTGGTGCACCTCTAACTCAGTTGTCTCTAACCTCATGAGAGTCTGTGGTGCACCTCTAACTCAGTTGTCTATAGAGACTTGTATTTTGATGCTACACTTTTAGTGATGGTTCACTTAAAAGTTTGGGTATTTTGCCTGGCATGGATATCACGTTGTGTGATGTAATTGCTGCTGATTCATGAAGCTTGCGGAGTCTTTATTATCACAGAGTGGTTGAGGTTGGAAGAGACTTCTGGAGTTCGTCTTGTCCGGCCCCTCCTGCTCAAGCAGGATCATCTAGAACAGGTTGCCTAGGACCATGTGCAGGTGGCTTCTGAATATGTCCAAGGATGGAGACTCTACCACCTCTCTGGGCAACCTGTGCCAGTGCTCAGTCACTCTCATGGTGAAAGTGTTTCCTGATGTTCAGATGGAACCTCATGTGCTTTGGTTTGTGCCCATAGCCTCTTGCCCTGTTGCTGGATGCATTTTGTTATCCTGAGGACTGCAACTTTTAACAAATATGCTGTGTATTTTCTCATATTTTTTGTTCAATTGTGAAGGCTTGAGAAGGCACAAGAAGAGAATAGAAACGTTGCTGTTGAAAAGCAAAATCTGGAGCGCAAAATGATGGATGAGATCAATGATGCAAAACGTGAAGCTCATCGCCTAAGAGAACTGAGAGAGGGAGCTGAATGTGAGCTGAGCAGGCTCAAATATGCAGAGGAAGAGTTAGTACAGGTATCTGCCAGCTGTTCATAATTTTAGTGTTGAGTTTAAATTGGTCCTACTTTTATTAGGTCCACAGGAGTGTTTAAAGCATATTCCCCAAAGGCTAGATTTGAATGGAAACATTCTGAGAGTGCTTAATGATTGTCTGTCAATCATGCAGTTATCTAGTAAAATAATCCTGAAACTATTAGACGCTGTAAACTTTGTATATTAGCTTATCATAATGTTTTTGGATTCACTGAACAAAAATATATACAAAAGCTTTTTTAATCTTTTTATCAGAAGAGAGAGTAGCTTTGTCTCATCTGAACGGAGATAAATTTGGATTTATTGTACTAAAAAGATTACTATCTTGCAAAAATATTTAAACTTTGAATTAGGAGCTATATATCATTGGAAAAAATATGGAAGGTCATATGCTAATTTCAGAGATGCCAGATCTGCCTACCTGAAATAATCGGCACACACCAGAACTCTGTCAAGCTCTGTCAAGTATGTTGCTGTGGGGTATAAAGGTGCTTATAATTCACCTCTCAGTTCTAATGATACTTTTGGTGACACTTTTATTTCTGCTTGGTTGCTAGGTTCGTATGGCTTTAAAAAAGGCTGAGAAGGAGTTTGAGTTGAGAAGTAATTGGTCTGTTCCTGAAGCTTTGCAGAAGTGGCTTCAGTTAACACATGAAGTTGAAGTACAATATTATAATATCAAAAGACAGCATGCAGAAATGCAATTAGCAATTGCTAAAGATGAGGTAATAAATTATTCTTCATCTACTTAAAGATTTTTCTGATCTGTTGCTAGAGATATGCAATAGTAAACACGAAGCAGATAAGCATTTGTGTTTTTTTCTTCTCTCAGTTGTTGTTGTTACCTGTCAATATTGCTAATGTTTTGTCATCTCCTAAGTATGCTACTAGTTTTATGCATTTCACTTTGCTTTGCTTTTTAGGCAGAAAAGATAAAAAAGAAGAGAAGCACTGTATTTGGAACATTACATGTTGCACACAGCTCCTCCCTGGATGAAGTGGACCATAAAATTCTTGAAGCAAAGTAAGAGTTACCAGGACAGGATGCATATTCTTTTGTGATTATTTGTTCCCAGAACAAGGGCATTTTTGAGAGTTTTGGAATTGAATGTCTTCGTGGTTTTGCACTTTCAGTAAAGCAGTTAAAAAAATACTGAAATGTGAATATTTCAACAGCTGTAATGGATCTTCTGGTATGCTGGAAAGAATGTGTTGCTTTGCTTTATCATTAAGAACAATGTATATAATTTTAATGTGTGCCTTTCTTCAGGAAAGCACTCTCTGAGCTGACGACGTGTTTGCGAGAGCGTCTTTATCGATGGCAGCAGATTGAGAAGATTTGCGGGTTTCAAATTGCACACAATTCTGGGCTACCAAGCTTGACCTCCTCTCTCTACTCTGATCACAGCTGGGTAGTTATGCCTCGAGTTTCCATTCCTCCCTACCCAATCGCAGGGGGAGTTGATGACTTAGATGAAGACACTCCTCCAATAGTTTCACAGTTTCATGGTAAGTGATGAGCTCAGTAAAAAGAAAGGGGAAAAGTTGTGGGGACATGGGCTTTTCAGGTCAGGTGGGTGGGAGAAGAGTACTAAAATCAAATAGGATTAGATCAAAGTCAAAAGGACCAAAATTAGGTAGCATTTCAAATACTAGATCTAGTGGGACTTATATTGAAAACTGGGTTTTGCAATAAAGATAACATGAAGAAAAAGCCTTTATTTTGTTTCGGTGGGAGAATGGGGCAAATTCAGCTAAGGTTTTGATAGCGCTTGTCAACCTTGGATTGCTACTTAGACAAAAGTTTGTAATGAATAATGCTGAGTTTCTGTTAGTGCATTTGTTCTTTCAGATGGAAGGGACGAAATTAGTGCAGGGTCCCTTGAGCTACGAGGAAGATCACATCCTTTGGGAGGCCCCATGCTACATAGCCTTGCAAATTTTCTTTAGTGGTTGGAACAAAATCCCGTTGTTGTTCAAGGGAAGCTTTCAGGCAGAATGTTTGTGTTTGGATACAGTGGGTTGTTTGAGTGTCAGGCAGAGAGGCCAAGTTCTGGAGGGAGGGAAATCCAGCTTTGGCTAAACTATGATCAGAAGATATACACTGGGGATTCAGTCCACCCTTATATCATGAGTCATTGTGTCAGAACAAGAGCCTGTTTCATGGCAGTTGTGATTAACTGGACTCTAGAGGCAAATCAAAAAGATGAGCTCCCATGCAGCTATTCAAACAAGCTGTTTTAAGCTGAGGAATGAGTAGGAAGGAAAACTGTCATGTGAATACATTTTTCTTCCAGGGCTGGGAATCTCAGAAGAAATTCAAACTGTATTTTAAAATAGCATTAGGTCGCCACTTTGCTGGCTTCACTTAGTGTGCCTTGGGCATTTGTTTTTCTTCTAAATGTACGAACCTTTTTTCTTCAGACCACGCTGAAAAGTTCGTTAATCCTCTTGCAACACTACTTACTGCAAGTTCTGATCACTTTTAAGGAATGCTGTTTCTGTAGTCGTCTTCAGTGCAATGACTTTGATTTAAACCCTAGCAACAAATTTATTGGAGACCCAATCAAATATGGACGTGGGGAGTTAAGCTTCCAATTCTATATAGAGAAACCTGTGGTCTGATTTCAAAATGAAGAGCTCCATGTATTGTCATCATTTTCCAGATGGTCTAAAATGACAACACTTGGATATGTGTAAAAGACTTCAGACTTGTGGTTTTTTTAGTCACTCTTCTCTTTTAGCTCTTGCTTAGAAGTGAATCCAGAGAAGGGAGTGCAGTCGATTCAAGGGAACTACAATTAGAAAAGGACTGTATGGTTTGTAAGAGCATAGGTAGATGAAACTTTACTGTATGCTTTTGCAGTTATTGTTTAATTTTTTTTGACTAAAGATCAGTTCATTTGCAAGTATTTCTTTCTCAGTGATGAAAGGAATCTGAATCTTAGTAACACTACAAAAATTTTAATTTTTTTCCTTTTTTTTTCTTCCTGAATTTCGGTAAGGCACAAGAACCTGATGTTGTCAAAGTTATCACATGAAGTAGCTTGTCCTTAATTCACTAGCTTTTAAAATTTCTGTTCAGTAAATAAAACATGGAAACACTTGGGAGTGGGGAAGGAGAGGAAAAATATCCTAAATGGTCTGTTGTTGAAACTAGTGTTGAGGAGTCGAATTATTGCAGGTTGGTTCGGTAACTGCTGAATTATTCCCATCCTTTAGACAAAAATAACAAATGCACACGAGGAAGGACAGAGGCAAAATAGCTTGTCTTGGTCATGAGGCTTCAGGCAAAATGCAGTGTGCAGGAGGTCACTCAAAAATGGGGCTATTTCAGTCACTGGATCTAAAGTGGACTGGGCTACTACCTTGCCCCAGCATCTTCTGGACTCATAAGATTGACAAAATTTGAAATCTGTTGGACAGGCTTCTTTGTGCCAGAGCAGTTGGGTTGATAGGCTAATATGGTGTCAAGTAATAGAGCTGTTTGATCAATCTCAAACTGGAGAACACAAACGGATTAAGAAATAGTGCCCAGCACTGGAACAAAGTCCTTACAGCAGGAAGGTGATAGCGAGACTTCTACTTTTTCATTGACTGATTAGGATTCAGCTGGTTCCTTGGTTTAGTGAGTTTCATTTGCACTAGAAAATTCCGCATGTTAAATTGTCATAGCTGAATTCTTCATATTCCTGTGTATACACAAAGAATCACAATGCTTGTTACTTCTCTCAAAATTCACTGATGGTGCAATCTTTTTTTATTTTTTTTTTTAATATACCAGCAAGTAGGATGGCATCTGATTTACCTGGACCTGTAGCACGAATTTCCTGAAGATATTATTCTCTTATCTCAGTTCACATTTGCTCTTTGAGGAATTTTTTTTGTAATGACACCACATGTTTTCTGAGCTCCCAGTATGCTTTTAAGGACAGTAGGGAATTCATCAAAAGTAAAATTAGAAGTTCAAGTTACATGACAACTCTCATGTTGAGGCTCGCAAACCTTTCTTTTCTGCTCAGGAGTGGAAGTAAGTCTATGTGTTGGCAAAGGTGCAGTTACTTGCTGTTTTGTGAAAGTTGTGATTTCCTGTGCTAAAAGAGAGTGGACAACTTGTCCTTTTCTGAGATTCCAGGAAGGGAAACTGTAACTTACCTGATGATAAACTGGCATTGCAAAAAATAAAATGTATTTTGTCAGGCTAGACATCCTTATCTACAAAAACATTTGAAGAGATTTTTAGCATGTTGTGTTTGTTAAACAATTTTGAACACCAGTAAGAGTCTAGTGTGTCTTACATAAGCAGTGATGCGTTCTGTGGGACACTTTGAGGAGAGGTGTGAAGTATCCTGAGACTTGTAACAGCTAGCCTGAAAACAGGTCTGTAGATATATTTCTGTACAAGTACTGCTGCCTAATAATCTTTTGAGGGAGGAATTGGATTAGAAACGTTTATCACTTCCTGTTGGGTACTTTGCTGATGAAGTCTTGTGTGGATGTCTCCACCCATTCTTAGTATTTTTGCTTCCAGAAATTCAGTTAGCCTGGCAAGAGAAAATTTTATCTGAAAGGAAGTTCTTGAGCTTAAAATGAGGTTGAATTACGTATTTTCTATCATATTACATAAATGAAATTGTTCTTCTTTGTCTAACTTGCTTTTCAACTAGTACAGCGTATATCAATTGGCTGTTTGGTTAGTCATACCTACATTGCAAAAATTTTACATATTCTTCTAAGCTCCAAATCACCACACAAGTAAAATACAGGACATTGTGTAACATACTAATTTTAGCACTACTATTTTTACTTTATAAAGGGTTGGGAGTCTCAGTAGAATCTTTCTCTTTGTTCTCAGGAGAGCATAGTGAGCCAGAGCTTTGGTGTACTTGGTCAGGGTAGTATTTGACAGGCACAAAATCTCTGCAGTTGCATCTTGATTAGCTGCTTCATCTAACTGTGGAATGTATGAGGTGTGCCAGTCTTTCTTCCTCTGAAAGGGTCAAGCAATGTCAAAGTTGTTTAAAAGTCGCTGTCACTGAAGCAGATAACTGCTACTTAGTCTTCAGAGTAGATACTGTTAACATCAATGTCACTTGGAGGGTTTTGGTTTGCTTTTTCTCTGCCTCAGGGTCCATTGTAAAACCTCCCAGCACACTGGCAAGAAGCAGTAGCTTGTGTAGATCAAGACGCAATGTTGTGCCATCATCTCCACAGTCTCAGCACGCTTTGCACTCCCCTGACCCTGACATCCTTTCTGTGTCGAGCTGCCCAGCTCTTTATCGAACTGAAGAGGAGGAGGAAGCCATTTACTTCTCTGCTGATAAACAATGGTACGGAGACTAGCAAACAGCACTTGGAACTCTTGATAGGATTATTGAGACTAACAGTTTAGAACTAGAGGTTAAACCAAGCCAAAAGTTAAAGTAATCTATAGGATAATATAAGTTAATATAGTCTACATGGAACACAGAGTTCTTGTCTGGTATGTGTATGTAAATAGCTAGCATGTCATGTACAGTTAAGTAATGTTACAATCCAGGGTGCACTGAACTAACCCTGATTCTCCATTACAATATGTTACTGGCTTTTACATCTGAAACTAGGATCAAAAGCAATGTCAGCTACTGGGCGAAGAGGAGATGGATGGTAACACAATTCTTACAGCATGTTGAGCGTGTACCTACTCTTGTTACATGGCCTCATAGGAAAAGGTTAAATTCCTTTTGGAAGGAGCAAATGAGCTTGTTGAAAGGTAGGGACACTTGTCCTGAAGAAACTTTTTATATATGATAGGCTTAAATCTCCTTCTTTCATTTCATAACTTTTCTGACTTCACGTGCCAGAAAGATAGTTTTTGTTCTTTGAAGTGATATACAAATGACTGATTCTGGGCAGATGCTGCTGCCCACAAAAGCAAGATTGCACAAACTAATTCCCTTAAGTTTAGATAATAAAGTGATGTAATGCAAGTTGTAACTTAAAATGTTTAACTTAATTTTTTTTTTGTTTAATTAACTTCTAAGGAAAAGTGTGGGTGGTGCTTTTAGACAAATGTTATTGATTCTAAATTAGTTTCCTTTTTAACTGTATAAAGGAAATTGTAGTTTCATTATATTTTTTCTTCTCTCTGCTCTGACTCAGGGAAGTACAGGAAACAGGTTCGGAATGTGACTCCTTAAATTCATCCATTGGAAGAAAACAGTCTCCTCCAGCAAGTCTTGAGATGTACCAGACAATTTCTCCTCAGAAAGTATCGCCAGAAGAATTCTCACTTGAGGAATCATCTACGGGAGACTCCTCTTCTCTAACTGCAGATATTTCTAGGGGCTCTCCTGACTGTGTAGGCATGGCAGAAACTAAGAGCATGATCTTTAGTCCTGCAAGCAAAGTTTATAATGGAATCCTGGAGAAGTCTTGCAGCATGAACCAGCTTTCAGCTGGGATCCCAGTCCCAAAGCCTCGTCACACCTCATGTTCTTCAACCGGCAGTGATAGTAAACCCAGCCATGAAGCTGCTTCTGTCCCTAGGATAAGCAGCATCCCACAGGACCTCTACCAGAATGGTGAAAAAAGTAAAAAGCCATCAAAAATAAAAAACCTCTTTAAGAAGAAGTGTAAGTGAGGTGGGCAGAAGAAAACCTATAGTAATGTTATAAGAACTCTATTTTTTAGATCTTTAGGAATGTAATTCCATTTGAGCATTCCAGACTGGATGCCCTAATGGAATACTCTGTAGGTCACCTATATTTAATGACTGTACTGTCAACGGTCGTGCCAGCTGTCAATGAGAAATCATTAAAAAGTTCAGACAGTTTACATAAATTTCTGCCTATTTATTTCTTTATTTTTTTAGTTTGTCTTTTTCAGTTTTTTTTTTTTTTTAAATTAGTTTTGTTGGGCTTTTTTTAAGTTTATCCATAAACTAAGCCACTTTGGACTCCTAAGCTTTAATGGACTAGTAAGCCTTCCTGGGCTTGCCAAAGTTTCTTGTTTACTGGAGCATCTTCCTATCTTTCCATAGAACTAGGACATTTATGTACTGGACTTCAACATAAATAAAAGAAGTAGAACTAAATGAATTGCACTACTGTTTTACAGACTGGAACAGTCTCTGCAAGTGAAACTGAAAGACTTGTATTTGACTGAGAAGATGAATCTTTTCACTTTTAGATCTTTTGGGGTTTTTAAGTAGAATTTAGCATTTCTAATTGACTTGATTTCTGGAAATGGAAATGTCATGCTTTTATTATGGGAAGCTTTGTTAGATGCATTTATTATTAGAATGGTTCAAGTCCTGCTGTAAAGATCATTTTTTTCCCAGGACTTTCACTGTGATTTTAATTCACTGCAGGCTGTATGACAAACAAAAAAAAAGAAAAAAAGAAAAACCAGTAATTTACCAAGAGAACAGGCTCTTGATTCCTTATGCAAGATGGTTGTGAAACTTTACTGAAGACTGAAAAAATTCACCCTTTCAAAATGAGGAGGGGGAATAGTAGCTTTTGTTTACAGATTGAAAGATAATGGACATTTGGGTTGTGAAAGTTTGTACTGTGGTAAAGATAATAAATTGGAAACATTATTGTGCTTGGGAATGTTCCGATTTTAGCTGATGCTTGTTTCAGACATGTTTCAGAGGTCCTGTTAATTGAAAGGTGTTGTAGCCTACATTGCTTATGCTTACTGCTGTGTATAAGTTATTATATTTTTTGAATTAGCTATTATTGTCTTAATGTCCTCCTTTTGTAAAATTTCATACACTTTATTTTTGTATAGGTTGAAGATTTAGCTGTTCAGAGATGTCTGAAGTAAATGGTATAATTTTATAATGCATACTGTTATACTAACTTTTAATTTTAGATATAAAGATAGATATAAAGGTGAGATGACATGCTTCAGATAAAAGAGATTTTTGTGAAGCTTTTATAGGGGGAGATGAAATTACTGTGAGTTAACAAGGAAGTTTTCTTAGGGTAGCAGTAGCTAGTTCTTCAAAAACATCTTTTTATTTTTTTTAATCAGTTGGAGACAAGAAATGTACTGCTTAAGCAACAGTGCCTTTTATTCAGCTTGAAAATATTAATACCGAGCAGGAATTTCTTCTGAGGTACATTCCAAAGAAATATTTCCTGCTCTAGTCAACACAAGCAGTTTACCCAGTGATGACTAAACAGTCTCAGATCTTCCATAGGGGTGTTCTAGTTGCCTCAGTAGCAGATGCCACTGCCAGGGACTTGTGATTAGGAGCTCACTTCTTGCCGATACGTATGTGATGTACTGTATGAAAGAATTATTTCACTGACTGCCTAAACTTTTTCTAGTAAGGAGCCTTCAAAGCCTGTAGCTAATTGAAATCAAGTGATAAGTGTCTTTTCTATCATTTTCTATTTAGGTTCTACTGTACATACCCAATGTGTTAGTTCTCTCCTCAAGAAGTGGTGGTGATTTTAACAGAAGATTTACTGTGGTTAGTGACATGGTTAAAAGAGAAGGCTTATAAAATGGGATGGAGACCTTACATGTGCAAGTACTT
Organism: Struthidea cinerea; assembly: GCA_013397865.1. Lineage (NCBI taxonomy): Eukaryota > Metazoa > Chordata > Aves > Passeriformes > Corcoracidae > Struthidea > Struthidea cinerea. Next base: position 2,359,505 of record VZTI01003277.1, read on the forward strand.
TAAATGTCCTGGTACATTGGTTATTTCCTTAAGAGAACAGAAATAATCCAGAGTTTTAACAGAGACTGATTGTAGGCCATCTATGCAGAAAAGCATGCGACAAATCAACTGTTTGATAAAGTGTGGAGAAGAAAAAATTGTTGGAATAGAAAATAAGGAGAACATAATATTGTTCCATTATTCTCTGAATCATCAGATTGAACAGCTGTAGTAATCACAAGGTAACAATGGTCTCTTTGAATGAAGATTGTACACTCTGTACGTGGCAGACAACAAAAAACAGTGATGAAAAAAGGCTTGTGCTGAAGAACCACCTCAATGATGAGCCTTCAAGAGCTGCAGTTTAAAGCCTGATGAAGTACTTGAACATCTACAAAGGGAACAATTACTTTTATACACGTAGGGAACTTATTGTGCCTCCCAAACAACATGGAGAAGACTACTACCAGAAAAATCTTGATGCACTTGAAGGCTAGAGCAATAATTGAGTTTAAAATAAGATCTGAGGCTGGATAGTAGATCTTGGTGTGAGGTTTGAGTGACTCTGTCTCTATCATTACCAAAAAAGGTGAAGTGGCATATTGGTACTGGAGAGTAAATATTTACACATGGAAAAAATCTGGTACTGAGGAGTGGGAGGGCAGCACTTTTTAATTCTGATATCAAAATCGGGCGAACTCAAATGCTGAGAAGCCAAAACAGGCAAATTCAGTTTTCTGTAGTAAGTATAACTAAAAAGTGAAATAGAGGAGCTATTGAACTCTTCATTGGCTGAGAGTTAAAGTCTTTAATATCTTTTTAAAAAAACAGTTTAACTATTTTCTGGAAAAAAATATTTCACGATGTTGTACAAACAAATCAGATGAGATTATTATAGTGATAGATTTTGGCTTCAAAATGGCAAACCTTTGCAGCACAGACTACTCTCAACACTCAGTGTATCACCAGCTGTCCTGTAACTTTATAGCTGCTTCTTAATAAGTGTTAGAGAACTAAAAGCTTAAATTAATACAATCAGAAGTGGTGAGTATTACACGTTGGAGCACAAACTAATTTTAAGTTGATTGAGTTTGCTTATTATTATTTTGATAGTCCACTTGCATTTCTTGCCGTTTAAATTTGTCCACAATGTAAGTGGCTTCCACTGCTCCTACTGCAGCTACTGCGGAAATAAATTCCCGTCTGCAAATGGTTCGAGTCATTTTACTGAGGGATGTTCAGAGCACTGGCTCTAAGGTAGATCTTCACTGGCAGTCATCAAATCCAGTCTTGGTGCTGAAGTACCTGGCACATGTCCACATCTAAGAAGTGAGACAATTTGCCTCAAAAGGTTCTCTGTTCTGGTTCCATTTGCTAACAGTGTAACTTGAACTCGCTGGCAGTCAGTGAGTCCAGCCAGCATTCCAACCACGAGGATTCATAGGACATATCAGTCACTTGAGACAGTCATCTAGTGTCATTAGGGATTGGTTTGTGGGTTTTTTTGTTTTGTTTGTTTGTTTTGGGTGTTTTTTTGCTTTTATAGCTAAAATCCATGTTCTATTTTTAATTTTCTGGTATTTCACAAGATGAGGCTCTTTGCTTTTTAAATATTTTGTTAGAGTACTTTGTCAGGACAGGAGCTCCTTTGTGGAAATTGCCTAAAAGACTGGTCCCTAAAAAGATTGCTGTTTAAGTCACTTGTAAAATGAAGAAGTGACAAATGTATGGTTCTATATAAAGAAGAAAAAAATCCCAGTTCTTCCAAAACTAAACAAACCCAAACCCTTCCACAATTCTTACTAAAGCTATATGACACTTGATTACTAAAAGTTTTGGGAAAGGCATTTTGGTTGCCATGGGGAATGCTTTTGGCCAGTTTGCGTTGCACTTAGAGATTAAAACAGTTGATTGTGTTTGGGTTTTTTTGGTTTTTCTTTTTGGTCGGCTCCCCTCCATCCCTCATCCCCCACAGCTCAGTGATGGACCTTAAAATTGTTCATTGACAGTTCCAGGCATATGTCAGCTTTTCTTCCCTCACTGGTACCTAGGTAGCAGATTACACTCTACTTCCTGAGGGGTAATTTGCTGAAAGAGGAAAAGTTCTCAATCATAGTCCAAGTAGTAATGTTATAGTTCCTTGTTTGGAAGCCTAGAAGATGATGAAGCTGAGGACACTTGATTTCAGTTTTATTATGATATTTATGGGTGTCAGCTGGAGTTAGGCAATAATTTACAACTGATTGAAAGCCTAAAAAGATAAAGCTAGTTAGAATTTAAAGCTTTCAAGATTTTGCCCTTTTGCTTCCCAGTTTATGGGAAGATGGCATGCACAGGAGGGAAATGAGCTAATTAGTATTTCTTATACCACCAGCTTTTAGAGTTTCAGGATAGTTTCATTCCATTTCCATGATACATTGCTGGAAAGGGATTACTACCATACCTTCATAATGTATGCAATGAAATTTTTTTCCCATATAATATCAAGCATATTTACGAGCAGTGGGGAATGTAAATAAAATATTTTTTTAAAGCCAAATAGAAGAATTACTTGTTCTTGGACCTCTTGTCTATTTGCTTATCTCCTTGTGCAATATGTTAAGTAGGGAGAACACATTTTTCTAATTTGTTCTAGTTGCTCTCAGTGAAGGGGTATGTTACTATCTCATGTTTGAATCACTGCTCCAAATTGCTTGTAGGCATTTTAATCCTGGATGTGGCATCTTCAGTGATTCATGGTGAAGCCCACTATGACTGGTTGAGTCTTAAGTGCTGCTAACATTTTCTGCTAGTGACACAGATGTTGGGATAACTAATAACCAAAAATTGCTTGCAGAGTTTGGCTGCCTGACAGTGTGTAAATGTTTAGGTAACCCATCTTTGAGGCTTCAGTAGCAGTTCAAATGTGTCATACAGGTGCTCAACAGATAGTTTTTGCTTCCAGCCCAGTACAGATGGTGTTTATGTGACTCTCCACTTAGTCCTCTGTTGCATAAATAGAATGCACCAATTCATATAAATGGTAACAATACTAACCTTTAAACTGGTTTTCCTGGGTGCTCTTGCATCTGACATTGCTTAAGCAGATGGCAGTACTTATCGGTCCACTTCAGGCATTCAGAAATAAAGTAGATTAATGTTATCTTTTGTTTTTCTTTACAACTTTGAATCTCAAGTTTGCCAAACTCTGTGTGTGTGTGTTCTGTGTATTTAATGCTTCACTGAAATTAAAGTGGGAAGGTTGTTTTCTACTTAGATGTTAAGGCACATTTGAGCAAAGTAAAAATGCCACTTGCTCATTGGAGAGGATGAAAAATATTCAGAGGTATTAAATCTCCTCTTAAGGAACACTCACAACTTAGATAGCTAGAGATAAAAGTACATTCAGTCTCAAGGCTCGCTGATCGGTAAATTTTTATCCAACAAAAAACCACAATTTCTTCTTCAGGTGTATTCTTCAGGGCATTACCTTCTTATTTCTAATTTCTATTCTATTTTTCACCCAGCATTAAATTTGGTACATTTAGTTACAGTACTAATTGGGGTGATTACCAGACCTCAGAGCAGTTTCAGATAACTTTCAGTAGCGTGTCTTAATGTCAGTTTTGGTTTAATATGTGCTAAAGACATCTGAATTAAAACTTTGTCCTTCACATTCCTTTTATTTTAATTCAACTCAGTTCTTTGTGATCCCTCTACTGTTAAAAAAATAAACAGGTACTGATAGTTGTTTATAGTTTAGAGTACTACAGGTTTTTTTGAGTTGGGAATTAGTAATAAATAAATGGTAAATAGTTGCCTTTTAAATACTTGGTCGCAGTTGGATATTGTAAAAACACTGCTGTACTTCAGGTGAACTAGGTAGAGCACTGGCTGGTGTGATTTGTGTATGAGTGGGAAAGTTATCCTTAAATTATCCTTTGTTTATTTGTGTCTTAATGCTGCACAATTATTTTCAGACTTGAATTCATTTAAAATTAAGGTCAGTATGTCCAACCCTACAAAAGTCAGTCTGCAGTTGTCAGCCATCACTCCATTCTTACAGAAATTAATGGCAATCTTAAATATTTGTACTAGCTTGTTAGCTTGTTGGGTGGTAGAATGGATTCCTGTAAGTCTTCAGGTGGAAGGCAGAGAACTTCTGAAGTGAACCAGGTAACCTGTGTTCTTTATCAGCTCTCAAATCCATCTCCCAGTAAGATGGAGTTTCCCCAGGGGAATGTAGATGTACTTACTGCTTGGAACTTTGTAGTTAATTATATTTGGCTCTCTAATTCTTATAACTTGCATGTGTGCTATGCTTGCTTGCTTTTCAATAGCTGGCAAAATCTATAGGAGATCTTGGGAGTTTGTCTTAAAAAATTGCTGTTAAAAAAAAAAAAAAGACTGGCAAGAGAAATCTGTCAGGCTGTGAACTGAATAGAACCAACAAAGAGACCAGCTGTTGTCTAAAAGTATTGTTTAAATAATTCCTAAAGAAAGAATTGGGTAGCACGTCTATTTTCACATTGCTCTCCTCCAAGCAACAAATACAATTAGAATACCCTAGTTTTCAGCAAGGCTGTTTGGGAGATGTCTTGCCCTGGTTTTATTTTTAATTTAAATAACATTGAGTTGTAGTGAGCGTTCAGCATATTAATGCCTGACTTAAAAGATTAGCAGAATATGAATGACTTGCATTGTTTCGTTTAATTACTGCTTTATAAAAATGTAGATACTTGCATAAAGCCCCTTGGATCTGGGTATGTTTTAATGGCATAGCAAGAAGAGGACCAAGACAAGTAAATATGTGCAAAATTTGAATCTTAAGATGCTTTACTGTTCTGGGAAGAGGTGTTCTCCATGCGGATTCTGCTCTTCCTCTGTTTGCTCTTGGCTTCTGTTTGTTTTCATTAGTTGAACTAAAATAAGAAACAAAGCCCTCAGACTGACTAGTTTCTGTCTCTAATATATATGCTGTACTTGCTTTTAACCTCATCTATTGCATGTTGTTAATGCTGTACACAAATGCATTTGGAGTATTTCTTTGGTGTTGTACAGCATGATGCATTTCATTCCCTTTTCTAGTTTACCTCCCATTAGCTATATATTGCTTTACAACTGGAAAAAAACCTGAATTTTGGGGAATTTAGTCTGTTTGCATATAAAAATCCCTTTTTTTTTTTCCTTTTCTGTGAGTCTTATGAGAAATGTCCTCCTTGGAGAGTCTCAGACAGTATTTTCCTGTGTTTATTCATGTTACTTTGCTTTACTTTATAAGTGAAAATTGATTTTATTGATTTTTGATGTGTTGTTGCACTTAATGTTGAATAAATCTGACTTCCATTTTGAAAAGTGAAACTGTGTTAGTGAAAATGTTATGTAATTTTAATTGATCTTAGCCTGTTTCCCGAGTATATATATTTTTTTTTTAAATTTTATTTTCTTGAGATAAGTTTACTTGGTTGTGCTTAGGGTTCTTGCCAATATTTCTTTTTTCATGCTATTATTAAAGCTTGACAGCAATATTACTGGGAAGGGAAAGGTGGACAGTTTTTTTTGGCAACTAGGGTGCTACAGTTAGGCTTGTAAATCCTGAGTCTTACTGCTTTTGCTTGAAAGAGCCTTTCTGAGTTTAAGTTGCTTAAAATTTTAAAGATTTGGGATTTTGGGCTTGTGTTGGGGTTTTTTTTTCCCCCTCTTTCTTTTTTTTTTCCTTCTGAACAAGCTGAAAAGCCCTTCCGAGTGACTGCTGGAATAATATGTAGCCTTGTGATTTTGAGCATGAGGATCAGTTTGAGAGCCTCTGGCTCTCTACCAGGGAAAAAAAAAAAATAAGTCCTTGTTGTTGTTTAATATTGCTTTTAACTTGTAGCAGCTGGGAGAAGGAAGAAGCTCAAGAAGAGCTTTTTCAAAGTGGCTCCTGTTGTAACCAAAAATCCCACATATGTGGAGGTGACAAGACTGTGGTGGGGTAAATGAGTGAGTGACAACACAGGTGAGCCACAGGATCAATGTGAATCATGTTTAGAGAATTTAAATTAGTTTTTTCCAGATAAAACTGGATATTGATAATTGAATCTGTATATAAATTATTTTCAACTGTAGTTGTCTAATATAGCCCACATCAGAAGCAAGAACGTGGTATGTGTGTGAATTGGTCGCTGGTTTCACTTCAATTTGTCCTTACTGTTCTTGATTAAACAGTGCTGTTTATCAATGGGGAAATCATATAGGCTGGCAAAGCCTAAATCAGCATCTTCAGAGAGCTAAGTTATTGGGAACCTGCTGCTAATTTCTCCTGCAAATGTTGATTGAGCTATTATAGCATAGCTTATAAGAAATGTCTTCTTTTACTGCAAGACTTGGCACCCAAGCAAGTGGAACACAGAGCATTCTAATCCCAAAGGACATTACTGAGCTTTGGTTAATAAACAGCTTCAGCAAGCTGCTATGCAGTCAGTGAAGTCAGGGTTTGATTGGTTTTTTATTTTCTGATGAACTGCTTTTGACTACTATTGAATCAAAGTCCATTGCCTTACCCTGCCCAAACTAGGCTTTTAAACTGATAGTTTTTTCAATTCCACTGGGTGATGGAATCACTTGTGAAATTCTATAGCATCCTGCTTTCCCTAAGTGAGATGGAGAATGTGAAATAGGGTTGAAATGGGACAGGTAATCTCCTGTAAGGTCCTTTGGGCATTTAGCTGTTCCTAGGCATAGAGTGTTCCTGGTTCAGTTGGTTCTGGAACAGTTTCAGAAAGGTCTCCTATATACTCCCTGTTCCTTTGAGTGCCTTGTAAGGATGTGCTAAATATCCACAAACATAGCTATACAGTGGAAAATATTTCTTTATGCAATTAATCTATCTGTATTCAAAGAGAAGTTTAGTTGAATTTTCTGTCAGCTTAATGCTGCAGTACATGTCTGTTTCAATTCTTCCTCTTCTAAGTTTCAAAGAGGAAGTGGAGTAGTTAAGTTCCAAAGGCCAAGTTTTGTCTTTATTCTAAGAGCTCTTATATTTCAGCCTGTGGCTGATCATATTCTGCAAGTCATTTCTGAACCTCATGCTAGATTTCCTGTTGTTATCTATACTACTAAACTACTCATTCTCCAGTTTTTCTCATCAGTTTTATACAGAAGATGCTTAGCAATGAAGAAGTATTCCAGAAATTGTCACAATTACAGCCTGGGTGTGAAGGCATGTGAATGCAAGTGTGGGTGAAGAAAGAGACAGGGGACAGGGGCACAGGAGAAGAAGGGGTATACCATGAATTGTTTGTACTCTGGAATGCAGGAGTCTGGAAGAATGATTGAAGGTACAAATTATGTATGAGGGAAGCTCAAACACAGACTATGTAATTGATATTATTTTGGAATTTTTTCTCTTCCCTTACTCCTGCTCTCATGAAACACATCCTTTTTTAATGTGTAGATACAAGATCCTAAGGGGGTTGTCAATGGAAATACTGCTTTATGTTGAAAAAAAAGGTCAATTCTGCTTTCTGTTCAATCTATAGTGTGTATAAATTTTTTGTAGCAATTTTAGATATACTTTGAGAAAGACAAATAAAACATCAGAAATAATATCTGATATACCTCTGGAGATAAAATGTCATCTACCAGGAACACTCCAAGATAGATAACTACCCTAAATATCTACAACGACAAAAACTCCCAACAAACAAACAACCGCCCCCTTCCGACCCCCAAATTCCCCCAACCCTGTTGTGTTTAAAGTGTTTTCTTTTTTCAGGTTGCTGTTGCCTAGTTGGAGCATATTACAGCCTGGATAACTGCAGTTTACATTGTCAGAGATTTTGAATAATTTCAGGAGAAGCAGCAGAGACACAAGAAACACACACTGAGTTTTGATAAAGTTGGCAAAGTTAATGTATCTCCAGTACCTAACAAGCCAAGGGCTTCTGAATGTGGACTTTTTCTAACAAGGTTCCTGTCACTTTGAAGAGTTCTTGCATTCATGCATTTAGACATTGCTTGGCCACAGATGTGCTTTAAGGCTGTAGTTTCTGCTTTGATGTATGACTTCTGATTTGTAAACAGTAAAAGTTCTAAAATTAATATGTAAAAGTTAAAAAAAATCAATTTCAAAAACCTCAGTTTAGAAACTTCTCATAGAAAAGAATACATCCTTTAAAGACAAATTTTCTAGTGTCGAATAGCTAAATATAATAATTAGTTGTGTGGTAGTGATCTGGATTTCTTTCAGTCAGCTGCTCAACCCATCAGTCCCAGCATCTCCTTCGACATGAAGTTATGTTTTGTAGTGAATCTGACTTTCGTCTTGTGTAATGCAATGAAAAGTTTCTGCAGTGCGGTCTATGCTCTTCAATGGACTTCTACAGCCTCCAGTGCCTAAAGCAGGTCTGCGACAGCTTTGCTGCTTTGCTGTTGGCAATGTATCTCCTCATCCTACAGGCAAATCTAAGGCTTTTAAAAATTTTTTTTCAGGGTTTTTTTAATTGTAATTTTGCCTTGTTGAACCTGGAATACTGCAGTCCAGGCAGGTCTGGCCAGAGCTACTGTGCATTGCTAGTGATTGATTGTGTGTCTGAGAGAGCTGCTGTAGCTACTCAGTACCTTTGCTAATATTAGCCAGAGACAAATATACCAGTTGAGGCTCTGCAGGTAGTGGGGAAAATTCTCTAATTTCTACCGAAATCATGCCAATATTAATTAAAGAAAAGCCTTCAAGGATCTCTAGTTACTGCAGTCTTGAAACAGGTTATTTTCTTGCAAAGAAAAAAGTTAGTAATATTTTATTCTTCAACATCCCAAAATAGTGTGAATGAAAGGAAACACAGTAGTTCTTCTTAGAGGTCTGCAAAACCTTTTTTTGTGACAGTGTTCATGACATAGCAGCCAGGAATTAAGAAACTAAAAGGAGTGATATGTTTGCATACCTGATAGGAACAGTGAAGGCACTTTATTAGACTTTTTGGTCTCTAATTTTATTAAAGATGGAATGTGCATTAAAAAAAGTGTACAAGAGCAATTAGATGATTAGTTTTGATAATATCAACTACTTTATCCCGTAGAATGCTCTAGATGTAGTTTAGATGTCAGGAGAGAGACTTGGCAGTCTTATGTAGAATTTGGTGTTGAGCTGCTAATCAACTTGAATTTGCACAACGCTGGGATTGGATGGGTACAAACGCAGTGATAAAGACATTTATAGTGTGGCCCGTTGTGCAAAGTAATCATTAGCTGCTGTAATAGTAATTTCGCTTGTAAGAGCTAACTTTGCTCTTTTTGAATCATCATATTGAGAGATGTAATATACTCTTCAGCATTAAAGTAAGCTAAAGAATAACACAAATGGGGCTCCTCCACATTTCTGATGAGACTCCTGCTGTTCAGAGCCTTATTAGTAACATTGTATGGTAATAATTTGAGAATTATTTGAAGATTCTGTATTTTAAAAACAAGGATCCTGCAGGAGCACTGTGAAAGGGAGCGCCACAAAAGCCAAAACTCCAGCTGGCATTTTCGGTTAAAGGCTAGAGACTTCCCCATGCCTTGTTTCTGGGTGTGTGGCAGAGAATACAGTTCTGCTGCTCATGCTCCCCATTTTATCTAGAGCTATTGAAATCAAGTGTAAGATCCCCAATAACATATTCATTCCTTTCTCTAGATTATCTTAAATATGTCCTTAGCCAAAATTGTGAAGAATATTTGCTGCATGCTACGTACTTGCCATACACATCTGTAGGTAAATGTGGTGTCTTTTGGTTCCGGTGATCATCTTTTCTTTTTTGGCTTCTGCCTGATCTTTCAACATTCCCGTGGAACCAAACTATTCTGAGATTTGTATGGAAATAATTCCGCCTTCCTTGGCACTAATTTGCTGTAACAGCAAAGGCTATTTTGGATTTGTATCCACTGTAGTTAAGAATTCTCAAGTGTCCTTTTTTCCAGGGGATCTCAGACAAACCTGTTATCAAAGAGCTATGATTGATTTTTTTGTTGCATTACAACCAAACAATAATTTTCTTCTTTTGTTCCAGAGGGAGGAGGGGGTGTATGTTTTCCACGTCTTTAAAGACGCTCTCCATCTCCAAGCACTGTGTAAACTGGCATATGTTAGATTTCGAACATCAGTGGAGAAAGCAGTACTGTAATTCACACATTTTGGTTTGACAGTTAGGTTGCAAATATGCTAACATTCAACTTGTTGGTTATTATTGCTGCTCCTTTTCGCAAGGGAAAATTAGTATTCACATTAGAGGATGACTTCTCTGCAAAGAATTACATAAGCTAGGCAGACAGCTCCATTTCTTAGCTTTTTGTGAAAAAAGCCTTTTACGTTTTACTGTATTCCCTGTCTGGGAGAAGTCAGACATTGATTTGAACAGAAAGGCTTGGAAATTAAACAACTAGTTCCCTCACTTTAGGTGCAGCCTGAACTCTGCTGAAATATTGGCAGTTTCCTGTTTTTTTCTTCAAGGTCTTGCACTAGTGAATGACAGTTTCAGGGCTGTGCTCATGACACAGCACATTCACAATTTTCCTAATGAAGACTTAGGGAAATCTGTGTGTCCTACTGGGATGCTTTTCTATATAAGAAGAGAGGGCATTGCAGCAGTAAGGGACACCTGCTTTGATCAGTACTGTACTGTAGGGTGTAATTGGAGCAATGGACAATTCGGGGGACAGAATAATAAAAATGGCAGTAATTCAAAGATCACATTGGTATCACTTTTCAGGAAAATACTGTTGGATTGTGGATCTATAGTTGGAAGCCTCCTTGCTCCTTGAATTTTATGGCTTACTGGTATGGACACCAGAAAGATTTATCAACACCTGTAGGTTTTAAGTTGGTTTAAAATATCATCCTATAAATTGGAAACACTTAAATAGTGCTCCATCAACTTGCCTCCTTGAAATTATAGCTCATGCAAGTTAGCTTGGGAGTTTCTTCCAAATAATGTTTTCCAATTAGATTATTACTAATGTTTCTATTGCACTTCTGCCCCCCATCTCTGTTAGTATGATATGGTCAGCTTCTTGCTAAGTCCTGCTGGAAGTGCAACTAAAACTTTAATTACTTAATAACTTTAGTTGTACTTTCTTTCCACAACACTGTAGAGCTGAATTGTAGAAATATACAGAAAATGTCTATTGTGTATGAAAACAGAAGCTACAGTCTCACTGTGAAAGAACATAATTTATTATTATTTATATTCTGCACTATTGCAAGTCATTTACCTGTCTTCAGTGGAAGTGAGGTTGTGTGGTGTTTATTTCTCTGTTTTTTTAAGTGATAATACAAAACAGTAATGTCTTGCTCTGATGAAGTTTGCTTCATGAACCTTACACAACTTTTTACAGCCCTCTTCATCTTACGTGGCTCTGGAAATACCTGACAAAACTACGGGACTTTCAAAGCTGCTTTTAATGAACTGGTAGGACTTTGTTCTTCCTGTTTAAGGATCCAGATAAAGCAGTCCCAGCTGAGGTTTCCCACTGCACCCCAGCTTTGTATTTGATCTGCCTAGGCTGCTGCTGGCTGTGCTTTGTGTGATTTGAGGGCTGTACCTGATAAGACACAGCCCTGAGCAGCTCAACCAGGTTCTGTATAGATGAAGTAGCTACTGCCTAGCATGGCAATCTTCACAGTAGTGTGACAGGGGAAAAAAACCCCAAAAACTTCCTTAAAAGAAAATTGACATTGTCTACTTCAAGCTCAACTTCAGCTAGTGTGTGTGTGTATACACTTTTATATATGTATACATACATATGTATGTATAAAATAAATAGATGGCTAAGTATTTATATAAATTCCCGCTAATACCTTGGAGCAATGAATTTTTCAAGTGAAAAATTCTGTTGTTTTGTCTACTGTCACTTTGAAGTGAAAGATTTCTTTTGTCTTCTGGCTCTTCAAGGGTGAGTATCAGCAAAGGTAGTGCCTTTAGATCTTTGCTCTAATGAATATAAATAGGTAACATAATACATTTAGCTAAGCTTCAGAAGCTGAAATCTAGTTCTCATTGTCACTTTTTTGTTTTGTGACTTTTAATTAGACTGTTCAATTGTTTGGTGAAATAAAGGCAACAGTGATTGGCTTCTTGCAAGGGGTTGAATGAATGTTAAGCTTCTGTTAATTAAAAGTACTATTTTGAATTCTAGATATTAGTAATTCACCAGATTAAGGGATAAATCTTCTGAGAGCTAAGCATTTTTCCTTGAAAGAGAAATGTTGATTTTCAAAGCTACATTAAACTCTCCTCTGTTGCTCAAGATACTCTAACCCATTCATATTTTGGAGAGTGGGGGGATGTGGGGAGGAAGGAATGGAAAGTAAAATGAAAAACCAGGAAAGAGTATATTATAAAAAGCAGGTTTCACCTTCCTTCATCTTAAACAGGGACTTTCATAAAGTGGCATGATGGGGGAATGGAAAAGACACAGAAGTACTGAGAATGTAAAACATAAGTAGTGTGAAAACATGAAAAATACTTTCAGTAGTGCGCTCTATGTATTTCACATCTGTGTTCTAGTTATTCTAAAACCCTGTATATGTTAATGGAGTACACACAAATAGGAGAGAGGGATGTTCAAGCTTATGCCCTCATTTCTGCTCATTAGCTGACAACATTAACGTAAGTGTTCTGCTAAAGCATAGTTCCTGTTTCTGTAGTTTGTATTTCCATTCTTGAAAAAGTCATGCAGCTTGTCTTAATTGGAATTCAGTGTGCTCATTGAGCCCACCTACTGTTTCAAAAGTGTTCTGAGCTCTTACTGTGGGTGAGAAGCCTGCAGGTTTAACCTGCAGGTGGATCGCAGTAGTGTATGAGAGTGTCTGACAATCTCTGCTCTCTTGCTGTATGTTGAGTTTGAAACAGATTGGGGGAAAGCCGGTTTCTTTTTTTAAAATACATGTTATTTTATTTGCATCTTATTCAGTCACCAGAACGTGGATCAGAGTCACAGAGCCTTTAGGATCAGAAGGAACCACTGGAGACTGTCCAATCTAACACGCCTGCTCAATGCAGGGTTACCTACAGCAGGTTGTCCAGGACTATATTCAGTTTGGTTTTGTATATCTCCACAGATGGAGATTCCACAGTATCTCTGTGCTGGAATTGCTCCAGTTTGTCTATGCTGTATGTCTGTGCTGGGGAGTGCAGGGCTGGTCACAGCACCTATGATGTGTATCAATGCTGGAAGTATCATTTCCTCTGCCTGCTGGCTTGGCTCTGCCTTGTGCTTCCTGAATGTTTCAAGGGTGCAGAGTGACTCAGTTTCGATTCCTTGTCCACCAGGATCCCCCAGCCCTTCCCTGCAGAGCTGCTTTCCTTCCGTTTGCCCCTCACAGCCTGTGCTGGCGCGTTATTGCTTTCCAAATACCTGGCTTTAAATTTGATTTCCCTGAACTTCGTGAGGTTTCTGTTTGTTTATTTCTCCAGACTGTTGCAGTCCCTTGGAATGGCAGCAAAGCAACATAGCCATCTGGTGTATCAGCCACTCCTCCCCAACAGTTGTCATCTGCAAGCTTGCTGTTGGCATGCTCTGTTCCATCTTTCAGTTCATTAATGAAGATGTTAAACGCTACTGGCCCCAGTATCAACCTCAGATACATTAGTGATTGTCCTTCAGCCAGGCTTTGTGCTGCTGATCACAGCAACCATCTGAGCCTGGCAGTTCAACTGGTTTTCAATCTACTTTATTGTCCACTTACCTAGTCTGTATTTTATAGTGTATCTATAAGAAAGTTATGTGAGACTGTCAAAAGCCTTGATGAAGCAACGATAAACCACATCCATGACTCTCTTCTCACCTGCTGAGCTCATCACTTTATTGTGGAAGGCTATCAGGCTGTTCGGGTATGATTCCTGCTCTGTAAGTTTATGCTGGCTCATAACCTTTTGTGTGCTTGGAAATAGCTTCCAGCATTATTTGGTGTGCCACCTTGCCACAGTTTGAAGTGAGGCCAGTTGGCCTGTAGTTTCTCAGCTCTTCCTCCTCGCCCTTCTGGAAGATGACACTTGCTGTCTTCCAGTCCTCAGGAACCTTCTTCAATCACTATGACCTTTCAAAGATCATTGATTGTGGTCTCACAATGACATTGGCCAGCTCCCTCAGCACTTGTGGGTGCATCCCTTCTCTACTGACACCGCTTTCCCCGCTCCAGACTTTTCCACTGATTTCAAGAACCTGAGATTTCTGAAAGGCAGATCTTGCTAGGAAGGACCATCATATAGAAGGCATTGAGTATCTCAGCCTTATCTGTGTTGACTGCCACTATAGAGCCCATTCAGCAGGGCCACACTGCCCCTAATCTTCCTTAAATTGCTGATATGCCTGTACAAGCCTTTTGTATTGCCTTTTGTGTCCCTCACTGGGTTCAGCTTCAGATAGGCTTTGATGTATCTAACTCCATTACTACACACTTGGACAGTGTCTCTGTGTTCTTCCCGGGCCACTTGTCCTTGCTATCTCTTTTTTCCTTTTGATAGACGAGTTTTGTCAGGAACTCCCTCTTCATCTGTGTAGGAGTCCTTTCTGCACATTGGGAGAGACACATCTTGAGCTTGATCCTTGAACAAAAATTGAACAACTGCCCCATTCTTTTCTCCAGAACTGTACTTCATGTGGCTTCTCCAAGCAGCTCCCTGAGGGAACCAAAAGTACTCTTTCCTGGAGTGCAGGGTCTTGCTATTTGCCTTGTCCCCTCCTTTCCTGATCCTGAACTCCACAACTCATGATTGCACCCAGCCTTCACACTCCCTGTGCTAAGTCTGGCTGGGATGGAGTTAATGTCTGTACCTGTACAGAAAATACCTGTTAAGTGCTGTGTTTTGGACTGGTGACCAAAGTGATGCTGATCACACACAAATATTTTCACTATTGCTGAACAGTGCTAACACAGTATCAAGGTCTTCTCTGTTTCTCACTCTGCTGCGGTGAGTAGGTTGGAGGTGGACACAAGGCTGGAACAGCACACAGCTGGGACAAATGACCCCAGCTGACCAACGGGAGATTGTATAACATTGTTCTCAGCAATAAAACTGGGAATGAGCTTTCCAGGGGTTGCTGTTGCTCAGGGACTTAGTTGGACATTAGTTGGCTGGTGCTAAATAATTGCTTTTGTAAATTTTTTCTTTTTGTTGTTCTCCCTTCCCTTTCCCCCCTCCCTGTTTTTACCTTAACCTACAATTTTTCTCACTTTTGCTCCTCTTTTAATTCTTTCCCTCGGCGCTCTGCAGAGGGTAGTGAGTGAGCAGCTGTATGGGGCTGAGATGCCTGTGGGGATTAAATCACAACACCCCTGACTAGTTGTTCTTTCTTTGCAAGGATAAAGTCCAGCAGAGCATCTCCCCTTTTTGGCTGGTTGATCACTTGTGTCAGAAAGTCATCATTAATGCACTCCTGAAACATGCTCAGTTACTTGTGCTCTGCTGTATTGTCCCTCCACCAGACATTGGGGTGATCAAAGCCTGCATGAGCAGGTGCTTGGTAGCAGACATTCCCTACAGCATTACCAGTTTTGGTCTAAGCAGTGATTCTGGGCCCATGAGCTGTCAGCTGGGTCATCATTCATCCCTAGGCAGGACTCTTGCTTCAAGGGCAACTTCACCTCTTCACCATCACATCCGCCCCTTGCAGAAGCTGTGTAAGTTACCCAACCATGTTTCATGGTCCCAGTGAGCTCAGAGCCCTGCCAACTGTGTGCAGACCTCCAAGTCCTCGTGTCTGCACACTGAGCGTTGGTGCACAGGCACTTCAGAGAGGCACTCAGTCATCCTGGCTGCTTGTTGATACCATGACTGATGCTATAAAGACCTTTCACAACACAGAACACACCAGTTATTGAACCTCAGAACATGTCCTTCAGTGTGTTTCTGCTGTAATGGAGATGAGCTGAGTGGACATAGTGGTGGACAATGAATGCTTACTGCTCTAAGCTCCCAAGATCCACTCTGCCTATTTACTCCGGGCTCCTAGCAATAGAAAATGATTTGCTCCCTAGGGAGTCAGCAATGATCAGTGCAGTATTGAAAAATGTGTTAAAGGTTGAGAGAGGAAAAATGTTCTATGACTTCTGGAGGGAAATGTCAAGTGAAAGAACTTGAGGGATAGGGTGTTGGGAGGAAATGTGATACTCAAAGGTCAAATGATTCGAAGTAGGTCGAGACTAGCAGATTTGAAAAGAAAGGTGAATGCATTCAAGGTTATGAAGATAACAATATACAGAAATAATAGTAGAACTGGGAAATGCTAATAATATATAATCCTGTAAATGACAAGAAAAGGAAGAAAGGTCAGAAGAAACCAGTACTTTTTAAAAGTATCTATGCCTCATAAATCACATAAAAATCAACTGCTCTGTTCTGAGTAATCCTTGACTTTATTTGCTTTGTCCTGGGATGTGTGTAGGTTGATGTGATCTGAAATGGAACCAGAGTCATTGTGCAGTCAAGGGCTTGCTTCCCTATACTTTGCTTCAATGGCTTTCTTTCCTGCATCCCTTGGGTGTGATAATGGCATTCGGTGAATCATAATAGCAGTGCAGATCTTAATTAATGTTTGCAAAACACTTAGATCCTCAGATGAAGTGTGCTATGTGCATTCGGTGCAACATATTATTGCCAATAAGCAGAGGCTATTTTTAATTCCAGCAACAACTAATTTTTGGTGCTCTTTTTTTATCACAACAGTAACAACATGAGGATGGCTGGGAAGGGTCGTGCCAAGGTTCCATTATCTCACTATCTCAGCTTCAGGAGTAGCAGGTGTTTAAGGAACAGATCTGCACAAAAGACAGGCTTTATGTGGCAAACTCTCCTGGCTTCTAGAAACAAATTTTTAAAGACTTTGTGATCTGAAGGTTACATCCAATACCTGCCCCTGAAGGGAATTCTTGTCCCTGCCTTTTCAGCCAATGCTTGGTGAGCCAAGGGATTAACCTTGCATACCCTTTATAGGGTATTCTCCCCTGACTGAGACAGAGAAAATAGAGGAAGAAAATAATATTTCTAGTCTTTTTAGTTGCAAGCAAATCTTCATCTAGCACGATGACAAATGTATTTGAGTCACTAGAGGAAAAATTATGTGATGTTTGGTACTTTGACATAACTGCTCACAGAAGAGCTCAGCATATGTCCTTTCAGCCCCCAGAAAAGGATGATTTATTGCTTTAAATTTATCAGAATCTTTAAAACCACAGATTCCGATTTGAGGAGACATAAGTTCTTCATTCTTGTGAGCGAGGCAACTGGATGTAGATGCATTAGTTCATACTAATGAGATGTTAAAATCCTGGCTTTTATATAAATTAAACTAAAGATCATCAGCTCTATGTAAGGAATTGCTTTGCCTTGCCATTGCCTTACATTTTCCCTCCCAGCTAACAGTGTTTTATGTATCAACTGGCAGCAGTTTTTGGCCTCCAAAATAGAAATATTTGGAAATGTAACATATATACATATACACACATACATATATATATGAATGAACCATTTTAATGCTCAACTGGATTATAATTTTCCTAATTTTCTGATTTGCCCAAATATACTAATTCCTAATTTAAAAACCTTGCTAAGGGAATTCTCTTTCATTTATATGGGGAAACATAATTATGTGAAGTTGTGGAAATATTTGGAGAAGTGTGTAATGAAAGGGCCAATAAAAATGTAAATGATCTCAACTGTATTTATTATATATTTCACCTGGTTCCCTGGCAATGCTGCTGATTTTGATAGCAAGCAGCTGACCAAATATTTTGTAGCATGCTTTAAAAAAATAAATTAATAAACCCATAATATTTGCATTTAATTATCTGCCAGCGAAAGTATCTCTTTGATTTCAAATTAGTCAACCAGACAGTGTATGTTCACCAAAATCTTTTTATCTTGGACCTGGATTTTACTCTAGGTGGCAGAATTGCTCTATCTACAGCACACAAAGAACAGATTAAGAAACAAAAAATGGTTAATGATATCTATCTCCCCAGTGTGACTAATTCTTGTTTCCTAAATCAGCCACCTTATTTTTCCAATAGTGTCAAATGTATCAGTAAGCAGGTAGAATTTGTAAGCTGTGTTTTTTAAAGGGGAAAAAATAATAAAGAGTTTTCCTTTATGAAAAGTGCCTGGCTCAATTAGAAGCTGCAGAATTTTTGTAAAGTATAATTGCTACGAAATGCTGAAACGTGAAGCGACTTTGAGGTAACATGTATGAACTGCTGTGTATGTATAGTTTCCTAGGAGGGGTTGGGGGAAGAGCTAATCTTTCCAACAGTGCTAGGTCAAAATCTTTGCATATGAAGGAGTTAAATTCTACCACAAAATGCATGTTAAACAGGGAGATGGGACACTTTAGACACGTTTGTAAGGAAGCTGTTTTTTCCGGCTGAAATACATAAACGTAAACTGCTCTGTGCATTGTAAGAGCTTAGAAGTATTGAACCCCTCTGATGGTTACCCAGATAAACACTTTGGCAAAAGCTCCACCCTAGATCCTCTAATTCCAAGAATTTTGAAACACTGGATACAATTTCTTTGTTGGCCAGTTATTTTAAGCATCATTTCTTGTGTCCTTCTGATAGTGTTTCCGAACTTTATACTACAGGGGGGAAAAAAAGGGGGGCAATGAAAGCTTTCAGGAAGAGGGAGGATTAAATTAGACTTTAGGCGGTCAGACATTTTAAGTCTAGAAAATCTTTTTGGAGCTCTGGAGAGGGGTAGAGAATTCCAAGGATGTTCATGTTCTTGCTTCCCCAGCTTTAGTGATGCTACTTCGTATGTTCAGGATGTGTTTTCATTGCCCACGTTGTTAGGCTCCCTCTCCACCCATGGTGACTCCTAAATGAAAGCTACTTACAAAAAAATCTTCTCAGTGTTTACCATTTGTTCTGGATTTTGTAGCAGGGTTGGTTTTGTGGGAGTTGTAACACTAATTTGTAGTGCTGCTCTCAAGACTGATGTTGCCCTTCTTTGGCAAGGTGGGGAGTGTAAACTGGGCACATAAGTGTAAATATTGAAACATGAGGGAAAGAAACATTACCCTTTCTTTCAAAGCTTTGCTACATTTTACCAAAAGCTTTCTACATTTTTAGTGGTTTAAAAAGACAGTAAAGCAATTATAGCATTGGCTTGCAAGCCTCTCCTTAAAGTTGGAGAGAGTGTAATTTTTTTCCCTCTTTCTCACAGAAAGTAGAATTGTTAACTCCATGCTGTCTTTGGTTTGTGGACCATCTAGACTTTTTTTTGTTTTCTCTTATTGGCTTGTTGCGGTATAATCTGCTTTGTGTTTTGAGTTGAAAGCACCCTTTACTTGTGCTGAGTATAACTTTCCTTCCTGGAGGATCCATTGAAACAAAACGGAGCTGCTTTGTACATGCAGAGAATGTAAGTTCTCTATAAGAGTATGAATGCAGTCCTTGCCTGAGAACACCAGAAGCAAGAAACAAAGGTGGAAGGCTCCTATGGCAATTTATCCATGGATACTTCTGAAGTGTATTTTTAACTTGATTTCACTTCAATCAGCAGTTTGTAAGGCTATGTGGGAGTATGTAGAGGTATGTCAAACTAACTGATAGTGTGGGGAACATGGGAGCACTTACTTCTGTAAGATCATCTTGTCAAGGACCTTGTCAAATGTGATGAAAAGAAGAGGGAAGCAATAACTGAAATACAGAGACAGACCTGGCAGACAAACATAACAGAACAAAAACAAGAAGCAAACAAAAAATAATGAGCTATCTGCAAACAAACTGGCATTTTAAAACTGACAAGGTTGTAAACCTGAGGGTCCAGGATGTTGCAAAGGGCCAGTGGTACTGCCCAGACTGGTGGGGGAATGTGCAGGGGAAGGGAGTCAAAGAGGAACAACGTGGATATAGACAGAAAGGGATTAAAAAGTTGTTGGTCACTTCTAAAACAAAGCTGGTCAGTATGTTTGCCTGACTGAACCCTATGCTGATCACTACAGCCTGTCTGATTTTCTGATTAGATTGTGTCTTAAAGATTCTCTGTTAAACCCTTGCGTGTGAGTGCTGCAAACACCGGGTGCCAGCTGATGGGGTGCAGTGGGAATGGATTTGGAGCAGCGGGAGTCAGACTGGGCTTGTGGGCTCCCCTGGCCTGTGATGTCACCCACTGAGCCAGTGGCACCTTTGTGCCACCCACGGGAGTGGGCAGGGAGGTCTTGTCCCCACCACTGTGGCAGGAGCAGCAGGTGGGGGCTCGGTGCCCACAGCTGGAGGCGGAGGGTGTGTCAGAGCCTCTGCGCCTGGCACTTGCCACTGCTGTTGGGGCGAGTGTCCCCCCCAGAGCAGGCGTGCCTGGGTGTGTCCATTGCGAACCCTGTGCAGGACCAGCCGGCCAGGAGGGGACCTGTGGGGACGGCAGGAGGGCCCAGGATGTGGGCAGGGGTGTTGGGTGGGCAAAGGGGGTGTGCTGGTACTTGGGGGATGCACAAAGACGTGTGTGCTCTCACCAGTGACAGTACAGCTGTCTGTACCAGCTGAAGAGGAGGAGGGCACTTGGCTGTCTGGTTTGTGTTTGATGAGCTCTGTAGGTGTTGAAGGCAGCACCTTGTCTGTGGCAGCCTGTGTGACCTGCCCTGTCAGTGTCTCTGGACGTGTGTGCAGCTTTGCCAGTGGTTGAACCTGCAACTGGAAAAGAACCCCTCGGGCTGTGCATAGACATGGGTTCCCATCACTGGGCTGGGCCCCAGGGACCAGGACTGAATCCTGGGCTGGAGATGCTGGAGATGCTGGAGGTGACTGTTGGTCCCAACACCCCTTAACAACGTTTTTTTTTGTTAAAGGAAAATTAGGAGAACCATCCTGTTGAGGTTTTTTTTCCTTTTTTTTTTTTTTTTTTAACAGTGAAAAGCAAAAGTATGTATAAATAACTAAAAATTTTAATGTAAAAGTTTCAGGAAAATATGAATACTTGAATTATGAAAAATCCATCATTCAGCAGGCTCAAAGGCTCCTAAAATATTTTTAAACAGGAATGAAAGAATGCTGGGCCTATTTCTGAGCTTCATCTTTATTTATGTATAAATCCTCAAAGCTTATAAGTTTAGCATTTTTATAGAATATAAAAACAGCATTTTATTGACTAAAACTTGTATTAATTTGTACTCTTACTGCTTCTAAAAAAAATAAATCAACCCCATTACCAAATAAAATTGAAGACTGCCTTCGACTGCTCGATTTGTTTGTAGGAAATCTGTTGTGTTTACTTTGCAAAACTTTCCAAATTTGGTGATATATATTTTTGGGAATATTTTGACTCTCGAGGGATTTTGGCACTCTGCATGCTAACTAGTGCTACCCCAATGCAACCATTTATCATTAGGGAGTCTTGAAGGTCTTCAGCATTAATGCTGCTATGCACTGCTTGATATGACAAGACTGGTGTTTCTATAGATTACTCATACCTTGTTGTCAACAGGAAAGGTCATACAAAACTGAATTTTTCCTAGTGTAATCATATTTCTTAATTTGTAGCTTCTTAAATTTAAACAAAATACTTTCTCCTTGCTATAGGAGAATTGAACTAATCCTCCTTAGGTAGTAACTGCAATTCGTGTGCTGCTCTGTTTTGGGAGAATAGGTTTATATTATCACCTCTCTATAAAACTATTCAGAGGTCACCTTTTGTGACATCATTTTTCTTTTACTTGCTCTAGTCACCGTGAGGAGATTCTGTTCTCTGTGAAGCAGGAAGCTCTATGCTAATATTGTTTAATGTGCTTTCCACAGGGGTTTGCTATCAAGTAACATAAAGTGATGTTCAGGAGGTGAGGGTTACTACCTTTGTAGCTGTTCCCTGTACAAGAGGAATGTCATACTCTTACATGTTTTTAATGTTAATGAAGCTATCTTACAAAAGGATTTTTACTGTGTTTTATGAAGCTATCGTACAGAAGGTTTTTGACCGTGTTTTATGAAGCTATCATACAAAAGGTTTTTGACTTTGCATTTTCTCCTGGAGAAAGCATAAGTGAAACCTTAACACCCACCACTTTACCAAGTACTATGCACAATTTTATTTATGTAAGCTGCAAACAGTATTGGTATCTATTCCACCCTTATTAACATAGCACCAGGTAAAATTGTCTTAGCTTCTCTCTGAGATGGCAGTTTGTGTGCTTTGACATTTATATCAATGTTCCCCTCATTTTCCTTCAGCAACATCCTTTCAGTGTTTTACTACTCAAACACAGGGATTGAAACGGTTTGCCTGCCCTCTTGAAACCAATGCTGTGCTGGTCACTGCCCACCTTGGTGAGCTGCCGTGCTGCTGCAGAACCTGTCAGGGAAAAACCTGTGCAGGCGTGTTGCCAGAAGCTAAAGCTGGCTGCCTGCTGGGGCTGCTGTAGTTTCACTGAGAAAACCTGGAGACAATGTAGTAGTAAATATTTGCTCAAATATTTTGCCTTTTAATCAAAAGAGAGAAGTCAGTTTTCAGAGGTTTTTTTTTATTATTCTGAATTTGGAGCTTTTCTCTGTGGAAAACACATTTTAACAGAAGCACAAGCCATTTTAGGGAATGGTTGTAACACTGTACATGTATGACCTGCAGAGAAAAGAGAGGTGTGAGAAATCTGTGACTTCAGAACAATGTAATACAATGATTTCTAGGTCTGATGATTTTAGACTTCCAAAGAGCCCTGACAGGCAGAAAAAATAATTTGAAGTTGTGTAGTTCTCAAAATATTATCTGAAAATATATAGTCTATGCTGCATCTCAAATCCAGTCGTTAAAGGGGAATATAACAACACAGTAAATGCTGAAAATGAAGTAAATGCTGAAGCCCCCCGCATTAATAGGGGTTGATCAGAATAAAGATAAGTGTTTTGGTATTAAAAAGTGTTTCAATGGAGTTTGATGCATGCTGGAACATTGCTTATGTATTAATCGTAATATTTTATCACGGTTGGAGTACCTAAAATATGTCCCTAGCTAAAGTTAGTTATGTACCTTATAGCCTTGCCCTTAAAGTGTGCTGTTTATGAGACATAACTCTCCTTGCATTTTGAAGGAGGAGAGGGTCTGGCATGGTGCTGTATTTACCCCATTGCTCTTCTTATTCCACATTGTCCCCCCCTTCCCCTGCCCCTTCCCCTGCCCCTAGCCCTGGCCTCACCCTGAGGTTCTCCCTATTGTTCCTGTACCCTAACTCTACCCATGCGCCGCCCCTGTGCCCTGAGATCATTTGTCCAGGTGCTTTCCCCGCCTCCCTCCTCCCCATATAAACCCCCAAGCTCCCTGAACACGCGGTCGCTCTGCCTCTGGGGATGGGCTTGTTGCCATGCAATGAAAGTTCCTCTGAAGCTCCACATGGAGAGACCCTTCTCGCCTGCTTTACTGTCACCATGCTGCGGGGCCGTCCGGAAGGACTATGGAAGAGTGGGACGGCTGCTCTGTCCTAGGCAGCCTCGCAGCGCTTCCCGAGAAGTCTGCGGCTTGCTAAACCAAACCTAGCAACGCAACAGTCTGGTCTTTTTCCTGCAGCCATTGGCAATCTGACAAGTCTTTCTTCTTTTGAGCACTCCTGAGAATCAGACAGTTATTCTGCTAGCACTGCCTGTCCTTCTCCCATACAATGGAAATATTGCCTAGGCCCTAATACCTGGTTTGCCTGAGTGTTTTTGGCCTGGAGTATTTCACTATCTGGAAGAAAAGGGAACAGGTGCTTGTGTTGTTACATGCATTTTAAGGGACAGTTTTGTTTTAAAAGGAAGTGCAACTAGGATTTATCATGTTACAGGAACATATCTTACCAATTTACAACTTTTGTAAGGAAGGTAAAGCGGAGAAAACCAGCTTCCAGGGGCTAATAATGAACAGAGTCTTAGGGGATAGCTGATTTATTCTTATCCTTATAAGAGGGAGAGGAGCCAAGGGATTTGCTTTAATAGTGCTAGCTGTGATTCCTTGCCTGTTGAAAGACATCATCTAACTCAGCCTAGGACCAATAAGGTGACAGGTTTTAGGAGAGGAGGAATCACCTTGCTGGTCATAAAGGTTCAAACTTCTTCGAAATCCATGCAGATGCATCATTCATCTATTGTCAAAGAATGATTAATACTAGAACATTATTAATGATTAAAAATGGCAAAGATGAGATTGGATAGGTGGCGCATGTTGGAAACTGAAGGATCATGAAGGATTATTGTGTCAACAGGGGATTGGAGATCCTTGAACAAACTGGATCCATTTATAGGCTGGATTTTCAGGAGTTACAGAATTTTTGTTTAGTGGTGGGGGGTTTTTGGTAATTTTTTTAAAACCTAAGCAATATGCTACCTGAAAACTAAGCAACTTTAAAATTTTACTTGTCACAAGAAATTTTTCCTGACTGAGAGGAGCATTTGTGCTTGCAGTCTTACTTAACAGAATTGTAATGATGAGTATTTAAAATCCAGTTCAAGGGAAAACTACTTCTAAAAAATGAAGTTATAGGATAGATAGAGAATGGGGAGAAACAGCAAATTATATGGAGGAAAAAAAAGACTATTTCATTTTAAATCATGCTTAGTCTCATAAAACTCTTATCAGAGCAGACTCTCTGGCTGCAGGGAATAGTTCGCGTTTTTTTTCTGTGAACAGCACAAGAATGGGATTTTAAAGTTTGCTCAAAATGCTAAAATTCTCTCCATCTCATGCTGAAATAGGTTTTTAAGTGTCTCTTGATGTACCTCAATACAGATTTGCTTGCATTTTGATAGTTTTTCGCTTTTCTAATGTCTGCTGAGTAGTACCTATGAATACCTGATATTTTACTTGAAGAGGCCTATATTAGTTCTTGAATCAATGTGGAAAAAAAACCCCAAACATTTCAGAATCTGATTACAAAAATAATTTCCATGCACTTCATCTGAAGAGATTCTTAAAACACAACATTTATTCATAGTACTTGGAGTGGAAGGATTTTAGACAGCAAAGGAACCTATCTTGGAGGGTTGATTCCCTCATCCTTACATTTTGAAGGAGTAGAGGGTCTGGTCTTTTTCCTGCCGCCGCTGGCAATCTGACAAGTCTTTTCTGCATTTGAGGACTCCTGAGAATCAGACAGTTGCCCTGCTAGCGTGTTGAGTGTGGCTAATGTTGAGGATGGCTGAACTTGTCTCAGGCTCCTCCCTTTCTGGCAATGAGGGTGTCTTGGTTTGAAAGACAGGTGTCTGCCAAGGAAGGCAGGAGCCTCCCCTGAAATGGAAAATGCAATGCCCTTCCCTGCGAATTATTATAATTTTTAAATTAAGGAGCTTTCAGGCAAAGATATGAGGGATAGGAATAACAGTTCTTTACTAATATATATATATGTATAACAAGACAAAAGAACAACAATAACTATGGCAGTGACAGCGAACAGCACCACAAACCCCGTGCCGGCCTCTCTCGGCTGTCGGGCCCTTTCCCCGTGGGTGCAGTTCCGCTCACAGCCGGCAGGGGCGCTGGCGGCTCCCGGTGAGCGGGGCGGGTGCGATGGTTCCCCCGCGGCTGCAGGGGGCGCTCCGGAGCGGGCTCGGGGAGCAGGCGGTGATGGCGGCTCGGCCGAGCCGGGAAGGGATGGAACAAAGGCTGCACAAACCCCCTGGGCAGCTGATCCCGGTGCCCGACCGGACCCTCGGGAACAGCAGGCTGGAGCAGCAGAGATGAGCAGATCCCGGGTGGCAGACGAGATGTATCAAACTCCGGAGTGCAGCAGGAACCCCGGGAGGTCTCGGCAGGCAGGGCGTGCGGAGCTACGATGTAGCGAAGGCTCCGCGGCTGCAGCCCGGCTCCAGACAGGGCAGGGAAAGGCGGGTTTGGGAATCCCGGGTTTTCTCCGGTAGAAGAAAGGCAGTTGGAAAGCAGAAGCCTGCGGCAGCGGGACGGACAGCAGCCTCTCTCCCTCCGAACGCCGAGAGCACCAACAGCCAGCCAGCCCAGGTGAAAGAGAGCGGCCAGTCGGACCCCTCCCTCTGTGGCCAGGTCTTTTGTTTCTCCCAAGCGCCCAGCAATTTGTTGCTGTGGTAACATGTATGGGAAAAAATTCCTCAAGAAAGAAAAGAAAACAGAAGGTGAACTCCTAAAACCCCAACAGAGGGTCTGCCTGCTTTACTGTAGACGTAGATTTGCTATTTTGTTAGTTTTTCTTTTGTAGGTTTCAGGGATTTTCTCCTTTTACATTCTTCCCTGTGTGATGGGTGCTGGAATGGGGAAGGTAAAAGCAGGGCAGATTGAAAGTAGCCTGGTGTAAGCCCCAAAAGCATCTTACCTGGCGCAGTCACCTCTGGTCTCTCTGTGTTTGCGTGTCTCAAATGAAGCTCCTGAAGCAGTGCACGTGGTTGGTCACACAGAGCAGGGGTGTCTGTTCAGTCTGGAGAACAACTTACAGCCCTCCAGAGAGGTGAGTGTCTCAGGAGAGACTCTACAAGAGCAGCTTTGGTGGCTGTAGCTTGGTATTGTATTTTCAGCGTCACACATTTTTTTTTTCTCCCAGAATTTTTTTCTTTCTTTTAAGGGTCAAATCCTATTAATTCTGAAAGTCATGTGGTGTTTCAGGTATCACCTTCACTCTTGTGTATGTGTCCCTATGTGAAAATCTGCTCAGACACATTCTCATGATTTCTAGGTACTATAGTTGAAAATCTTGGGGACTACAAGCCTGTATTCATTGGCTTAATCCCAATATGTGCCATTTTACTTCTATAACTGGGAATACTGTTTAACCTGAAGTTCTTTGTTTTTATCGGTTGTGATAACCAAACAAAGAATAATAGGGAGAACAAAATATGTGGGTAGGAAAGGGGTCTGACATATTCTTTAACCTCCTACGAGGGTCAAGCAATCATCTGTGAAGAGTCCCTTCTCCTGTGGAGAATTTGGGTACTACCACTTGTGGTGAGTTTGTATCCTAGTCATACCTACTCAGTACTGAAATACATTTTAAAGCAATTTTATTCTACTTATCAAGGTATTTCTCTGTCACACTGTGTGAAGAGTATAAATACTCTGGTGGGTACAGGAAGGGAGCAAAAAAAATTTCCTTTTCTTTTTCTACACATTGAAACCTTCCTAAAATTTGCTGATGTGGTTTGGTTTTGTTTTTTTTTTTTTTCCTTATTGTTGGACTACAATTTTTGTGAAATTAACCTATATTGTCTAAATTGAAAATCCTGTATTTTTGTAATTATTTGTGAGAAAGAAGGGAATCAGCTCCAGTGCTGTACCCAGCCAGACTCTCGTGTACTCTGTTTATCAATGTGACACCTCAAAATTAGCTTGTTGAAAATCAGAGAGAACCAATAACTTTTGGTTTTGACTTAATCTAAGTGGTGTTTACTCATGTGACTCTGAATGGGGAATAAATTTTCCTGAAGATTTTCCGTAGCTTCTTTCTGAGGGGTGGACAGAGCAGGATTCTGCAGCCAGTGTCACTTTCAAATGACACTGAAATTACCTTATTTCACTGTGTTAGTAAAACTCAGAGAGTGTCACTAGAGCTACTTTTTACTTGGAAAGACTCTTTGGAGTTCTGGACACTGTGCTCCATTATTGTTAATTAAAAAAAAAAATACCTTCACTCAGGGTAGCCAATTAAAAAAAAACTTATGCTAAGCATATTAAAGATGGCATTAAACACTGCCTGTAGCAATGTTCCCCAACATTGCTGGCCTGGGGGTAGTGATATTGAATGAGTCATATGCTGCAGGCATATTGTATTTTGTTCTTCCCTTCAGCTTAAATCCAACTTTTTAATTTTCTCTGCCTGTGAGCGGTGTTGGGGGGGTACCATGGGCAAACTGCGCTCATCAGCGGTAGGGACGCAGGGCTGGCCTACGGTGCACCTCCCTTATCTGTCACATTTGTGCTACTCATTATGGACTTATTCCCAGAGTTAAATAAATTCCATGAAAAGTTTCATAAACTGAAAACTGAGCTGGCAGAGGAGTATGTGGCATGTGCAAGATCTTCATGTGATGATGTTACTAATGCATGTAAGTGGGCACAATTATGCTTTCCCATGCAATTTTTAATGTCCCAATAACATCCCAGGAAATTAAGCAAACATACTTCTGTTCCCTGAAAATACTGGCGTATTTAGTACAATAGCATATTAAACTGTTCATATTCTGAGTTGGCATTTTTAAGAAGTTAAATTCTGATTTAAACTTCATTTCTCTAAACAATCGCTAGATTAAAAAATGGATTTTTTGCCTTTTTTGTCTCATATAGGTTTTGTCTCATATAGTGTGCCCATTAACACTGCACACTAACTGTGAGTTAGGTGATCAGTTCCAAATTGTTGATTTTCATCCAAATTAAACAATTACAGCTGGTTTTCATGGCACAGCTTTTCTTCCCCGTGAGCTGCTGAGGCAGGTTAATGCAAGAACCTGTATCACCTTAACTGTCTCATCATCATTTTGTTTAGTTTAATATTTACATAGATCAAATTATCCACTTTTTCTCAGGTTCTTTGCTTTATGAGAACCCCAAACTAACCCAGCACTACTCTTCATAATCTGATGGAGAGAACAATGAATGTTGTTGATAAAACTAGAAAGGAATTTGACGCACTGATGTATGAACATGGAAATGTTTCTATTATGAACTCATTGGAAAGCTCATGTCATATTAATGTATGCCATCCTTTATATGATATATTGGGCAACCCTGGAACTACTAACACTTTTTCTTATTTTACAGGCAAAAATCTGCTTCCTTAGAAAAACTTTATGGAATTGGTGGTGTCTGTGATACTTAAGGCCAGATGAGATGTAATGTCTAGACTAAATGATATTATATCTTGCAAATGTTAATCTAATTGAACCCCGAATAGTGGAAAAGAAATTCCATGCAATTTTTATTATCTAATCTTAAAGCCAAATTTCAAGGCTGCCTCCATGAGCTTTATTTAATTGTTTTCTCTATTCATTAGAGAGTTGGTTGAGATAGGAACAGACTTGGGAATGAAAAGTTCATCCTAGGTCCTGAAATTTTTAGGCAGGGATTTAAATATCTATCTATCTATCTATCTATCTATCTATCTATCTATCTATCTATCTATCTATCTCCATATCTCTATCTATATAAAATTGCCAATTTGTATTGTGCTCAATGCTGTATCGTGTTTTCCAGATGACTGTAAAGTGAGATTTTTTTTTCATGCACTGAAGAAAAGTAGTTGTGCCTAATTGTCTCTGTGGCAATTTATACAAGTATGCAATTATTATTTTAAATGCTGGTAAGTAGGGCTCAATCATGCTGGAGTGCAAACACAAAGCAATAATTAGCCCTCATCTCAGAGATGCTATGTGTTAAAAAAACCTGATGGAGGTACAAGGAGAGGAAGCAACTTAGTAGTGGCAACTGTTCGTGTTAATGTCATGATTGCTTAAATGATAGGATTTATTAAAGTTTTGCTGAACCAAAAGTCAAGAGAAGGCAGCAGATGTGTGTGGAATCCTGCTCTTCTGTATACAGCTAGGAGAATTCTAAATATGCTATGGACATGAAGATGAACATTTTGATGAAACACTGAGGTGTATAAATGTGATGAGGGAGGAAGGAGAGTGTCCCCTGGTGCTGGGCTGTGTTTATGGCAATTGTGTGTTCATACAGGAGTGCATTGTTGTTTTACAGAGCTGCTTCCCCACCTAAAGAGACAGGGCTGGACACACCTGGGGAGTCTGAACCTACCAGAGTGTGGCCACAAATCTTGCACAGTAAAACCTACTGGACCACAGAAACCATGAGGAAGGGTGGTGTGAGCTAGGACCTACAGATGCCATTGAAACAGTATCTTATCACTTTTTATGATTTTTGGACACTGTCACAAAAACATCTTGGGACACTTAGATCCTGGGCAGCCATGTATCTTCACATAAAGGACATCATCTTACTGAAGGCCAGCAGTAACCATTTCCCCTAACCTTGGAATTTCACTGCTTTTCTTGGGAAAATAAAATTGTATTTCACTTGAAAATGAACTGAATGCCTTCCTGTAAACCTGCTACAGAAAGGACTATTTCTGCCTATATTTGGATATGGCAACGCAGAGTGGAAAGTGGTGTTGCCCTGGAAAGGTGAAGATTTCAGTTTAAAAGGAAAGCACTTTTGCCAATATAGCTGGTGTAAAACAGGCTTGGATTTCTAGATGTTTGCAAACCTAGGGCCTGCTGGCTGCCAGTGCTTCCCAGATAGTGTTGTATGTTCTGATATACAGTTTGGCAAAGGCATAAGCTTTTACTATATATGAGGTCTAACTGGAAACCACTATCGTTAGCATTGTAGGAGAGAATTATTTATATTACACATTAATTTATATGTTATGAATATTATGCAAGATGAAACTGTTTTATGCATATAAAAAATTCAGTATATATGCATATGCTTGTCACTGCAATGCTATTAATTATAGGCCAACTGTGACTGATCTGGCAACCTTATAGTATTCTCAGGTGTAGCACTTCATGTGTTCTGATGATGTGAATTTCTGCAGTAATGTCTGTATTTCTTTTGAGAATGCCTCAGAGCTGTGTAAGAGAGCTTACAGATTCTGAACTTATACTGGCCTACTGCAAAAGATCATAATTAATTTTTAGGGAATAATTGAAATAAAGTTTGCAAAAATCTAGGCATAGCTATGTTATTATGACTGTACAGCTGCAAAAAAAACCCCTCTTAAAATCAACAGATAAAACTTTGAACAGTTGATAGACATTTATAATTCCTTTGAATGCAATGAGTTTTGAAAATAGGCTGCAGCACAATTCAGTTAGTGGCCTAATTTTTAGGACTGTTGAAGTTAAAGCTTCTCTTCTGTTACTGAGGAAGAAACTTCTATATCACTAAGATGCTTGCAGTTTCATGACAAGAATCTTTGTGAGGAGAAAATGGTTAACTGATTTTCATCTGATCAATATGAAGCTGACGTGAAATCTTTGCTATAGCAGTTCCCGTGGAGGTGATGAGCTGCTAGATGAAGGGCTTATACTGGTGTTATTTTTGCTCCTTCACTTGCGTATTATGTGTATGTGATATAAAAGGGACTTGAATGCTTTCTTTGTTTCTTTCTCTCTGCCTAGAGGAGCTTGCAAGCTTAATGTTTGGTGCATGCCAGAGAGTCTCCGGCTCTGATGACTCTCTATTCACAGAGAATCCGAGTTATGTCTCCCAAAGACTGTGTCTAAGTTGATGTTGTTGCCTGAACAAAACCAGCTGAAGATTTTTTTCTTGTTGCTCATGAAAGGAATGCCCATCTTTTTGCCTATACTTTTTGTTGAATCTGAGATTATCTCTGAAATGATCTTTATGTATCATGATTGAATAACCACATTCACAGCTTGGGGAGTATGCAGAGGCAAATTCTTGTAAACAGTAGTCAGAAAAAGAAAAAAGACATACCCAGATGGGCTGCGATTTCTAACACTACAGTCAAGCACAAAGAACATGCAGATCAAAAATAAGTATGGCTTGTAGCTGTTTATGGAAATACAGCTAGGAAGAAGCTGTGAGGAGCAAGGTTTAGAGATAAAATTATGTAGGAATCTAACACAAAATTTTCTTGGGGACAATAGATATTCCTTGCTTCCAAAAAGGCTTTTCTCTTCTTGTAGTCAAATGTTTTGTGAAAAAAATACCTCACCTTGGAGCAGTGGTGTGTAGCGATATGTCTTAGTGCAAAGAAAATCTAGGAAGGGTTAAGGCAACTTCTCTAGATGGATTTGAGGGAATATCATGTGTCTGATCAAGAAATGGTCAAAGGGAAATGATTTCTAGAGATGTGAGCTTTCCTCTTCTCTACTACTAAGATAAAGAATGCCTATATTGTCTAGTTTCTGAGAAAAATAAGTCTGGATGTGTTGTTAAAACAGATTTTGCTAGTGTTTACTGATATTATTGATCTTTTTAGATAGCCTCACATGCTGTACAGAGTAATTCTAGAAACAGCCTTCAGCGAAAGCTAGAAGAGACCATCTGAAATGATGGAGGGAGAAGTTGTACCTGTACTTTATCGAAAAAACTTTCCTTTTACTAAAGTCCTGTCCTACATGATTGCTGGCTGTAATAACTGACTATGTTACTGTTTAATCAGCTTTCACCATGAGGTCTGTGAAGTGCAGAATGATGTTTTATAGATTTGTGTGTGTGTGGGGAAGTTAATTAATATTTTTGAGCATCTCACTTTAGGTCCTTGCTCAGGACAAGAGCAGTTTAATTCTCTGCTTAGGCAGAGATCTCCCAGGTTTCATCAAATTCTTGATTTACAGCAACGGAAGTGTTGCAATTAGTATTTTTCTGAGTCCTGACCAGAACAGCTTTCAAAAATCAACAAAATGGGAGTGAGTGCCTTGTGTGTGTGTGTTTTCCTGTGAATGTAAAAATGTTAGATTTCAGAAGTTTTCAAACCGGCTGACGCTGATATTGTAGTGGGTCTGGCAAACATTTAGGAAATACTTCCTTTAATGACAAGATTGTCTGCAGCTGTGAGCTAGGACTGCAAAATTATTCTGTCCTTGAGTTGCAATCTTCTCTTTCCATCTATTTATTCTATTTGTTACTCGATACTTCTATCTTTAAAGTGGCTTTAGTATCTCTCTTACTGCATGTTTTGAAGGCTGGCACATGTATACTGCCTTGAGCCTTTCAGATCCACAGCAAAAAGAAATTGCAAAGGTTACTAGTTTTACTATTTGCTGGCAATCTGTATTCCTAAGGGTTAATACAAAAAAAAGTTTAGTTTAGCACAGTTGTCAGCCAATTTAAGGTGAAGATTTCAGAGATTAGTTCTGACAATCCTGTGGAACACACCATATGTCATCTTTAGAAAACTGAAGAGAGTATTCCTTCTGGTCTTTGTTGAGAACTTAATGAGGTTACAGAAATGTCCTCTGTCTTTTACAAGACACAAGGGTAGAAGGCCTTGATTTGAAAAATGCTGATCAACAATGTATCTTTAGTGAGAAAACAAATTGAATTATGCTGCTGGTTTTGTTTCTATGGTGCCTCTCAAAAACAGTTTCATCACGAAATTATTTAATTGTAATTGCTCATAAACCCCAGAAGTTGTTACAAGCCAGAGTGGAATCCAGTAGGGATGACTGATTGCTAGTTTTGAGTTTGGTTACTCCATTTTAGGATATCTAACCTCTGTTACAGAGGTGTAGGAGCTCTCTGCCGCAGAGCTGTTTCTGGTTGGGGATCACTGGAGGAATGAGCCACAATCTTCCTCTGACTGAAAGAACTGACATGCCAGCATCCCTCAGGCCAATTACAGTGTGATGATGTTTTCATTGTTTCACTGCTTCAGATATAATGAATGTTGCTGCTATGACACAAAAGTAGTCTTTATTATGAGAAAAGAGACTGGAAATAAACTGTGCATCCAGCTGCCTTGCTGGCTGTGTATTTTGCTGTCTGGCTCTCTGAAATGACAACTTGGATGCTACGTGGTTGCTGTGCTACCTGCTCTGATCATTTTGGATATGTGTATCTCTTTCACCTACCAAGTAGTTAGCCAAAAATGTTTCTAAGTAAAGTTTTAAATATTAGAAAGTCATGAAAAATCAGTCTTTAGGGTTTGACTGTTTTTCTTATGTTTTCTGTCAACTAAATTGGACTAAAATACTTGTACTTTGTGTCTAGCAAGTTACAGTTGAGAAGTACTTGTAGATCTTTTCCTTCCTTTTTAAGTAAGAATTTCCTCATTTTAAACAAAAATCATCCACAATTTCTGCTGTTCATTTGATCTTTTATTTTTTAATCAAACTTAGATTTTGAAATGTAGGATTTAGGGATGATACTAGGTTCTTCTTAATTTAAAACTAAACCAGAAAAATAAAGGAGAGCTCATCACTTATTTTTTCTTTCCCTCTTGAAAGTATTTCAAGCAACAGAAATGAGAAATATGTCATAAATGAAACCAACATGATGTTAGAAATAAAGTACTTTTTTGAGACTGTTGGATTTGGATCAAGAGATTGGATCTTCTTCTGACTTTGCTATGGATTTTCTAGGTGACGGTGTTTAACTTCTCTGTATGTTTGTGCAGCAGCTCTTATCTCTTAAGATTTTCTGGTACTTTGCATCCATATTTTTTTATTAACTGACATGTGGAGGGAGGGGAAAAGTGAATAAGATGCAAAGGGAGACACTGATTCCTTACTCATCCAAATGCTATCAAACGATGAGAAAACTTGCTTTCTGAAAAGAGTAATAACCTGCAGAATACAACACTGATAAATCTAAATGGATTGAAGTCTGTGTATATTTAAGATGAATGATCAAAAGAGCCAAGTGGCACAAAGTAGAAGTGGGATGAGAAACAGCAGTAATAATGAAGGCAATTAGTTTACTTTCTCTGAGAGAACAAGACGCTTGCTGCCAACTAAACATCAAATTGCCTGGCAGCTGGGGATGGTGTGTGAGGGGGCAGGAGCAGAGTGGTGAATTGGCAGTGGTTATCCTTTCTCTCTTTCCCAAAATGATTCTGGGCCTGGAGCAGATGGGAGAAGCACACTCCCTCCTGCAGAAGCAGGGCTGACCTGCCTTCCAGGACAGAGGGGAGCGGTGCTGGTGACCTGAAACTTGCTGCAGGTGGCTCCTCTCTGGAGGTTCTCCTGGAAGTGCCTGCAGGCCAGATCCTGGGGATGAATTAGTACTTTGCTAAAAGCCAGAATATCAGGATGCCTTTAAGTCTGATGAGATGACTTCTTGACAAGGTGAATGAGATGGGATGGTTTGGTGAGCAGGGATGGATGTCTTGCAAACGATGAGATTTGAATGTCTGATTTCTATGTTGAAAATGTAGCTCAGGGTGATGGCTCAGTCTGCCTGTGATGTGAAACACAAAGTAAGAAAACAGTGACGTGCCTGCTGAACTGAGAAAGATAGAAAGCTAGAAATGGTGCCCTGAGGCGGTTGGCCTGTAGGAATGGATTACTAGTAGTTGAATATCAGTGGAATTTAAATTCTGTGATGAAACTGTCGTTGGACAACTTTGTAGGAGATACATTTGGGTCTTAAAAGGCACCTAAACTAAGAACAAGTCATCATCTCATATTCCCGAACCTAGCCTGTGATGGAAACTCTTTTCATTGAGCAAAGCTGAAATGAGCAGCTTTATTTTTTGCTGATAGTGAACTATGAGGGCAATATACATTTGGGATTTTTAGACAGATATTATTTACCATATCTTTGCTACGTAATCACTCATAAATTCAGACAGAGTGCAACGCCTTCCTAGCGTAGTTTTAGGGGTTTCAAGTAAATGAGGTACATAAGACTTCTTAACAGAAACCTTTTCTTATGGGAAATTATTATCCAAATTAAAAGTACTTCTATGTACATTTTGTACAGAAAAAGCAGGAACAGAGACATGAGCCTTTACTTTCACAGCATGTGTATGATTTATCAGGCATTGCATTCTTTCCCTTTCCCTAGGTCAGCTACAGCATGCAGTGGGGGATGTAAGGTGCTTTTTATGGGGTTGCCTTTTTTTTTCCTCCTTTCTGTTACCTGAGATGTTTTGTACACATATGTCAACATAGCTTTTGTTAAGACTGCTTTAGAATTAGCACTATTAAAATAAACTTTTGGATTTAAAATTTCTATGTTGCTAGGATGAGTTCTCTGTTGTGGTAAAAAATTATAAATTATTTTCACAGAAAAGACTAATGCATGAAAATACTTGTTACTGTGAGAGACGACAGTTCTATGGTATTATATTTCGAAAAGCTGCCAAAAAAATACTGTATGAATAACTAGCAATGCTCTGAAATGTCTAGTGCTGTGCCTGCAAATTGCTCCTTGGCATGAAATGTGTTTTGCAGCTGTTATAAAGGTACATCAAAGCCTGGGCTGGGGGAAAATTCAAACTGGCAGGCAAAGAAAAAGTCCTGGGTGCAAATAGTTGATCTGCCCAGAGTGAGATGAAGCCAAATATTGTTTGTTCTGCATTGTCTGACAGAAGCATTGAGCAAAAAGTACATGCAGGCCAAATTCACTGCTTGCATAAACAAGCTGAATGTCACTGGAGTCAGCTGTTTGCACCAACAGTGAATTTGCCTTCCAGGTTTTAAATGATTCCTACATTCTTTAATGTCAGAACATAAAACAATGCTCATTACAGGGTCTAAATTAACTAATTATGCAAGTTTCCTGTTTCTTGCTGCGGAGGTGGGAGGAAGGCTCCTTGTACTACTGAGGAACCTTCTGCCCTGGTTTGTATCACTTGGATCTGGCACAAGGAGGTTCTCTGTGATGCTGTGCAGGGAGAGATGGAACTAAAGGCTCAGGGTCCTTGCCCAAATGCAAAGAGAGTCCCCTGGCAAGGCCCATGGGAGGGTCAAACTGGAGAACACAAATGAGCTGTGAGGCTGCAGCAGGGGAGGTGAGGAAATGTTTTTATTCCCTCTCTCTTGACTGGGTCAGACTTGGGGCCCTTGGGTGTTGCTTCTCCCCACTTGTGCACATGCCACAGCCCTTAGCTCTGCACTGTCTGTTCAGATCAGTCCTAAGGATATTCTGAATGGACTGCTCTAAGGCCTGCCTTAATTTTGCTTTTCTTTAGCCCTCTTGGGTTGGTGGATGGGTAGTATTGGGAGCCTACATGGGGGCTCAGTGAGGGGCTAGTCAGAATTTTTGTTGCTGCCACCCATGTCAGCCTTCCCTCTCTCCCATGCTCTTGCCCTGTTATCCTGCAAGTAGTGGAGGTAGAGTCTAGGGAAATCACTTCTAAGTAGGTCATACTCTGCAGGATGCATCCTGACACAAGGGACTCAAGCCTCACCCCGTATAGAAATGTGATGGTAATTGAAATCTGGTTTATTTTTCAAATCCCTGAGTATTAATACTAACACATTAACTAAATTTACAAGCAAAGAGAATAGTTTTGCCTGATAACAATGGTGTAGTATACCATCCACATCTGTTAGTAAGGTCCTCTGGGAGCTCCTCTCTGTTTAACTCTCTCTGTAATGATCTTGCTTTCACTGTTGTTGGGTTTTGTGTGATTACCCATCTTACAACAAGGGTAGAAATTAGTTTGGTTTTTTTAAAATTTTATTTTAATGATTCTGCTTTAAGTGACTTGATGTTATTGAAAGACTGATTGTTTAAAATAAAATAATATCACAACTTCTTCCTTCCCCAAAACAATGAAACTCTTTCGTGGGGACAAATTGCATTGAGAGCTTGTTTGTTTATTTTCCATCTGGCCATTTGCAGAACAAGAATGTAATTCTTGTTACTTTTGAACATCGTCAGTTTTCTACAGATTTTTTAAAATATATAGAATTCTGTGTTTTGTGCAGGCACAGTGAAACATTTTGCTTCAGAAGAATAATTCATAGTTCAAATGTTTTTGGATGATTCCACTTAATCTTGTTCTTAACAGCTTCCTCATGGGAACTAGATGTAACTCATGAGCTGAATTGCCTTGCTTTGCTCTGTCTTCCATGTCATCATGGCCTGCAGGAGAGAAAACCAATAAGAATAAATATTGGAAATTCCTATGACACTGGAACAACCTCTTTTTTTCTCATTACTCTGTTTCTTAACCTTTTATTATTTCTTTTATTGAATATTGGTGTACTCTGTGCTTTATAAAACATATGACAAAGCCTATGCCATGTGGCCCCTCTAAAATACCTGACTGAAAATGCAGGATGAATGAAGCTTAGTGAAAGGTCACGGACTTAGTCCCCCACATTCACATGTTTCAGCAAGTTGAGTTTTTAGGAAGTATTGGAATGAGAAGCAATCATTCAATAACTGCAGAGTGCTAATAACGGGAACAGCAGTTTTTGCTTTGCCTGGAAACAAAAATTCAAGCTCCCGAGTGAAAACTTGGCATTGGGACAGAAATTGTCATTTTATTTGAAACTGATTCTGTATATAGTTAATATGTTTGTTCTAAGGATTAACTTCAGTAAAAGGCATAAATGATTTGGCAGATGAGGAGGGTTTGCAACATTAAATAGCGAAGATTAATGTGCCAAAGCTGATTCCCACGTCAATGCTGCCGTAGAAAAACCAAAACGTACTTGTGGAACCTGGAATAGGACTTTGAGAAACAGGTAATTATCCTTTGATTTGGGATGAGTCCCCATCCAGAACCAGTGTGGAACACACTTATGCCTCTGATATGAACTACTGATGCTTCCCTGAAGGAAGCTGTAGCTTTTTATTTAGGAATGGCACAGAGACAAATATTTCAGCAATGCCTGAGTAAACAAGAGACTTAAGAGATGGGAATGAAAAAGTTGGTTATATGAACTTTGTATTTTGGCGTAGTAGCTTCCTTTACTGTCACAGAATTTCTGTTTTTGAGCATATTTTTGGCCTCAAATTTTTGTATATAGATGAAGATAAAATTAATTCTATACATCACATGCAGCTACTATGAGGAAAACAGTTTGAAAGACTGAAGTGATCCATTTATTAATAAGTGTTGTGTGTTAGAAATGACTCACGGTGAACACAGCCACTGGGAAAAAACTAAAGCCCTCAATTTACTAGTCTATTTCTGCACAATTTTGCTTTTGCACATAAATCAGATGGAGGCAGTCCTGCTACTGGTTTCTAAATGGCACTTTTTCTTCCATGTGTATAGACTTCCAAGCTTACTAATAACCTCTTGAGTTTGAACTGGTTTGGATCTGGCCTTTAATGAGATCTACATTAATGCAAGGAGATTTAAAACTATGTGGAACAATAATACTTTGAAGACCCTGTTGTTTGTCAGTAGGTCACTTCTCGAGCTATGTATCTTGATTTTCAGACCACTACAGTCAATATATATATTTTTTTTCTACAGGCTACCATTAAATCAGCTATATTTCCCAACTGTTTTTTTACTGCAAAATGACATAAAGAAAGAGCTTTTAATTTCTGTTATTGGATACAAAGGCAGAACTGCTGGGAAAAGGAAAGGAGGCAACCAGAATTTCACATAGAAATCAATTTGATAAATAATGGAAAACTCTGGGACTTTGAGCACTATATTTTCTGAACTGAATCTTTCTGGAGGTTGTTCATTTTACTAGGTTTTGTTTTAAAAGTAATGCTGTAAATTTTGGGAGA
This sequence comes from Struthidea cinerea, assembly GCA_013397865.1. Classification (NCBI taxonomy): domain Eukaryota; kingdom Metazoa; phylum Chordata; class Aves; order Passeriformes; family Corcoracidae; genus Struthidea; species Struthidea cinerea. The sequence continues at coordinate 2,398,528 of VZTI01003277.1, forward strand.
AACTGGAGGCATAGCTTCCAGATTAATGGCATTTTGTAAGGAAGGTGCATTCTATTTAATATGTGTAGTTGGATTTTTCCAAAGCAATTCAATATAAATACCTTGTAGATCTAGGTCTTAAAGTTTCATTTCCATCTGCATTGACTGCTTTAGTAGATCTTTGGATAAATGTCTAAAGAGCTTGGAAGGCAGAACAAGTATTTGATCCACCGAAATCTTCAGCTTTCTCCCAGAAAAAGATCAAGAGCAAATACTATTTTTACTGCTGCTTTCACATGTATGACTATTACTGAAAAGACATCTATAATAATGCTCAAGGAGAATGGGTGTTGCATCTATTATGCAAGTATTATAATGTTTCTAAACCAGATAAAAATAATGTTCTCAACAGACACTACAAAATGAACTCCAATCTAATTGCTCTCAACACTATATTAAATCACTCCCATTTGCACCTCGCTAATGATTTCAGATGTTCAAACAAGCCATTTTTAAACTGATCAAAGTCTATTGCGGTTCTAACACTGATTCATTTCACCATCTAATCAGGTCTCCGACAAATTCCTGAGTACTCATTCCCTTGGAAGTAATTTGCAAGTGGTAATACTCAGGGTATTATGAATTGGTGCAACATCCAGCTGCTTGGTAAGAGATACAGCAAAAAGCCTGTGTTTAGAAGAGCATAAAGGATAAGCTCACTTGGCCAAACTCATTGTTCATGCTATGACAATAGAGCAGACTTTGCATGTATACCTGAATGTGGCTTTGCACCTGGTTCTCAATGTTTTTTGTTGACGTATAGCTGTTACAGCATCTCAGGATCTGACTACCTTTGGCATTTTTGTTCTTTAGTGATTTCCCCCACTGAGGCTTCTTCAGAAGAGGGTCGAGATGAGGCAAGCATTTCTCTGGCACTGTCCTGCACAAATGTATGACAGGTGTATGACGATGTATGAAAGTCTAGCTTTACTGGAAAGCAAGCAGTTTCTGTATTTGCGTATTCCAGGCCTTCTAAGACTATTGCTAACTAAAATTCTTTTGGGCTTCCACCATTCCTTGTGCCAGAACCTCACAGCTCCCATGTATTTTTCCAAATGCTGCATTTGTGTAGAATTCCCAGGAAGTTCATTCTCATCCTGCCTGCAAGCTGTGCTCAGACTGTGTTTTACAAAGCAGCATCTTGGACAACAGCTTTGAATCTTGCCATATATTCCTAAAGGAATGTTTATTTTTTCCTCATCTAAATGGGCAGGCCAGTGGTTGACACGGATCTGTCTTTCTAATAGAAACAGGGCATTAGTTTGTATACAGTAAAAACCTGTTAACTTGACCACAGAGTTAACTGTAATTGCAAGGCACTGGTAACCTTCAGTTTGTACTATGTCATTTAATCACCTCTTCTTTGTCTTTCACTTTGAATTTCCCTCCCCACGAGGCTGTTTGGCCATGCATATTGAGGAATTTGCAGTATTAAGTTGGACCATGTTGAACAGATTAATGATTTTCCAAGAATTTGATACTGCTATTTTTCCAAAGAATATTCAAGTACACCTTTATTTAAAGTTAGAAATAATTGCTTTTCATATCCATTTTGCTGGTTTTATTGAAAATACAATTTCCATCATTTTAATGGGTCCAGAATAGGCATCTGCTTATTGTACTTAGCTGTCCTTTGTAAGTTTGTAGTAGAGACTCTACCGATGCCAGAGCTGAGCTGACATCTGCAAAGTGGTGTTTGCTAGCCTGCCACTTCTGCTCAGGAAATACTAATCAATTGGACTAGAGCCACTTAGGATGCTTACATGCAAAAATTCTGGCTGTTCTTCATCACTTGTTAATTAAACAGACAAAATTCTATCCATAGTTAAGGTCAGACATTCTGCTAGCTAATGACTTGTATGCATTGACTGAAACACTGCAGAATTTTTCCCTTAGTGATATTTTTAAAATACTTGAAATTGAGAGGAGATTGCTGACTAGATAATAATGGTCTTTGCACAACAAATTAAGTTCAAATATGCCATGTTGTTGGCTTTGATTTAGGAATGATTTAAAGTTCAAACTTCATAAAATAACACACCTCAAATCTGAATAACTCAGAGAACTCTGCAGGTACAAATGATTTGGATAGAAATAAACTTCTGCTGGGGAGGATTTAAATTAGGAAATGCATTTAAAAAGGAAACAAAAATAACAGCAAATGGACTCTAATTTTGTTGTAACAGTTGACAAGGTACGTCTTATGAAGAGTACAGAAAAATGCATGAAAAACCAGTGGAATTGTGAGGATTTTTCATATCTGTAAGTCAGGACCACTGCCCACCTTCATCCTGATTCCCACCTGCACACACATTTTGAGAGAGTCCCCTCACACACGCATTAGGCACCAACCAGGGCAGAGACTATCACACAGATCTTGTGAAAGTTATCCTGTAGAATTAGAGAGGGCACCAATCCTTGTCTACTTTGCCTCTGGATCTTGGATCTAATGGGCAGATTCCTGGTATCAGTAAGTATTTGCTAGACTTGCGCTAAAACCAGATACAGGATTAGAGTACAGCCTGCTCCAAGGGCCTGAGCCAGAGGAGTAAAATTTTGTTGGGGATGTGGATGGGTCTTGATCATCAGCTGTAGGGGCAAAGCTATGAGTTCCCATTTATGACCTGCTTAAAAGGAGATTTTAAGTCTTTCTTCAGAGTGAAAAATTTGGAGCTGTCTGTATTTAAATTTGTCCTCTGGAGAAAAAGGTTTATTCTCTCCTTCAAGAGCAAAAATTCTGGAGCTTTAAATTTAGTCTTTTACCTTGTGTGACAGTAGAGGGTGTCTAGAAGGCTCCTAACATTTGAAAGTTGGATTTGCCTGGCACCTTTGCTCCAAAGTACTCAACTGGGAACACCAAATAGCAGACCAGTCTGGATGTACATGTTTTCCCTTGCATTGAAGCACTGTGTATAATTATCTTGAATAGATGGAGTAATGTCATTAAAGAATTAATAGTGCTCAAAACAGCTAAAAGATATTTTGAGGATCTTTCAACCTAGTACTTTTACATCAAGTGCCATCTTAGCCTTTGTACAAACACTTCCTACCAAAATTATGCTGAAGGGAAGCTGATATTTAACAATAAATGTTATGAAAGAATATCTGTGTTTTGACATGGAGCAAAAAAACCCAACATCTTCGTACCAGATTTCCAACTTTATGTACAGCATTTTGGCAGATTTCACAGTCATTTTCCATAGCTGGAGTACTTTCTCAAAGAACAGAGATAAAAGATACCTGAGAAGGAGTTGATACATAGTGCAGGCTTAAATAACATTTAATTTTCAAATCTAGAAATGAAAAAACTACAGATTTGTTGTAAATGAACTGGCAACATAACTGAAAATACAGCTACAAATTCACAGGTATTTAAAATACTTTATTTCCTGTTATAAGCATAGTGAAATATTGAAGCATTTGACAAACAGCGGTAGGCTGTGTTTTGGTTTTTTTTTTTTAATGATTAATGCAGTGACCAATTGATAACTGATGTAATTGCTACCTTTCCTATAGTCTGGCTTTTCTAGCTATAAAATCTCAAATATTGTGAACTATATTTACACTTAAAATGAAATAAATTTGACTCTTGGCAACAGATGGGCTGCATGGATGCAGAATAGTGTACTAGCTGTAGTTCCAGTCACAAAATGGTTTTATGGACAAGGTACCCTAAGCCTATTATGAGAAGAGCTACAGCAAGTTGTTATGGTAACTGGAACTGTACAGTAACAGGGTAGGATTAACTACTTGATTTTTTCCCCCATGTGGACTACTACGAAGCATTGTTTTCCACATACAAGAAAGAAAAAACATTTCAGAAGAAAATTAATGAAAAATAGCCCAGTTGAATATTTGGATAAATTGGCTGTTGTACTTTCATGAAATGCCTTTACCCTCAGAAATGGCAGGTCTTGTCTCCTTTTGGGCAGAGATGAATAAATTTACTCCACTGAAAGTCAATGTTTGCTTTGATTGGATGCTTTTTAGTACATTGCTGCTTTTTGCTGTTCCAGTTTTATTATTGCTGGTATGGTGACACTGTTTCCATAGTTTTGCTTAGAGGGTGTTTGCACCATGAAATTTTGTGTCTCTGGGAAATCATATTTATGTTGCCATACTGCTGCAGCAGGGGTCTGGGAGCTGGAAGGACTCAGAAAAATGGTGGGCAAGATGGATGGGATTGTGGCTGTCCTTCCAAAGCCTGTGACAGCCACGTGGAACTTTGGTTATTCTGAATTCCCTTTGATAAGGAAATTTTTCTTTCATAGTTTAAAACTTACTTGAACCATGTTTAACAGGGACATAAATGAATGTTTCTATGATAATTTTCAGTACAAGTCATTTATTTGAGTCCTGCTTTTGTGTGTGTGTAAGACAGTTTTTCACTCTCATGCCTGTTGGATCTCTTTCATATGGATTTATGTACAATTTTTGAGGGAGGTGCATTTTTTTTCAGCAGTATGTCACAGTGTTTGATAAGTTCCTAGTATGTTCTTTGTCTTATGAGAAGTCTGGTTGCTTTTGTTTCATGAAGTATCTTTTAAAATTCCTTTTACAGATTGAATATGTTGACAAACCCTATAGCACTTTTATCAGATTTCTGACTCTGGCTATCTGAGGCTCTTTTGAATTGAAAGTGTTTACTAATAGGTTGCTAGAAATGCTGAAGTTTTTAGAATTTTGGTTGCTGAACAGGCTCCACAAATTGCCTTGGACACACTGGTTACCAATTCAGTAGGATTAGACCTGGTCAATTTTGTCATGAGTGTTTTTTTCCAAAGTACTTTACTCTTAACATTTGCAGTCTGCTTGAATTATAGCAGTGCTGAGAAATAAGAGTTAAACTTTAATGATGATCAGAGCAATCCTCTGGTTCTCTAGTTTCTCTCCTCTTTGCAGTTAAAACCTAGTGTTATACAAAACACTACAAATCAAAGGCTGAGTCAATGTCTTTCAAAACAAAGGGGGTCTCCATTATGCTGATATTTCTTGTAATGAATTCCCCTCTTCAGATTCATAAATTTAAGTGTGTGTCACTTAAAAATTTAGGACTGAACATTAGGGAATATAAAGCAGACAGTGTATATAAAATATGCCAAGAAATCAAAAAAGAATAGCAATGTAGGTTGCAAGATACCATCCTGATAGAGAATGATAAAATATGCATGGTTCAGATGACAATAACACAAATAAGATGCAACATTTTATAGAAGTGAACCACAGCTCCTGACACAGCTCTGGCACTATCACGGACTGGTGATTATTCAAATGTCTCCATGATTAATTCAGTTTGTATTGATGCAAATAATCCTAGAGGAGACCTGTGAGAGCTAATGCATTTTGCTTCTGTGGTTTTCCATTGATAGCACAAAACAGCAAAGAGGAAAGTAATTTTCATGATATTAATAATGCGATTGCAGAATCAGGTCATTTAAAAGAATGGTGCTGACTCAGCTGTAGTAGTGCAGGGTTGAACATGGAGATTAATTCTTGAGCATGCTACATAAAAATCCACTGCTGGATATCTCATTGCACTAAAGTGTATTTCCTCCTTTGTAGGAAATATTTAAAGTGACAGCAGTTGATTTGATGCCTTCTTTCCTGCTGTTAGGAATTCTTTTATAACATCAGAGCTCTTTCTGTTGAAGTATTTACCTTTATACGGTGAGAGGGGACTTGCCTTTCTCCCTCCTCCTTTCCAGGAATGGAAATTGGTTCCTTCTTTTATAATTCCCTGAAGGTCAGTGAAAGTCTGAGGGGATCATAACTGCTGTGCATGAATAGCTGTCTCAGCCAATGAATCCTATTAAAATCAGTGATGAAAGGGAGAAAACATTTTCTTTTTTTGAAAGGACATCTTCATAGATGTCACTGGAGGCTGGCTCCTGGCTGGCTCTTGCTACCTTGGGTAGTTTTAGTGGCAGACATCTGTGCTTTTATTTTGCTTTTTTTTTATGACCAGGTCAATAAGCTTAGCAGATATGCTAAAAAAGTGATTCTTGCACAAGTTCCTGAGAGAGAGAGAGATAGAAATACAAGAAAAAACACGTAGCCATTGGGGTTTTTTAAAGAACAAGTTGCAAATGCACCACATAAAAATTTTGTTCCCTATACTTAAAAATGCAAAATGGAAAAAGTTTAAGTAAAAAATGCTTAAAACAAGACTCTACTTGTGGGTTGTTTTGTTTTGTTGGTTCGTTTGGTTTTTTGTGTGGAGTTCTTGGGGGTAGGCTAAAAGGAATAGGGAAATAATTTCTATATATTTGCAATGTACTGTTTCCACATTAGTGATATTTTGGCTTGCTTTGGTACAGAGCAGGAAAAGCCTGTTTTTCTCTTGTGGAACTACAAAATTAAAAACTAGCTGAAAGTTAGACATACATTTGTCCCTTTATTTCTTTCTAATATTTTTAACATTGCATTTTTCTGATCCTAACTAATTTTTGTTTAAATAATATATTACTTCCAGAGTAAATAAGAAAATAATGTAACACAATCTAGAAAAAAAAAAATCCTATATTAAATGGGGTCAGTTCAAGATACTTGCAGTTTTAGCTTGCTGGTGACCAGGAAAAAATGAGAGGAGAGCATTAGTGAAGAATATTAGGAACATCATCTAGTAATTAGAGACAGGAATATTTCTGAGGTTCTGTAACAACACTGGAAGTGAGAGACTTATTTTCCTCCTTAGCATCTTGAGTGGTAAATAATTGGACTATTTTGGCCTCCCTGCTCTTGAAAGTAAAGACAATATTTTCTTGCTGAGCGTTGTTTCCACATTTTGTGGTTTAAAATAGGTCAGATATGTGCCATCTCCTTTGGCTGTGTGTTGAGTCATATCACATAGCTACAAACCCACTGTCTTCTCTGAGGAAGTTGCAGCTTACTGTCTGGGAATACAGACTGGGGCTGAGAGAATTGATTTTTACTGAGAGTGCAGCATGGTAGTCCAGCTGCCACAAGGCCTCCTTCCACAAGTATCATCTTAAGTTTGCTTCCCAAGTGCCAAGATACTTTTTGGGTAGGATTTGGAGGGGGGATTGTGACAAAGCCTTTGATGCTGATTCAAATCATCTAACTCTTTTGCTACTCCTGCCAGGTTGGATTTGTACCTTGGTGCATTGCCAAGCATGGCCCCAGCTGCCCTGCTGATGCCCAAGCCCTTAACAACCCCAGTGCTCTCCATTCAACTTCCCTGGCCTCGCTTTCCCCTTGGTGTTTCCCCTCCGGGTGCAGGTCTTACCCCCTCCCCTTGCTGTGCTGGAGGGGTTAACACTGCTGTGTGCCTTGCTGGCTGGCTCCTGCAGTCGAAAAACAGCGAAATGCAAGCCCATTTAAAAGGCTTCTGCTCTCTACTGCTGATGTCCAGACCATAATCATGGCCTTGCTGCCCTGAGGGCTGTCACAGGTCCTTGTGCAGCCAGGGGAAATGGAAGGCAAGAGCCTTCCTGCACTCCCTTGTCTTGTTTATGAAACAAGATTTACTCATGAAATGATCATAAATTTATGAAAACCATAGTTAAATGTCAAAATACTACTGTGTCAGTCTGTACTAAGCTTCAGCTGAACTAAATTTGGGTTCTGTACTATTGAATGCTGAGATGTGTGAAATTTGGCTGAGTACAGGACAGTTGTTATCATATTTGTCTGTGCTGAAGGACTGAAAATTGGTATATTGCCTCCAAGTTTGCACAGGTGGAAGAATGATGTGGAAGAGTGAGTCATATCAATTTGAAATAGGAATGAAGGCTAAAAACGATTGTTTTAGTGTTTGTTTTTACTCTTGGTGTGACTCCATTTTTAACCACTTTATTATCCTCTGTAGTTATTTTTTGCAAAGACATTTGCCAAGGATTAGTTTTTGTTTGGTTGCAAATACTATATGGCAGCTGGAAGCCTTTTTATGAGGCTTTCAAAAGCTGTGAAACTGGTTGTCAATGTGTGAAAAGTTCTTTGCTGGTACTCTAAACTGCCTTTCATTAGGATGTTGTATATTTAATGATTGCTAGCCCAATGGGGCATGCAGAATTTCCTGCTGTGGTCTTCTGTAAAAATTTATTGAAGAAAGACATTGGAAAAATGTTGCTGGTATGCAATGATGCATGGAAAACATTTGCCTTTGTGTAAAAGTGATGGAAATCCTCAGAACCGGTTGCTAGATTAAAACTAAGCCTTGGTTATTCTAGCTGAGTTATCTGCACACAGATATTGGCAGGTAGGGTAGGTGTTAGGTTTTTATCACTGCCTTTAGGCAGCCAGAAAACTTTCAGATCCAGGATTAAAATATTTTTCTTTTGGGACAGAAAAGTAAAATATTGTTTCTCACTTGTTTACACGCACGTGCAAAATTACAGAACAGCAACTAGAAATTGGACCATACAACCTATGAACAGAATTTCATCTTTCAATGCTTAACATGAAATTTTGAGATGTGGTGTCTATCATAAATCTTGTTGCAGATTCTCCCTGTTTCTATGTTTCTAGCAGTATGTTAATTTGTCAGAGTCTGTGTTTTTCGTGTGTGGTGTTTTGTTTTGTTTTGTTTCATCTTCATTTGTTTTGTTTGTTGCCATTTTGGAATAGCATGGCTCTCAGAAAGCAGATGTCAAAACAACCAGTGAACTGGATGCATTGGATCAAAAAGGTCTGACTGAGGAAAATATGATATAGCTCAGGCTAGAGTGGAGCTGACACAGTCCTGAACTAAAGCTACTTGAGTGGTTTTCTGAAGTAAAAATGTTCAGGGATAAAAAGGCAATTTTTAGACCAGTGACTGGAAAGGAAGTGACTGACACGAGAGTTGTAAGAAGTAGATCCTGTGTTTGCTTAAGCATTAGGTGGTATTCGAGGGGTACTTGCAGGCCAGACACTGCAGCTTTTTGAGCTAAAAACTAGATTGTATATTGAAAATACATTCCACATTCTAATTTCTAGCCTGTCAGTCTGATAATGAAACTGTGGCTGTGGTTATTCTGCTGATGTGTTCACTTTAGATTTTAGTTGTAAATCCTGAAATTGTAAATATTTGGTCGAAGACAAACAATTGTATCAAGAGCAGCATGCTTCTGCTAACTGATCTTTCATATGGCTCAATCCTCTCAAGAGGGTCAATCCTCTTCCAGACCTACTGAAAGTTTACCTGGAGTCATGATGAAAATCCATTGGATGGTGTAGCTGACTATGACATTATGCAACCTGACATTACCTAGAAGGAGCTGAGCTAAGATATGAGCAATTTAATGCATGGTATAGTGCATTGTTCAGTTGTGTAAGGTGATATGGCTCCAATCAAAATGATCCAGGGGTGGGGGCCAAAGCACAACCATATGGAATGTTAACAATATACATGCAAGGGTTTTAGTTTAGACCTGAAGTGTACTGTGAAGTAATTTCTGCCACAGTACAGTATTCTCTGCAGGGAGGATGAATCCTCTGTGTGAGTTCTTGCATAATAACATCTGAAAGACCCTCTATCATCCTCTGTGCCGTCCTGCCCAGCAGATGATGCAGCTTTGGAGTCTACAGCATTACAGCATGTTTAAACATAAATCCAAGTGACTTAGGAAGTTTTAACTCAGAACACATCCATGTCTCAATTAAGAAAATACGTAACTTATTTATTGATAATCTGTCCGTGGGCCACCAAGATGGACTGCAGGGTATGTGCCCTTTGAGGGAGCTCGGCTTGTATACAGTCACGTAGAGACTAAGGAGTGATCTGGTAGATATCTATGACTACTTCAATATGGAGAGTTATTAAAATGAGAGATCCAAACATTCCTCAGATGGTACAGATGATGTATCAGGGGGCAACGACCATGATTTCTGCAACCCTTATTCCCAGGAGTGCAGTGCAGCACCCAACCATTTTACTTTCTTTGGGGGTTTTCTAGTGATGACCAGATTCAGTTCTGCTGATAATCCTGCTTGGAGGGTGAGACTGGACTGGACAGCTTCAGTGGTTTCTTGCAAGCAACCCTGCAGTGATCTTGTTCTCAGTTTCCTTGATCAAATTTGAACCCCTAAGAACCTGAAGGCAACCATTCAGCACTCCACCAAGCCAGAAGAAAGCATTCAGACACTGTCATTTTGGCTCTTCAGGCAATTAAGGTCTATTTCAGCAGAGATTTTTTAATAATCTTCTATAGGAAGCACAGTGGGAGTTGCTGCTTCAAAGGGAAAGTATACTTTTTTGACCTTGACTTCTTGAAAATAGGCACACAGCAGCATGTGTATATTTATGCAGGGAAAAACAATCCTACCAGATCCTACTTTGCATATGTAATTTGGTTATAGGGAAGAGAATGAGAGAACAAGCTGCTTGTGGCAAATATAAATAAATTAATTCATTACTGCATAGCACTTCTTGCTGTGACATTATAGTGTTTTTCAAATCTTGTTGTACAAAGTCTTATTGTCTTGGTTTGACCAGATGGACTAATGATCTTTTGGGTCCTGTTATCTGTAGTCTAATGACACTTTAAAATATTTGGATTCTGCAGCAGACCACTATTAAATACACCATTAAAAGGCACATATAAGAGTGCTGGTTATTTTTTTGGGTGTGATTAGTGCTGTGTGAATGGAAAAAAGGGATTCCTGGTAAGTCTTTGTGAATGTGGTACAGATGTAGAAACTAAGCAGAGAGAAAAAAACACTTGCCATGGACTGCACAGTAAATCATGTGCTTCTTTCTCTTCATTAATTCTGATGATAAAATGGATGTGAAATCAATACTTACACTGATCAGGAACAGCTGTTGAAGATCTTTTAGCAGAACCCAAGTAGAAATAATGTCAAGTCAAAATAGCTCTATAAGTAATTAGGCACAAATTAATAAAATCACAAAAGGTAGAGTCATAATATGAACTCTGATTGTATCCCAAAGAGAAGAGAAAACTGAGAGGATAAAATATTCTTGATGTATATGTGCAGTGACTTCTGCCTGGGAATTTAGATTCATTTCATCAGTGTAAATGCTAAATATCTAAACAGGCAAGATCGAAGTGATTTCTGTGAGGCAGGATGGGGAAAGCAGATGCTGCTGTTCTAATTATAAGGACATCTTGTCACTGAGATTTGCCAGCTGGATGTATTTATTGATCCTCAATTGGTTTTGGGTTTATATGTGATAGTGATGACCGAAGGACTCTCTTAATATTTTTTTTACAATTAAGCAGCTGAAAATGTTGTAACAGTTAGCCAAATGTCCAGCACAGAGCTGGATAAACACTTCATGTATATGGGTGAGCAACTGGCTGACGGGTCAGGCACAAAGGGTTATAATGAATGGGGTGACATCAAACAGGTGTCACTAGTGGTGTTCCACAGAGCTCCATCCTCTGCCCTGTGCACTTCAACACCTTCATAAAGGACTTGGATGAAGGACTGGAAGGGATACTAAGCAAGTTTGCAGATGATACAGAACTGGGAGGAGCTGTTGAGTCCCTCAAAAGCAGGGAGGCCCTGCAGAGAGACCTCAACAAATTAGAGGACTGAGCAATCACCAACCATACGAAGTTCATCAAGTGAAAGTCCTGGATTCTGCACCTGGGATGGGGCAACCCTGGATGTACAGACAGACTGGGGAATGAGATGCTGGAAAGCAGTGCCACAGAAGGAGACCTGGGTGTCCTGGTCGACAGAAAGCTGAATATGAGTCTGTGGGGATCGGTGAACATGCCTTTGTGTAGGGGCGGCCCAAAGCATTCCCCTGGGATGCTCTGTTCCTTGGTATGGTCTGTCCCGGTTTGAATCTCCCAGTTGGCTGTAAGCCTCGTCACTCCCCTGGCATTCTCCCATTGGTCCCCATTCCCTAATCCCACCTTTCTCCCTGGCTCCGGATAAAACGAGGACCCTCGGGATCGGGTTTCAGATTTGCTTTGGAGTTCAGCTGTAAGCATGGAATAAACCATCCAGCAGGATGAAAAGCGAATCTCCTTCCTGCCTCTTTGCCACTTGACTGTATTACCGAATATGCCCCAGGTTCTGTGGGCTAGCAGGACCCCATGCAACCAGGCTAAAATTACGGTATTATGAGTCAGCAGTGCCCTGGCAGCCAGGAAGGCCAACCGTTTCCTGGGGGGCATCAGGCACAGCATCGCCAGTCAGGCAAGGGAGGGGATTTTCCTGCTCTGTTCTGCCCCGGGGCGGCCTCATCTTGAGTGCTGGGGCAGTTTTGGGCACCACAATATGAGAAAGTTATTAAGATATTAGAGAGCAAACAAAGGAGGGCAGCAAAGATGAAGGGCCTTGACGGGAAGCTGTATGAGAACAGCTGAGGTCACTTGGTCTGTTCAGCCTGGAGAAGAGCAGACTGAGGGGAGACCTCATTGCAGTTACAACTTCCTCATGAGGGGAAGAGGAGCAGCAGACACTGATCTCTTCTCTGCAGTGACCAGTGCCAGGATCCAAGGGAGTGGCCTGAAGTTGTGTCAGGGAGGTTTAGGTTGGATATCAGGAAAAGGTTCTTCACCCAGCGGGTGGTTGGGCACTGGAACAGGCTCCCCAGGGAAGTGGTCACAGCATCAGCCTGACAGAGTTCAAGAAGTGTTTGGACAATGCTCTCAGGCACATGGTGTGACTCTTGGGGGTGGTCCTGTGAAGGGTCGGGAGTCGGACTTGATGATCCTTGTGGGTCCCTTCCAACTCAGCTTATTCTGTGGTTCTGTGACTTCCTGCAGTACAATTTATTGCCGGGAAAGCTCTGCAGAAGAAATTAGCTTATCACAACATATCACAAAAGACAGGTAGATCCCTATACATCAAGAGCAATATTTAAGCATTTAAGAAACAAGCTCTTTCATACCACTGCAGTGTTAAGATTATTAGTGAAGGAAAAGCAGAGCTCATTTTGAGTGTACATGGTTTTGTAAGGGAGAAAGAAGTCTGTGGCTCAAGTAAATGTCAGGTAGCTAAAAGCTCAGATAATTTCAGATTTTTTAATGTAATTCTTAACAGGATTTTAAGTAAATCACATCTCTTTATCTTTGTGATTAAAAAAAAGGGAACAATCCCTCTTTTCTTTTCCTTCACCGTGCCACAGAGCAATGGAGATTTGTTCACTCCCGAGGAAAACATGAGCAGTTAGGATGATGTACAATGCTATGTCTCTGTGTGGTTAAATAACTGCAGTTTTCAGTGATATCTGTTGCTGTAGCTGCTTAGTTCGATGCAGCCAGCTGTGACTCTAGGGAGGGTATCAGGCCCTGGAACTCTGTTCCAAAGCCTCAGAAGAGATCAATCCACTCCTTAAGGTTTGTTTTCCTGGTCCAAACAGAGCCATAGGGCTCATACTTTCTTGCTGAGTAGAAGAGAGAAGGTCTGGGGCCTGGATGTTCTGTGTGGGGCTGATGGCCCCTGGGCAGGGTCCAGCCTACTGGGTTAGGCTGATGTCACTGCAAGCATCCTGATGGGAGCTGGTGCTGAGAGCTGGTCCCAGAGTGCTCCAGCCTCCCTGACAAGCTCTCCCTCCTCTGTCACAGCTGTGCAGGTTGGAAGGCTAGACAGCACTAGTAAAACTTATGTTACATCAATCCAGGGTCTTACTGGATTAACTTCTACTAATACACATTCCCAGAGATGCAGAATCCACTTCAGCCCCTAAAATTTGATGAAATTGACTGGAGGGAGATAATGAAATGTTTTTACATGAAATAAAATCTGCCAGCATATTCTGCATGCTCAGGCCTGGCACTGCTGTGTAGGTGGAGATGTTGCCTTAAATGTGCACTAGGAGGCACTTTAAGACTGGTTAAAGGAAGCAGAAAACTTAGCAACACTAATTCCACATCATCATGAGCAGAGTAAACAGTCTGGTGCAAAACAAAATATAAAAAAAACATAAGCAATTAAATATGTATTTAGCAGCAAGTGTGATTCGATTTCTGTTTTTCCCGCAGCAACTGCACTTGCTGAAAGTGGACATGCAACAGAAAATTACATTCTTGTTCTAAACAGATTGCATCTTTGTCGTCTTGTTCTTCTAAATAAACGGACTTTGCTTTTCAGCATCTAGCCAAACACAGGATCAGGTGCTATATTTTTCTGTTAATCAGCCTGTGTCTCTACAGCTATCTGTGATGGTAGGTTTGCAATTTTTTCATTTCTTCATAGGAACTGCTGAAATATCTGTTCTCCAACATTCTATTTTATTTCCTTCAACCGGTTTTATCTGACTTAAGCCCATGCAGAACTGAAGTTCTGTTCCAGGACAGCCCTCTGGAGTGTCTCCTGAGCATGAGAAACTGGTTTTGCTGCCATTTTAATGTCCATTCCCCTGCCAGGGATATGTGTTGCCAAAGTGTTTGAATTCTGTAGTGATTTGTCTTGTTAAGCATATTAGAATGACATAAAAATTATAACTCCTAGTTCTAACAGAATTTTCTCCTTCTGAATAGTTTAGGGAAGCTTAGAAGTAATCAGATTAATTTGATAGGTGCAGATAAGCTAACAGAAACATAGCTTCTTTTATAATCTTTTTATAGATTACTTTCCACAAAATGACAGACCATCCTTTTGCTAAGAATTTGATTTTGTAGTATCAATAAGCTACATAAACTGTGAAAAGGTAGATAAGAATGACCTATTCAGATCGCAGCAACAAGAAAAAGTACAGTATGTAGCTGAGATGAATTAATGTCTTGCAAGAACTGTAGGTTTATATTGGTCAGCATATAAAATAGCCACACAATAAATGCAAACCTTTTTTAGAGTTTAATTTGTGGGCTACATTGTCACTTTTTTCCTTTTTTCCTGCCTCTAGTATGCATATGACTGCAGTTCATTGTTTCTGATACCGTTTCTCTTGCTTATTTTAAGATACTGATAGAACTGTTCAGCATTACTGGATGCACCATTTTTTTTGGTCAGGAATTATTGTTTTGTTGAAGCTGAAACATTTTGTGGAAACAACGATTTAAAAACTTTCTCAAGAAGGTGCCTCAGCATCAGGAATACTGACGTAGTGCTAAAAATATGTTCACCCAAGAACAGCTGACAGCCAGGCATTGAGGATGAGTGTTGCTTTTCGTTTGGTACTTATGCTGTACAGAGGCCTCTATGCAACCTCTACATAAAGGGTTATATAGCTGTATCTATCCCAAGTGCCATCCCAATCTGTTATGTAAAATTATTCTAAGAAAAGTCTGAGAAAGTCAGAAAACTAATGCGAACAGAGAGCTCTGCAGGCACAACCCCAGGGCTGCTCTCGACTGTAGTATCTGCATAGTCAGATGTTTGCTCTGAGCCGGCTTCAGCCTGAAGCTTTCAGACCTGTTATTGTGCAGCTATGCCTGCAATAAAATGCCCTGCTCCTGACATGGGCATCTGGGCACAGCACAGGCAGAGATGTGTGCTAATGGGGCTGCTGGGGTACACATGGGGCCACAGTTACTGCTTCCTCTGAGCAGACAGGAGGCATGTCTTTGTCTTTACAGTAAACAAGAAGAGTGTGTGACTAGAAATCAATAGGTTGAACTTAGCAGATGAGAAATGAGGTCTAATTGGTGATTAAAGAACACGGTGGTTGAAACAATTAGATGTCGATCCATTTACTTCTCTCCTTTCTGGGGGGAAAGCTAAGTTGAAAAGCTTGAATTTCATGGCTCTTGTCACATCCTGGGATCCCTCATGGCATTTGGGGCTTTGAGTATCCTGGACTTGGGAGAAAGACAGAGACTGATCAGACAGTTTGAGTGAGAAGGGATCCTGGAGGATATCTGGTTGTCTGAAATTGATGTCTCACTCTTACAGGGTCTCTGACCCCTGCTGTGACTGCTTCCTAGCCAGGTGAGACTGCTCTTCTGAAATATTGTGCTGGGAACCTTTGAACAAAGATGCAGATAGATGTTTCTTAGGTGATGGTAAAAGTGGTGTAAATTTACTTACAAAGAGGCAAAGGTTGCTGCCTCTTTGTCAGCTTTATAATCTGCTCCTTTTCTTTGTCTGTCCATGATGAATTATGTGCTAGAGAATATCTTTCAGTAGTATTGAATAAGTATGTCTTGTGCCAATATATGAAGTTAGTTTTAAACGTTCTATTTCAAATATAGTTATTAGTATTGCTTTGGAGGTGTTGGTCTTTGCAGGGATTACCAATGGGTCTTGAGTAAATTTCCCAAGTAGGTGCTCCAGTCTGCACTGAGATGCTGTGGTTATGCTGACAGCAACAATTATGTAGTTAGCTTAAAGCTAGTTTTGGTGTGTCTATGTGCACAGGAGTGGTGCAGGACATGGCTGTGCATACGTGCAGGTATGTTTATGTATATCATATAACTGTACCATGTGATGAAAGGTTCATAAACAGGTAATCTATGTTCTACCTTTTTGATGTTGTTGGTACTTCTTATTTTGTCTTGTTCTCTTTTGTTCTTAAAATTAACCTAGTTCATCCCACGGAATGGTTCCTTATAAAGGACTTCTGATAACATTGTTGTCATCCTGTGCAATGTGCTTGGTGGTAGAAAAGATTCCATTGTAAAACAATCTCCCATGTAGAAATACTTCCTTTCAGGTTTCAACTTCTTTTTTGCTTATTTTTCTGTTTTCCATAAACTGTTAAAAAATATAAGGGTTATTTTCTGCTAAGAAGCTAAAGTGTGCAAATCTTTGATTTATTTTAGTGCTTGATATTGTAAAGGCATAGTAAGGTCATCGTAGCCCTGCAGACTTTTTTTCCTAACATAGTCCACTGAATTAACCCATAGGGCATTAACTGGAGACCGAAATTCAAGTCCCTTCTTTGTTTAATTCAGAGCAGGAGAGTGAACCTCTAGCTCTACTTTCCTTTGCAGGTGCCAGAGTCAACAGGATAGACTCAAGTGGCATTTTATTTCTCTTTTGTCTTCCCCTTCCCCTTCTGGTTCAAAACTGCAAAATAAAAAAAAAAAAATCTGACAAATAGAAATATTTTGCAAACTAGACAGCCATTTTTTTTTCATCACTGGTTCTAGAGAATATTTTTTCAATTTTCTAATCCTTTTGTTAGCAAATACAGTCTTGTATGTAATCAGAGTGGAGAAAGGATGCAAAAATACTACGAAAATATTCCAGCACAGAAAACTTTCCTGGGGGGTTTTCTCATCTCTGCTCTTATATTATGAACATTTAAAAATTTTTTTTTTGTGAAGTTTGAAATCCTCAGTGGAAAATTACTGCAAATCAGAGTAATTCTTCCTGGGAGTTCTACTGCCAGAAAATATAGCTTTGAGTCCATAGCTAATTATAATGTCTCTGCTTAGGCTTTTTAACTAGAAGAATCTCCTCCATCAGCAGTTCCCAATGTTTCCGGCGCAGTGCAGCATACACATGTTCCTACAGCACTCCAGGGCTTGTAGGTCATGATCCTTTTCTGTTATGGATATGAATGCATTCTTGTAATGTAGCTAAAACAGAGGAGTGTTCCCATCAAGTGAACACAAGTCTACATGTGACACAACGAAAAGTCTCTTGCACTTTGGTTGTGTGTTTGGGAAGGTGACCCAACTGATCACAGAACCCCAGACTTGCTGAGGTGGAAAGGGATATCTGGAGGTCGTCCAGCCCCCTTTCTCCGAGAAGGGGTCAGCTAGAGCAGGTTGTTCAGGGCTGTGTTAAATCTGGTTTTGAAAATCTCCGAGGGCCAAGATTCCACAACCTCTCTGGGAAACCTGTTCCAACGCTTAATCTCCCTCACACTGAATATGTGGGCTTTTTTCTTCTTCTTCTTCTTCTTCTTTTTTTTTTTTTTTAATGGTTAAATAGAACTTCACGTATTTTAACCTAGGGCTGGTACCACTGAGAAGAGTGTGTTTCCATCTTCTTTACTGACAGTTTTCTTTTCTCCAGGCTGAAGATTCCCAGCTCTCATCTTTTCCTCACGTGACTTACTCCAGTCCCTTAATCATCCTCATGGCCTGTAAATGGACTTGCTCCACTGTGTCCATGTCTCTCTTGCTCTGGGAATCCCAGGACTGTCCCAGCACTCAGTGGCTTCACCACTGCTGAGTGAAGAAGGATCACCTCTCTCAGCCTTCTGGCAACACTCTCCCTAACACAAACTAGGAGACTTCTGACTGCCCCACAAGGGCACATTGCTGGTTAATGATCGAGTTGTCCATTCTCTCCTTTGCAGAGTCTCTTCAGAGCTGCTTTCAAGCTAGTTGGCCCCCAGCCTGTGCTGATGGATGGGATTATTCCTTCCTAGATACAGGACTTCTGCTCTTCCCTGTTCATGACCTTTCTGTTGGCTCATTTGTACAGGCTGTTGCGCTGGCTCTGTAATGGCAACACGATCTGGTGTACCAGTCACTCCACCCATTCATGTGCGCTCCGGCCCATGTTCTAGGTAACTAGTGAACATGTGAACCAACACCGGCCCTAGTATCAATGCCATGGGGACAGTTTTAGGGGTTGATGTCACCTGGACCTTGTGCTGCAGATCACAGCCCTTTGATCCTGCCAGTTCAGCCAGTTTTCAATCCACCTTGCTATCCACTAATTTACTCTGTATGTCATCAATATGTCTATGAGAAAGTTATGGGAGAAAGTGTCAAAATCCTTGCTAAAGTCAATGTAAAAATGTCTTCATAAATGCATATACTGACTATGCTCTCCTTTCATATTTTTGGAAAGTACTTCCAATTTTTTTTCTTCATTACCTTCTCAGAGATTGAAATGAGGCTGACTACCTTGTAGATTCCCTGCCCCATTCAGCTCCAGATGGGTTTTGTTGTACCTGACACCATGACTGCACATTTTGACTGTATTGCTGTATTCCTCCCGGGACAACTGTCCCTTTTGCCACCTCTTATTACTCTTTTTTTATAGTTGAGATTTTCAGGAGCTGTCTGCTACCTTTGTTTGACTTTCTGCACATTGGGGTGGATGATTTTTGAATTTGGAGGGAAACGATCCTTGAAAAATGGTCAAAGTCTGCATGAGCATGAGGGCCTGTGCATATGAGGCTTATTACAGCTGTCTGAAGAAGGCCGCAAAATCCAGTATTTCCTCATGATATTACTGATTTTGGTCTGCCCAGTGATTCTGATTTATAAGCTGTCAGCTGGCTCATCACCCATCTGCTGTTTTCACATCAAGGGCAACCCTCCCTCCTCGCCATCCTGACCATCCAAGTGGTGGATGCATCTGGATCCACCATTCCTAATAAAGTTTCCTAATAAGCCTGTATTCACCCATTGCATCTCTACCCAAATGAGGTTGTAGCCCTGTAACAGATATCTAATTACTCCTGCCTGTTCCCCATGCTGCACATTGGTGTACAGGAGCTTCGGAGAAGCACCAGTTTACGGATTTCAGAGAAAACATACGTGATCTGCTGTCCTTTTGTCTCTTCATTTGTTTGCATAGACTTGAGGCATCCTCTTCAGCTCAGATTGAGGTGTTTCCTGTCCACATCATATTGCACACTGTACTTGCCAACCCCACCCATCATTTCCTTTCTGCATTGGCTGTTGCCAACTTCCTGGCCCCCTTGTTCCTGGTTTGAAGGTTTCTTCATTAGGTTGGGCAGCCTAATGTTATATGGCCAGTTGGTAAAGATACTTTTGCTCCACTTGTTGAGTGGATCCTGCTTCTTCCAAGCAGTCCTCAATAACCAGAGGATAGCAGGACTAGTTGCTTCAGTCACTGTGCCCTATGTCATGTCATTGCTGCTGCCTAGGCGCATACAAAGATTTTTTTTAGCCCCTTTATGCACAAACTGATGCACTCTATGCTTCTCTGTAGTTCCTGCTGAAAGGGTGCTTGACCCTTCCTAACACCGTGATTAGGACTAGAATGCCCTTTGACCAAGAGCAGCTATGAGATCTTGTTAGAAGCTGCTAGAGCTTGCTAGAGAGTTCAGTCTCCTGTAGCTATCCTTGCCTGGCAGCAGCAGGAACCTTGAGGCCCCTCAGAGTACCCAGTAGTCCTCCAGCAACCCCAGGGGTTCAGGAAGATCTAGAAGCAGGGTCCAGAAACTGCTGTGCAAGCTGCTGTGTCTGAATTCAACACTGAGGCAGTTGACTAGAAGCAGGTTCTAATTGCCTGTTTGAGGCAGTTTTTCTTCCTTCCTGCCTATGCCTAAGGTGCCCTGACTGCAAAACAGCAAGTGGAGACATAAATGAATCATACTTGTGCACTACCTCTGAACCAAGGCTGTAGGTTGAGTGTTTCTTTTGTATTTATTATACACAGAAAGATAGGACATGGAATGAAAGACTTCCTTTGAATTTTGTCCTCAGTTGACTAGTTTTTTAAAAATCATTTTCTGCATGTTTCAAGTTGCTCAGAAACAGCCTACTCTGGATTGAAGAAAACCAGAAATATACCTAATGTTGTAGATGGCAGGAGACTCTGCCTACTGCTGACACTTTGTACTGTTTTGTTATCATAAGTACAATGGAGGAGCACTCTTGTTGTTAAAAGTTTTCTTTCCATCTGCTCATTCTGACTTTAAGCATAAGCCTGCTTAACACAAAGGGAAGGCATCCTATCTAACAAGGAGAGGTTCAGGAGGGTTCACTGTAAACAAACTGATGGCAGAATGTAAACAGGAGCAGTGTATTCTACTACAGATGGTTACCCCTCCCTCTTGCCTTATAATTTCCATGTTCATAATGAAATATTTTCATTCCTTAGAATCCTGTAATGAAATGTGAGTTAGCAAGAAATGGAATTTTTGATAATAAGGTTGAATTCTTCATCTGCTGCCCGTGATAATAGATGACTGAAGAATAAAAACCCTGACGTCACAGCTGACCTTGCTTTTGGGCAGAAGTTGGACTAGATTGTCACCTTCCAATCTGACTTTTTCTGTGATTTTATGAATTATCTCCTATATGAGATTCTATAGCAATATTTTTCAGTATAGCAGATTGATATTTAACTGCACCAGTGTAGATCATAGTGCCAATATAAAAAAAATGTATCTTACCTAATTTCTAACCTTTCTGTTGTATTTCTTCCATAAGTTGTTACTGGATGAATGAAGGAATTTGTGATGTGCTCTATTTCTATCTAGAAGCTAATATTAACTACTTTGAAGATGGTGGGTGGGCTGTAGCACTTGTCCTGTGAGGAGAGACTGAGGGAACTGGGCTTCTTCAACCTGGAGAAGAGATGGCACATAAGAGATGGGGACACCTAGAATCAGCTTCCTGTGCCAGAGAGATCATGGAGATGGAGTCAGGTTCCAGGATTCAGACCTCAGAGTTGGCTCTGCTTTGAGCAGGAGGTTGGACTAGAGATGTCCTGAGATCCCTTCCAAGCTGAATTAACCTGCAA
This sequence comes from Struthidea cinerea, assembly GCA_013397865.1. Classification (NCBI taxonomy): domain Eukaryota; kingdom Metazoa; phylum Chordata; class Aves; order Passeriformes; family Corcoracidae; genus Struthidea; species Struthidea cinerea. The sequence goes on from VZTI01003277.1 coordinate 2,419,834, forward strand.
TCCTCACATAACAGGCTCTATATGTGTTCAGAAGATGATTATAATTCCTGTTATGAAATATCAAATGGCAGTAATATGAATGGATTTAATTAGGCTTGAATCTTTGGGCATGATGTTTCTTACCCTCCCGGTTATGAGAGGAGACCACTATAATCTGTGTAGTGATGTCATCAGAAGTTTGTGAAGAGAATCCAATGGAAGGAAGGTTTGGAATTGGTGAATTCAAGGGAGTCAATGATTGTTACCCCTTCTGGTCCCAAGCAGAATAGACATCTCATCTTTTGATGGTATGGCTTCTCAGTTTAGTTCCTAACTGGGTATTCTGTGTCAGGCTGTGGTGAGGGAAAGATGGTGTAACTCTCTCTGGTTGGTGTTGCTCATAGAAGGAGTAATTAGTAATGTATCTTTTCATCTCTGATATTCCTGAACCTATGAATTTCTGTCTCGCTTTTTGAACGTAATTCAAACTTACAGGATTTCTCTATGACTGTGATGGGCAGTCCTGTGCTTTTTTTGCCAGTGCCTCCTCAATCCCTCTGAGAATGAAATTCCAAAGAACCAGAATAAAGGTGCAAAAATGTGTAGGATCCATGCATGATATACATGACCAAGTATCATACATAATTCGAACTCCCTCTCTGCTTTCCTTACCCCCACTACTCAATACCTATTCCCCTTGTTATACCTCAGCAAAACACTGAAGTTTCATGCTGTTGTTGCTGATGTTGACTTGCAGATATGCACATTCAATACTTGGCCTACCGAGAAGCTGGTGGAATCACTTTGAATTGATACCATTGAGCAGCTAATCTTCAGCTTGCCTTCTTGATTTTCGATCCTTTTCTGGACAAAGTGATTCAGAGAAACCAGAGCTGCTGTTTTTTGGAGGAGGAGGATTAGCATAAAGGTACCAGTTCCACTCCCTCTCCTTTGCTGTGATGCATACATTTGTTTTGTTTAAAAGGTATCTGGCATTTACTAGTGTGCTGAGTCCAAGAGAAGCTGTTGCTTTTGTGGCTAGGGGAAAGAAATAGTTTGTGCTCCAGACTGTATTTCCCTGCTTCATACAAGCCCGGATGGTGAGATGACTGGCAGATCTGTAGTTCTATCTGTTCCTATCAATGAAATGTAATCTCTGTCTTGCTGCTTTCATATCTGGATGAAGCCTGGGGTGGTAAATTTGGAGTGTGGAATCACCCGCATATATTTGGAGACACAACCAAAGCTTTGTTATTCTTGTAGTCCTTTCTCATCTTTTTAAACTATCCCTATAGTGAAAGAGAGAAAAGGAATAAAGTTTTCTCTTTTCTGAGATTACTCAAAGATGGGACATCAGTCTGGATATTAGCAATTATACCTCCTTTTGATTTAAAGGGGTATTTCTAGAATTGCAGTGAGTGGGTTTTACAAACTGCAAGAAGAGAAAATGGACTTACACCTGCAGAAATCTATATTGGATTGCACAATGTTTCTTCCAGGTGAGTTCTAGGACATCTGTATGTTGTGTCTTTGGGAGGAGCCTCTCAGTTGCCCTGAATTTCTCAGAGCCAAACTGGCTACCTTGTTTTTTCAGTGTTTTCTGATTTTGACGTCCACTTACTAAAAACTGATATGCAATAAAAGAATATTTTAAATTACATTTATTCTTAAACCTAGAAGTGTTGCAATCTAAAGAGTTGTATTTATCTGTCCACTCTTTTTAGCTCTAAGAACTGATAAAGATTGAAATATGCTTGTTTTAAATGGATGAAATGCTTAAACATATCAACATCACCTTTCTGTGACTCCAGAAAGTTGTCCTTTATTGTACTCACTCTGAAGGGCTTTGCAGATATTTGCTATGACTCTTTCATTTAAGCTTGGATTCATTTTGTAATGGTACCAAGAAGTTGACTGAAAGGAGGCAAAGCAAGGATTTAATGAATAATATATTGAATTAGATTTCAGAAACTTTATGCTATCTTACTTCCTTTCACCCCTCAAATATGTGTGTAAATATATGTATATCTCCCCCCATCTTTCCACGGGCTTGTCCAAAAATCCTTGCATTCCAACCTCCAACTTCTTCCTCTTTGACTGAAACAATTCCAGTTTCTTTCATCTATCCCACATCCTCAGGAACTTTTCAACACTGGCTCTGATAGAGCCAGCTCTCTCCCTTTTCTTTGATTCCTATTACTTCAAAGTAACAGTAAACTTTGATGTGAAGGAGAAAATTTCAGGAGGAAGAGAGGGGTAGGAGAGAAGATGCAGACATTTAATGACATTTTCCTGGGAAATTTCCCAGCATGATATTCCTGAAAGCTATTCCCTGAAGGTATAACTGCAAAGTAAAATGTAGGTGTGATTGCAGCACACTAAGAATAAAATGAATATACTTGTATCTCTGTATCTACATATATAACCACACAGGGACTAATAACTAAAATTCAAACTGGGGGTTGAAGTACACAGCTGCCAATCTGTGACTGCATCTCCATTGCTGCATTACTGTGCACTCTGAAGCTAGAACAAAGACACCTATGGACATTTCTTTCTCTGATTTCAAGTGTAAACTGGAGACCTTGGCTTAAATTCTAGCTGCCAAATTAATGATAAAGGATTTGATATTCCAGTGGTTCAACGCCCTGCCAGTTCTGTCCTATAAACAGGCATTTGCCCTTACGGAGACTGTAATCCTAGGGAATCAGATAGGAAGGAATCTTGGTCTGACAGACTTTACCATATTTTTTTGGAAATGCTCGATATCTGCTTTGTCCCTAGGCTCTTTGAAACCAATTGCTGTACACACATAAGTGAATTTTGCACAATGCACAAAAGCACATCCATAATCACATGAAAAATTTGGAAATACTCGTATTTAACAAATTACAGTTCAATCATAAGCAAGTTTGGAGACATGGTGGTATGCTTTGCTTCTCTTTTGTGGGAGGCATTAACTACAACAGAGGATTGTAAGTCATTCTGGACTCCTCCTTTGACAGTAAAAGTTTGCAACCATATTGGAACTTCTTCTTTAATATTTTGAGAGATTTTGAGCAGCATTTGAGTTGGTTGCTTTGGCTTCAAGATATTTTTGTGCCTCTTCACATAGTGAATGAACTCATGGAATTGCTGAATGTCAATTAGAAGTAAACATTACAATTAAAGCTAGTTAGACAGAAATCAGCTAAAAGTTCAAAACCAACACTTAGCCTGCCAAATTGAACTGCAGAAAATTGCATCTGGGAAGATAAGTTAGATTGTTTTATTTTTGAACAAGATGTAGTTTCTACAAAATACTTCCCGTATAGTTTACAATTTTTATTTGAATCTCTTCCCAAGAGGCTGGCTTCAAGTTTATTGTACTGTGTTTTCTAGTGCACTCATAATTTCGGGTCTATTTAATTTCTTCCTCTTATCCTTTTTTTTTTTTTTT
>VZTI01003277.1:2423299-2457797 GCA_013397865.1 Struthidea cinerea
GTATTTCCTACAAAGATTTATTCAGATTGGAAAATTTAATTTGTTTTGCTTTTTTATTTTTTCACTACAGTCTCAAATGGCTCTTCATCTGCTTTCACTACTTTGTTAATTGTGTTTTATTTTCACCTGTTTAAGGCTATTTCCCCAAGGACTTTGGAGGATTAGGCTTTTGTTCAATAACAAAGAATTCAAGTCTCAAGTTCAGATTATAACTAGTCGTGTGTGTATGTATAACAAGCTTGAGACTGTGCTCAGATCCCCTGCCCTTTTTTATCTTTCAGGGGAGAATAACCTGAGCTTGCATTTCCTCAAGGTATCTGCATCTAACGTGTTTATTTGGGGTTACATTTACTTCAAATATTAACACTTGTTTCAAATTCTGTGCAATTACTCAATTCAGTGCTTTAACTTTTACTAATGTCTATAGTCTTTAGAAATAAAAAACCCTTTAAAATGTCTTTTTCAGTTGAAATTCAAATATCTTGTAGAGAGAATTGGAAATATTTTCCATTGCACTGCCAGATCATTGTGGTCCTGCCTGGACACAAATGTAGGAGCAGCAGCTATATCACTGAAATAAACCTGTGTAAAATCATCTGAAAAAATCCTAGAGCAAGTATATTTCATCTGGGTGCGAAGTTTATATTCTTTTTAAATGCTACATATCTTGTTAACTCAGAGATGCAAGCAAACAGTCCAGATAAGTTATTAGGCATTTTTTAAACCTGCCTAAGAAACTATCTGCTATTCTTTGTTATCAATACCGTGGATCTAAACTGGTTATGGTAGAACACATCATAGTAGTCCAAGACATATTTTTATTGTATTATATTAGAAAGACATGCTGTTTATAAAACATTATGATTAGCATGATTTTTAATTTTTTTTAGGTCCCTCTTGTGTAATTGGTTTCTGTAGGTCATAACTGAGTTTTCTTAGCAAAGAAAATACCAACTGCTATACTGTCCAATACCTACTGCTAATATAATGTGTGCTTAAGCCAATCAAATGATAAGTTAACCTCTAATTTTACAGCTAATCCAGAAATATTTTTGCATTCCTTTTAGTAACTATGATATAGCTTTAATATACTCTGTACGGTTCCTCTGATCTATCAAACATGGATCATGCATTTCTGACAATCCTCTTTGGATCCATGCTGTGATCATAAGTGCTAGTAGATTGCAGGACACTTTTGTGGCTATATCCTACAAAGCAGGACTGCTTTTTACAAATGCATTAAACATTAATACAGACAAATGTGAAGTTTTTTTAGTGCAGAAGCTTTATTTGCTTGGACATGTATGTATTTTTTATTAATAATTTTTGCCATACCACACACTTTTCTCTAGAATTTGAGCTCTTAAAATGGTTCCTTGGACTTAGTAAATGTTGTTTCATTTAAGACCAAGGGAACAAACGAAAGTCGCTCAGATTTACATTTCAGTGAAATCTCATAAGTAATGCATGAACTGTGTTTCAGAACTGACTTGTACAGGGTCTTAAGTACCTTGTAACACTCATCACCATCCATAAGGAAACTGCAGAGAAGAGAAATTCTTCCCCCCTTTCTTTTCTCAACTACAGAAAATCTGGAAGAATTGTGATGGAGGCAATTATTGGTCAAGAAAGTTAAAAATGTTTATTTTTAATTGTTAGGGAATGTCCTGATTTAGTTAGTTGTTACTAACTATGGGACATCACAGAAAATACTTGTATTCTTGATGCATGATGTGCAGAAGTCACTGTCACTTCCAGGACTTTTCAGTGTGAGTTTAATATGAATGGATAGATCCACTGCCAAGAAACCTGCTGACGGAAACAACCAAACCATCTCAAAGTCCTTACGAAAACTTCTTTCTAAAGCTCCTCAGGTATTTTTCTTTGCTTTGTTAGGATTTGAGATTGTGACTCCAGTTTTAAATTGATTGTTTTATCTGACATGAAAATGGTTTTTCCTATAAGCCTACAATAATCCACTATCACTGTCTATTACTAACCTAAAGTTATTCCTCAAGCACAACCTGCTTTTATGACAAATAAACCCTTCCCATCGTATACTACTACTACTACACATTCTTTTGCATGTTAACATAATAGTATGTATCACAGCTGACCTTTATTATCCGTATAATCCTCCTGAATAGGATAGTAACTTCAATACTTTTCATTCAAATATAACCTCTCTTGTAGAACATGTACTAGGTTGCCAGTTTAAGTTCTTGTGTGCATAAATCTACTGCAAGGTTATAAAAACCTAGAAGAAATGCCAAACCATAATCAATGAACAATGTATGCACACAGATGCAATATGAAGAGGAGAGAAATTAAAGATTTCAATGACAACTCTAAGCAGCTACTGTTGACATTAGAAATGCAAGGATTAAAATGATATCTGCATTGAAATGCTAACAAGTATGATGATTTAGACAGTGTGCCCTGTTTCTAATTATTATGCATAGCTTGCCTATAACATAAGTAGTTGTAACCTTTGTGTGAAAAGCAAAGTCAGGAAATGTTAACCCATGGGGAAACCATCACTTCTCTCCAACTGCCACAGAGAAACTCTAGCTGAAATGATTGCTCTTGTTCTCCAGTTCAGGGGGAAAAACATCCTCTTTATGGTTAAATGCCCCCTTTTATGCTGTGTATGTATTAGTCAAATTGATTTCCATGAGAGTTCTCCAGGCTTGTAGAGCACTATCATTCAGGGCATCTACAAAGGGAGCTGGAGAAGGGAAAATGCGAAATGTTAGAAAAAGGATAATCTGAAAACCTGGAAATAGCAATTTTACCAAAGCTGGCAAGACTTGAGACTGGGGAACCAATATACAGGTTATCTGGAAAGAAAGTGTCTGGTGGGAAGGTCAGAATTTGAATTTAAACTTCACTTAGAGCTCTGGTCTTCTCTCCTACAGGCAGGCTGGTCACTTGTCTAAGGCCCAGTGTCACTTGGTGGGCAGAAAAGGGCTGCTGGAGAAAGGTCTTAAGAGTGCTTTTGGCAAAGATTTCTCTATAATGCTTACGAACATGTCCTGCCCTCTCACGGTCTGTTCTGGCTACCTTTTGAAACCTTGTATGGCAACCACTCCTTGACACTTTAACATGACTTACAGCCAGTAGTTTCAGCTAAACTGCCATGGGTTTTGAGTGCTAGGACTGGAAATTATTAAGGAAAGAAATAACATATGGCTGATTGCAAATTGCAAACAAACTTTTTAAGTGAGTAGACATCTCTCTTTGATAGTCTGATCATAATCCTCAAAGCTGTTGTGCTTTTGCTGCTCCCAGCTTCATGGTTGCTTCACTGAGTATCTGTTTTTTGCTTGAAAGGATTTAGTGAGCTTCAAGTAAGTAACTACTTCTTGCCCTGATTTTCATATTTTTGCACAAGAACTTGTGATTTGTTTTCATGCACATCAATGCATACTGTTGCAACCACAATTGATTTTTGCAGTTGATTTTTTTTTCACTAGAAACCATCCTGAAGACTCCTGTTTTTAAGTGTTGCGCTGCTTTGGCTTCTCAGTCATCTTTCTCCAACATCGTTAAAGAACAAAAAAATTAGAAATTTTTGTGTTCTTCAGTACTCTCTTGTGTATCTCATGTAATTTACACATACACTCTTCAGTGCATGGGGTATCTGCCATGGTACAATGCAGAGGTGTTACCATAGAATGGTTTGAGTTGGAAGGGACCTTAAAGATCATCTTGCTCCACCCCCGCAACCTGAGTACAATTACACCCAATTGTAATAGAAATAATTTTAGCTGATGGGAGAATATTAAGATTCCTCTTAACTTTTTATGCAGAAATAATGAAACTACATGGAGGTAACTTGATTTTCTGAAAACAAAGTGTAAGGTAGTTCTGAAATCCTAGTTTCAAATTTGTGTGTGTTCACCCATCCCAACCTCAATTTCCAAGTTTTGGGCTATGCTACATAATTCCATTATTATTCTGAGGAAAAATGTATATTGAGTTTGGGCTCAGATCATTTCCTCTTATAGAGGAAGGAATAGTTTACATTTTTTAGAATAGCTTATGGCAATAACCTAGATCTTAGCAATAAACCTTACTTATATTCAGGAAGGCAAAATGTATACAGCAGCAATAACAGACAAAAATCAGTGGAAATATAAGTGAGTATCAAAGATTTACAATACAGGTGCAGACATAGGAAAGCTGTTGTCTCCCTTAGTCATATGAGGTATGATCTGAGCAAACAAAGGTCTCTTGAGAACTAACCTCAACAACTATAGGTACTGGATCAAGGAAGTGAAAGCTTTGATTCCTACACAGCTACTTGAGATTTGAGCTGGACATGGTGGCTACTGGGGTGAGCTAAATCTGTGGAATGGAAATGCTGAACTCTGGGGAGAAAGTATGCTTGAGGAGAAGAAACTCTTTCATGGCGCAGCTTACTTAGTGTATCCAGTATTTTAAAAGCATATCAATAACTCAGGAATTGAATCTGTAGCTGTACTAGCAAAATCAATGCTATGTCCTCAAACAGAACAGGATGAAAATTAGGTCTTTAAAACTCAGAAAAATAAACAAACATTGAAGAAATTCAGGATCTTGTAATTTTTCATCAGGTTTTATTCCTAGCAGTTACTTTGACACTTCGCAAACTGTTTTTGAAATTTTATTTTAATTGTTCATGAATTATTTTCACTTGACACCTTCGGATTAGGCTGTTACGATTCTTTTCTTAAAACTATTTTATTAATTTTTTCCCCATTAAATTGAACACTAACAATTATGTTTAACATTTATATATACATTTTCAATCTCAAAACATGCAGATGTCTGTCACCTTTAAAAAAGAATGTTCCTGGGATGGACTTGTGTTAAATTTCAACTTGTAGTAAATTTTTACAGTTGAGTTATAAACCTCTGGGAAATGGTGGGGTGGGTTATCACAAAAATGCTAATACAACCCTAACTCCAGCAGTGATGTTGCAATATATACATCATTAAGTTTCCATTCTCATGGAACATTTGGTGTACAGCATATTTACATTTATAGTACTATTGCGTATCTTACAGTGTCCCTTCAGGTAACAGCAAAAATGATGGTTTCATGTAGAATATCATGTGACATTATTCTAATATACCCATGCTGATTTAAGCTCAGAGAAGCTTAGGATCAGGATTGTCATAATGCCTCCCTATATTAGGCTAGAAAGCATGCAGCCCCTTTTAACTGTTAGTTCAGTAGTTGCTCAGAAAATGGTGATAATTCAGAGGACTTTTTATCCCTCTGGCTTCTACAGTAATTGCATCACACTGGGTAGGTTTCCTTTTTTTTTTTTTTTGTTAAAACTCTAATATTCAGACTTGCTTTGTGTGAGATTCAAATATGAAAAATTTTTCTCCACGTGTTTTTGCTACCTGTTTGTATATTTACCTATTTATCTATGTAGGTTTTATACTAGGTGTCATTTACCCTTAAATGCTCACGGATAATTGCTTTGCATTCTAACCATAGCAGGAAAAGTTGTTAGGGGGAAATTTGTTACATTGTTTGGAAGGAGACAATTAAAATACATCCTTTTCCTGGACTTACTTTAAGAATGGCAAGCAACACAGGAAGAAAAGGAAAAGCCTTTGAAAGAATGACTGTGATCTTTTGTCACTGAGGATGGACATTATGGAGGAGAGATCCATTGATGAGGGCAAAGAAAGACTCAGATTTACCAAAGTCAGTAACGGGTAGCAAAAGTTTGCATGAAATCACTTGCAGCATTTGAGCCTGGTGAACTATTCTGTAGCACTTTATGTTCATCCTGGCCAGCATGGCCATGTTATTTCTGCTTTGTTTTACTGCCTGAAGATGAAGACACATTTATGTTTTGCAAAATACAAGAGGATTTGCGTGAACAGAGTAAAAAGCAAATTTTATATAAGTTACTGCATGTCTTTCAGATATTTTGAATGTAAAGAATAATTTTTTGGGTCTGATTTTTGAGGATTGATGCCAGGACTGAACCTGCATGACAACACAACAGGATGTGTGCATGTGCTGCTTACATGATGCAAGTCAACTAAACAGACAAACAGGAGTTTTTCATAACAACTCCCCATGTGTGGAAGCCTAGAAGATAAGGTGGATGATATGTGTGTCTCAAACAGCTACAGCTGGGTAGCTGTGGAGCCAGCCAAGGATTGCTAGTAAGAACACCCTGTGAGAAGGAACAGGGGGTGGCTGGAGAAGGGGGACTTTTTGAAGGTAGGGCAGTGCTGGTCTGGGACACACATACTTATTCTGGCTCCTGGAGATAAGCACAGCACAGTACAGCACAGCTGTAGGAATGAGGCTGAGAAGAAAACATGGGCTGTAGGGGGGAAACAAGACCACCAAAGACCCCCAAATCTCTCCTAATCATTTCCAGAAAGGTCTAGGAGAACAGACTGAACATGATAACTAATTTGCATAGAAAGTGAGAGAATTATCTCCAGGGCAGGGAAAACTTATCTATGGAAATGTACCCCCATGAATGCACTCCAGGATTCTGGATGCCCCACCAGCTTGATTGATTCTAGAGACAGGACTGGCAATTTCCTTTTCTTTCTCTCTCTCCCCCTCTCTTTAATCCAGCTCTTTCTCTCTCCCCTGCCTTCCACCCTACCCCTTTATCTAAAACTGACTGCTTGGGCTTATACCAGGAGATAAGGGACTACCATACCAATTTCCATGCCAAGTGTATCATTTACTAATAAACCCCATATGTTCTTTTTTGGACCTTTGTCGTGGGGTGACTTTATAATGTGTATCCCCTATCACTACCCTATGCCCACCAATCTTTTCTGTGTCTTTAAACGGAGCCTGAGAAGGACAGAAAACAAACTTTTCAAAGCAGTTGTTTCAAGGACACTGAGATACGCTCCTCTGTTTCTGCGGTACCCTTGGTTTTTTTTTCAGCTCTTTTTTTCTCCCAGCGAGAGATGGAGGGTTGAATTTCGTTTTCCTAGGATTTATGGTTTTTTTTGCTCTTTTCTTCTCTTCTGGACTGTTTCAACAACATCTGAACACATCAGGAGAATTTTCCCGGAGGCCCGGGGGGGTGGCCCCTCGCCGACCAGCTCCGAGGAGGAGAGAGACCGCACCTACAGAGGACCTCTGAAATCTTCTCAGGTTTTCTCTCCACAGAGAGAGGGATCTCATTATTTAGCATTATTATTCCCCACCTGTGTGTTTGTTAAATAAATAGCTTGTTATCTCTTTCACTTTCCTTTGAGGAAAATTTTTCCCGAACCTGGGGGGGGGAGGGGTGGTTGTGACCTGACTTCTATCAGAGGGTATTCTCCTCCAAATTTGTCCAAACTAGGACAAACTTCTGACTTTTGTGTTTCCATTTGACTACAAGCATCCATGAACTTTGAGTGCTCCTTTCCCCTTAAGGGTGGGATGCCACACTGTGTTGCTAAAGGAGTTATATAGCTGCACCCTAGGTGTGAATGTTCTGGAATAAACACTGAGGTGCAATGGCCCAAGTAAAGGTCCCATGTCTACTAAAAGGTAACATCTTTTCATCTCAAAATGCATGTAGAAAGGCAACAACAGGTTACTTCTAATGGTGCAGAAAGGGCCACGATGAATCTTTTGCTCTGAAAATGCATTTGGGCTAAGACTTTTCCCAGAATATATCTGAAAAGCCATTTTGTAACATTCCAGTGCAATTAGTAATTTACAGGAGTTATGACTGTATCCCTGCAGAGCTTTGTTTGATCCAAAACACACAGCAGCTACCAAGTACTCTTCTGTAGAGTGCATGCAGCTATAAGAGAATGACATTTGAGTTAATTAATCTGTGGAAATACTGTTAGAGAGAAAGAGACTAATGTTGACGACTTGTCAGATTCTGCTTGCTTTCTGAAAATACTTTTGTGACAAAAGATTCCAGCAACAGGCATCAGTACCAGCACATCACCTTGTTAATCTGTTTCATTTTGTTTCTCTGCATTGAAAGAGCAATCAGAATTTTTCTGTTGGAATGAATCTCATTTTAAATTAGGACAACAAAATAGGAACAAAGATAAAGTTCCATCAGAGAAAAAGAATGCATTTGTTTTTTTTTCTGCACAGACTTCACTAAAATTGCTGCTGGTCTCTGCGGACTTCTCCAGCTTTTTAAAACCTTAGCTTGTGGCAACAGCCACAGCATGTATAGGTATCTAACTGTTGTTATGTTTATGGTTGTGGATAGAAGTTTTCAACTTTAATGAGATTTCCTCTAAGTACTATCATCCATGACTTCATCCTCTCGAGGCACTAAACCTTGAGTTCATTTCCTTAACTTTGCCCTGTCCTGGTGGGGGCACTGGTGAGGATGTAGGACGTGAAAAGCATGGCCAGCACTTCACTTTAGAGGATGTAGGCTTTTACTGCTATAGGAGCGGACCTACTCATGAGTATATTGGAAGTGTGTGTGGTGCAGCTGGGAGGTTATAGCCATTAGAATAATCTCAGAGCTCAGATCTTGCTTTTAGATGTGGATGTTGCCAGCCAGCTGTCAAAAACAACTGAATTAAGTATCTAAACAAAAATAGCTGAACTGAGAAATTACTTTAGTCTTATTGCTCAGTCATTTATTTTATTGTGATTTGTAATTTAGAAATACAGAATACACACGTTTAAGTTGCATGATCCTCTGTGACTAGAAGCTTGCACCATGAATTTCATACAAACTGTAACTCAATCAGAAACACTGTGTTGGCAAACTTTTGCCATTTTAACAATTTTTGAAAAGAGTTTGATTTATTTAATCTCAATTATCTGATCCTAAATGGGGAGAAAAGTGTTAAAATGCACAAATATGAGGAATTTCAAGAAATCTATATAGAATAATTTGAACAAATTGAGAAAGTGGGTGTGAGAATACCTTTAGATGTTTAGATATTAGTCATCATCATCTATTGTAATTCATTTTTATGCTGCTGAATAGGTGCAGTTACAACGTGTCCTGGGCATATATAGAAACCATCTTTTGAGCTTACTTTGGAAGAAAGGAAGTGGTCTTGGGCAGAGAAGAAGCGTGGCACACTCTAGTAGATTCCCTTGTTCGGTCAAGGAGGTTCCCTAGAGTTGTTTTTTTTTTAAGCACCTGCCCTTGCCTCATGATAAAATCAGCCATTAGAAAGAAAAACACAAAGGCCTGCAGAGCAAGAGCAGTCCACAATCTGAAAATATTAGGCATTAGATGGTTAAAAGGTAGTGAAAGAATCCACATTCTGCATACTGACCTTATGATCCCCACAAATGGGACCTGTGAGAACACTGGTTGTAACATTTTGGAATGTAAGCTTGTCAGCTGAAAGGGGTAATTCCGAATGTCAGTATTACACATTCAGGATCAATGAGCCTTGACTGAATCTTTTTGTCTCTCTGTGTAATTAAAAATTCTGCCTATATCATGTAGGTTGATTTTATACTCTGCATCTTTACATTCACATAGAAGAGAGATGGTTTTCTGCAGTGGAGTAAAAGGATACACTGGATCTGTGATGGGCTGTGAGGTTGCTAGGGCATTGCAAGCAAAGGTGGTTAATTATTTTAAAAGTTGTAACTGGTCAGAAGTTCATTCGTGGTGTGTTCTTAGTGGTACTTACAGAATGTGCTTTTGTAAGGGCAGTTGTGAATTCACTGGGTCCTTTGGAAGTTACCACCTTAGGAGTTTTGTCATTTCGCATCTAATAAGTTGCTTCATTTTTTCCTCATAAATGACAGAAAACCAATAAAACAAAAACTTTGCATTTGAGACATAATTTCCTTCCTCTCCTCACTGCTTTCTAGGTAGTCACTGACGTTTATGTCTCTTTGGATAGTGCCCACAGTAATACAGTCCACATTTTATTCTTGCTTGTCTTACTTTCCACCATTTTTCACCAAATTTAAATGTGCAATAAGACTTTTTGAGAAAACCTCAATTTTAATGGCTAACATGGAATTTCTTTTAAAACCTCTCTGTGTTCATTTCTCTTGCTAGAGGAATTTATTAAGGGGAGGAAGAAGACAAGAATGTGTAGGTTCAGTTTGCATTGCCCATTACATGAAAGATGAGACAACTATTTTACTTACTTCTTCATATAAAGTCTATTAAACACAGTGGTCTTTTCAAAGTCATTAATTTGTATCATGTTAAAGCCAATTAGCATTCCAATTTGTGGGATTTAGTCTATGGCTTTTTGTATTGTTGTGGGTTTTTTTTTTATAAAATCATAATAAAGGGTTTGGAATAACTAGAAAACAGAAAAAATCTGAGCTGAAAAAACTATCTTGAATATTTTGGTGTCAGAATTTTCTTTTCCCAAAGGCACTTAAGATCTGAAAGAGCAAGGTAAATATCTGGCTGTGGTGAACTCATGCTCAGGAGCAATGACTTGAAGTTTACTCACACTGCTGAATATAAGTGGAACTTTGTACTACACTTTACAGGTAAGAATTAATTAACATCACGGTTTCTTAGCAAATTTTGCAGGATGTTTAACATTTCGATGGAGTAGCCTCCTGCGTTTTAATATTCTGTTATTATCTTGGTGGATTTGGCAAGATGTTAATCCTAAAAAACAAACTAATCTCCCCAATGGGAGGGGAGAGAACTCCATAGGAAATGGATCCAACTTCATCTGCCATGCCCTTTCTGTTTATATCTCACTTTGCCTTTCACAACAAAGTTGATACTTTTTACCAGTTTAGGAAGGTTATTTGCTATTCTGGAGACAATCTGAAATCTTTGGAATGACTTTTTAAGAAGCATAGTATTTGAGTATGAAAATTAAATGTGTACCTTCCTTCTTAAACAAATTCTTCTAAACTGCTTATTATGTCTCTGTCAACAAAATGCTTACATGTGAGCTCAACTCTGTGGCTCAAAGCAGAGCTAGTATTATATGGAGGCATTCTAAGTGGAAGAGAGAAAGAGCAGAGTTGTAACTTTTGTCAAAAATATTGTCAGGAAGTTATCTCAGGTTTGATATGGAGTGAGAGGGAGCAGGAAGAAAGAGGCGTTTGCCACAGAATATCTATTACCCTAGTGAAAAGGTCACTGACCTTTGGGATTGAGGATCCTGCTTCAAATTCTAGCCTTAGAACAGGCTTGCAAGCTAAATTTTTAAACTGAGTTATCTTTTTATTTTTCTGCCACAGACTTTCTTGTGTTTCTTAAAATGTGATTGGAAAGCTGTAGATGGATTAACTGCCAAATGTAGACTTTTCTTTGCATATCACCTCAACCAATTGCACAAGTACTGCAATGGGTGAAACGCTCCACTCTCCGCAGAGGATGACACTGCTGTTGTAAAATGAAGCATTTTCTCTGTGTATGGCAGGGACATCTGGGATCTTCCTGCCTATTATCACTGAAGTGTTGTAGATACCATCTGGGTAGAATACCATGTTTTTACATCTTCCATTTTATCTATGTATCTATGAGGCTCCCTCTCTGGGAAGTTTCATAAGATCCTCAACACTGCTGTTCCTGTTTCTTCCACTTCCAGCTGGCACTTCATTACAAAAGGCTTTCAGTATACCATGTTTTGAGCCCTGTGAGGGCTAATATCAGGGAAGATCATGGATTTTATACCCAGCAGTAGCTGTATTCTCAGTTATTGTCATAGTAGAGGCATGTACAATACATTTCTAAAGTACTTCAGAGACTAAAGCTGACCCCTTCTGGGATAACTTGCTGAAAGGTCTCTCTAGTGTCAGTTTGTCAGCATAGTTTTCTTTCTGCAACCTGTAATTGGGAATGGGGGGAAAAAGTACATTTTGCAGTAACTCCTATAGAAATGCAAGTACCAAACTGAAGGTAGCAGTGAGCAAGGTTGCAATTGCTAGTGGAAGATGGCTTGAGAATAAATTGATTTTAAACCCAGCAGTTTTATAGCTCCCTTCCTCAAGATAATAAATACTTGGTGCAGGTTGCAAAAATTATATCACAGCAATAAAAGCTTTATAAAAATATTTGAAAACATCTTATTTTTATAGATATATAGCTGTGTAAAATATAGTTCCAAGTGAAACATATAATACTAGTTTAAATGTAACATTCAACTAACACTGCTGTCAATGCAATGCTCATACCCTAGCAGATTCATATTTTGGATCTGTGCTTAGTTTTAATTAGGTCTAACTCTGAATTTCATATCCAGATGAGTAAATATGTGTTGTCTTGGAGCCCACAGGCATTTTTATACATGTACAGAAAATACCACAGTGTTATCTCCCATTATTCCTGGATCAGAAATAATTTACTCTTTTGTCTCTGTTGATCAAGTGTTTGAAATTATTTTAATGCATAAATAAATGCATGTACAATCGAATCCCCTATTACTCATATTTATAGTTTAGTGGGGATATAAGAAACTCAAATTTAAGTGTCCACTCTGGTCTTGCATCAAAAGCCCAAATCTCCATTCCTCACATTATAAGCAATGACTCTAACCGTAAATCTCCTAGTGTCTTTGGGGTTGGAAGTGTATTTGTATCTCTACGGTTATGATCTGAAATATTATTTCAGATTTGAAAAAAAATTGTCTTTTTCTTGCTCATCTTTGGAGGGGCAAATAGGCAAGAAGGTTCTCTGTGATAAAAAAAGGAAACTATTCTGTATCTTCAGTTAAAACTGAGTATTTCTAAAGTGCAGAAGTTGTTCAATATGTTAGTAATTTAATGCTTGAAATTCTTGTTTGTCCACTTGCTTATTAACTTCATCAAGAACTTCCTGGCAGCAAAGTGTCAGCTGTGTTCTGCATATATCTCAGCACCCAACAAACCTGAGCCTTTTTCATCATTCTTTGCCACACAATCTATGTTTAAAAGCATTTTATATCTTCCCTGCCCAGAGGAGGGAGAGTCTAAAATTAGACTCCTAAATTGCTATGTAGGTAGGGATTTTCAAAATCTTGTAGTGACTCATAATCAATTCCTATTAAATTAATTCAGATTTCTACATTTTTAATAAAAGTAAGAACACTTTCAAACATTTGGCAATAGGCCAAATAATAACACACTGCTTATGGACACTTTTTTGGTAGAAGAAAGACTATTGAGAACATAGAACATTATTAAGTTATGAAAAGTAGGAAAAAATCTGTTATGAGAAATATAAGGCAAAATGCCCTCTCCTACAGACCATTATGTTCAGTGTCAATAGACTACATATCAGATAAACAAATTGCTGTAAATATGAGAATAAAATGGATTTTCATGGAAAAGAGAGTACCACACTTTAACTTGCACCTTTGAAAAAAGTCTCGAACACAGTTTTAATATAGCATCCAAAACCTCTTCATGGAATAAACTGAAAATATAGTATATCAATTCAGTAGTCTGTCATCTGACAGCCAAAGACCAAGGGAATTCTTGTTTGTTTGCCTTTTTATGGCTTTTTTGAATACTTTCATGAAAGACTTATGAAAATACCACTTTTAATTCAGAAAAGAGCATGTTCATCTGAATCCCACCATGTCATGCTGAGGTTGTTTAGTTACTAGGCACAAGCAGACTACTGAGTTGCTCTACTTTAGTGTTACTATTTTGGTTTTCTTTACTCAAGGTGTTTTTCATGTTTCCTATAATAAATGGAGCTTTCCCATGCTTTCTCGAGGGAATGGATGTCGTCTGTGCTTTGCTGATATTGTGGAAATGTAGATGGGGGTTAGCTACTTAGTAGGATTTTCCCATCATAAGTTTGTCACTGTGTTAGGTGAAGCAGCGACATTCTAAGCATTAGGAGTTGTGTACTTTGAAATCAGTCTTCTGTTTTATTTCTTGCCTGAGTTTTTGTGAAAAGTCATCTTTTGTATCTGATATGTATTTTTATCTTAGTCACTTAAGCAGAAAATTAGCAACTAGTATATGAAAATTATTTAGCTATAATTAATTCAGTGTTACAGAAACCCTCCAACTTTGGTGGTGATGTGTTTTTTGTATTCTTCAAGCCCCACATTTTAGATGAGATTTGCCTTTCCAATTTTGCTTAAGTACCCAATATTGTATAACTGAAGCTATTCTTTATACTTTCTATTGTATTTATCTTATCTTTTCAGAATGACATGATGGTCATGTTTACAGTTCAGTAGGCAGACGCTTTCTGGAGGTGACTGGTATTTCCGAGCACAGGTAATGAATTGAGGGAACTTTAATCCTTGGACTGTTGCTTGAATTCTATATCAAGTGCACAGCTGCTGAAGCTGTATCTTTCATGCACAGTGAACCATGTTGAAGGACCTTTTGAATACTTTAACTTGTGTACAGCTGCAGTCTAGTTTCTTAGCAGAAGACCAAGGCTTGATTTCATGTTTAGTCACACTGAGAAATTGCAGGATTCCTTCAGTCAATTCTATCACTTCTAGAAAAACTTGTATTTTAGGGGAAGATGTGGGAGATGCATATAAATACTAGGTTGATTTTGCTTTCAGTCTGATGAAATGTGGGCAGGTACTGGACAACTCACCTTTAAAAACTGAAAAAACCTGTGTGAAAGTTTTTGTATAAAAATTGCATAGGACAAATATCAGCAAAGGGCTGAGTTGACCTTGAAGTGAAATTAGGCTCTGAAAATTATCTATTCTCAAACAGCTGCTTCAATTCTGTCAACAACTTTGCTCTCAGACCATTTTCCAGTGAAGGTCATCAGCAGCACTAGAGGCATTGTCAGAACTGATTGCAATTGCCCCTTGTTAACAGTCTCAATAAAAAGAGACTGAATGCGCCCTAGGACTAGGTATCTCTTCTCTCCAAAGGTGATTGTCTCAGTGGATTCTGAAAAGCAATAATTTGTTGATAATATGTATGCTATCTGATGTGAAAAGCAGAGTGCTTCAGGCTGCAGCTCCACCAAATGGTAAGTTGGGTTTTTGAGTGGAGAGCAACAAATAAAAATTGCTCAAATGCAAAGCACAGAAACAGTATAGCCTCACTGTGCTGTCTCAGCAGTTCTTGTCCAGTCATTTAGCCCCTGTCCTCCAAGAGCAGATCTGGCATAAGTATTGCATTTCTTGCTGTGTGGGTGACTGGAGAAATATGTAATTGTGTGCTTGCACTTGATCCAGACCACATTTGTTCCGCCAGTGGGTCAGACAGTACATATATTAAGTAACAATGAGTGTTGAACCATGACTTCAAATGTCCCAGACTCTTTCTCCAGAGCACTCAATTTAAAGTTTAGTAGGGTTTAATTTACATGAAATAGCAAAAGCTTTTTAGGACTTAGTAACTGGCTTCTCTAGCCATATATTTCCTGTAGAGAAGACTGATACAGTTGCAATTAAAAATTTTAGAATAAAAATGGAATTTCAACTGCTTCAATTTTTAGAATTTTTTCAACTTCTTTATTGTTCACACCCTTCTGATTTCAGGGGAAATTTATTTTCTGCCCACAAAAAAAAGGAGCAGGGTAAAGATTGAAATGAATGTCTCAGTTTTGAAATTTCCTTTTTCTGGAGAAAAGAATGAAGGAAGCTAAGGAGGGGAATTAAAATTGAAAGACTCTTCTTTCCCTCTGTTTTGCAGAACATGGGCCAAATATCAAGGAACAAGACTACCTTTTAATAAAGTTTCTGTGAAACAAATTTATTTATAAGCTCTAATTCTTGTGTCTTCTGGTATGTTTCAAGCAGATGTAATTCTTTTGGTAATGCATGTTTATTTAAGACCAGGAAGTCCTGAACTCAAATCCACTATCCTGGATATGGTTTATTATGGCCATTGGTGAAGAAATGAAATGAATACCCCAGTGCAGTTTAGGATGTAACCCTTAACCAGTTAGTAGTACCAGTTCAGATATTGCATTAAATCCTACTGGAAAATTGCTCTGTCACTCTTTAGACATTTTTTAAGAAATCCAGGCCAATAGCCCTTATGTCAAGAAAAAGACTTTAGTGTATATAATCACTCCTTGCATAAGGAGCTGCTGTTTCACTACATAGAAAATGAGCTTCTTGATTACTTCTTGATTCTTCAGCCCAAAGGCACCTTTGGGATATGACTACTTGTGCTGTGCTATTTTCTTTAGTAGTTTAAAGACCAACCTTTGTTTCTGGGAAATGATAAATGAAATCAAACCAGACCAACACATCAGAATTAACTATATTTACACTGTTAGACTTTTTGGCATTTCCTTTGAAGGTAGATGTTGAAACCTGCCACTGGTGCTGGAGTTTTCATGTCTTGTCCTTGCTCTGATTTCCTTTCTTCAGAGTGACCCAGCATCTTCAAAAACAGGGTTAAAAAATTCTTTGATATTGTGACAGATAAGATTACTACATACTACAGCAAAAGGCTACTAGGATACTAATATGTATAATATGTTATAAAGTATAATGATCATATTAAAAAGTTATTGCTCTCCCATTTGGATTTAAAAAGTGAAAAGTATCTGGTGGTATTTGAAAGACATGGTGCAATGCAGCATACAATATGAAGCATAACATTACTCAGATTTAATATATAGTACCAGCCTTCTTCCAGACTGTGTTGATGTAACAGGCCAATTAATTTTATAAAATGATGCATCATTTGTAAAGTGAGATACTTAGGGTGAGGCAATTGTGCCAATAGAAAGATTGCAATTTCAAGGAGCCATGCCCAAATGCTGTTTCAGCATATCACTAATTAGTATGCTACTCCAGACTGTCCCAGATTAATATCTTCTGCTGTGTGTACTGTATATAGCTGGTAATCATGATTGATTACTGAACAGAGTTGTTGTGAACCACTGAAACCATATGATAAACTTCCTGGAACAGAGTGGAGAATTTTTCTGTACATGTTCTGTTAACAGTAAAATATTGAAAAGTGTGGTCTGGAGTT
Organism: Struthidea cinerea; assembly: GCA_013397865.1. NCBI lineage: Eukaryota > Metazoa > Chordata > Aves > Passeriformes > Corcoracidae > Struthidea > Struthidea cinerea. Next base: position 2,440,119 of record VZTI01003277.1, read on the forward strand.
AGGGCAGACTTTAGTGACTAGCAGACCTTGAATAGAAGCTGTAGAATTTTCTTTGGTTGTTTTGTTTCCTTTTTAATATTAAGATGTGACCTTTCAAACTTACACATGAAAAAGCAGTGAGAACCACATGTGTACACACCAACAGGAAATGCTCAAGACATTAGGACATCCCCTGGAAATGATGCTGTATGAATTTGTCTCAATTCATTCTAATTGCAGACTTCAGTCATCTGAGTGCCTTTACTGCCACTCACTGTTTCCAGGGATACATTTCCCTTGTTGGGGCTGTTCCATTTTGAATAACTAATCAAACTTCCATTGAACAAGTACTTGAACATCAATTTGTTGCATTTGAAAGTGCTCTAATCACTGTCATACAAACTCAGGCTGCCTCTTGATGTGGTTAAATGAATTTTTAATTTTATGAAGTAGAACAGATCCAAGAAAGAGTTTGAGGGATTTACGTCAAAGGAGCTAACGGCCTGTTTGGGAAAGGCACTAACCTCATGTGGGAAACTGTCCTAGTTTGGACAGATTTGGAGGAGCATATCTTCTGATAGAAGTCAGGTTGCAACTACCCCTCCCCCCAGGTTCGGGAAAGAAAAATTTTCCTCGAAGGAAAGTGAAGAGAGATAAAAGCTATTTATTTAACAAACACACAGGAGGGGAATAATAAGAATGCTAAATAATGAGATCTCTCTCTCTCTTTGGAGAGAAAACCTGAGAAGTTGTCAGTGTTCTTCTGTAGGTGCGGTCTCTTTCCTCCTCGGAGCTGGGTTGGCGAGGGGCCACCCCCCCGGGCCTCCAGGAAAATTCTCCTGATGTGTTCAGATGTTATTGAAACAGTCCAGAAGAGAAGAACAAAAAAAAAACAAACCCCAAAATCCTGGGAAAACAAGGTTCAACTCTCCGTCTGTCGCCGGAAAAAGAAATGCCGAGAGAAAAAAGTTGACCCAGGAAAAAAAAAAACCCAAGGGTACCGCTGAAGCCGAGGAGTGTATCTCCGTGTCCTTGAAACAACTGCTTTGAAACGTTTTTTGTTTTCTGTCCTTCTCAGGCTCAGTTTAAAGACACAGAAAAGATTGGTGGGCATAGGGTAGCGATAGGGGATACACATTATAAAGTCACCCCAAGACAGAAACCCTGTCTGAAATCCCTGGTCTGAAGAGGGTATACAAGAGACTTGCAGCCAGGCAAGAATGGCCAAGCCTTTTAGCCACTTACTATTTTAGAGCTGGACTTCCCAAGAAGCAACTCCTTCTGGGAAAGAAGCAGCATAACATGATTAACAATGCTCAGTGTTTTAGAACCCACTGTGAAACTTAGTAACTCCAAACCATTTTTCTTTTGCTCGCCCAGCAAAAACCAAATGAAAATATTTTCACAGGAATCTTCCTTTACAATCCTAATTAATATTTCAGGGTTTTCTTATAGCTCTCTACCAATTTTACAAATAATAATATCAATAAAAACCCCATGTACAACAAAAATGCAGCCATGACCTCATTTTATATATTAGTGTATATTAAAAACTGCTCATATGCTAAATTTTGCTGTGAGTTCTGAGATACTGAGCAAAAATATGCCAAGGAATATAAGTATTTCTTATACTTGTAACACCTACTGTGTGTTTTCACAGAGGGCGAACAGAACTTGCCCCTAATTGCTTGCCTATATGTAATCGCAACAGATTTTAGCTACTCTTTTGTCCTTCTCTGCAGTATCTGTGTGGTAATAAGACCCAGGAGGGATGCATAAATTAGCTTGTACAACATTGTGGTATCCTAATGTATGAAACAGTTGAAACATACCATTTTTTACCCTTCCTGCTATTCTGTGAAGTGGGAAACATCTAAATGTTCTTCTCACATATGTCTGTTCTACTGTCCTTTCTGTAACAATAAGGCTGGTTTCTTTAGTGCCTTGCTGAGGGGAATGAATATGCTGGGACATGACAGAATAATGAGTAAGTCACGAAGTATGAGACTGTTACATTTGTGGGTTGATTCCAGCATCACCTACCCTCTTCCCTCTGCCTTAGTGAGAGAGCATGTTTTCTTCCCTCATGAAACAAAATCCATTACTTGGCTTGTCCATCCCGGAGAATAGTTAGAAATGTACTGGAATATATTCAGTAATTAGCCTCCAATGATAAAGCTTCAACTTCAGGTAGAATCTACTCACTACATATAGTGTTTGGCAAGAGTATAAAAATTGTTATGTTTAATAGTAAGGATGGATCAACAAGGAAAGGCAAAAAAAGGCAAGATCAAATTCAAGATACATGGATATTCCAGTACGAACAGGATACTCCATATTTGCCTCTCACTTCTGTTTTGGCCATGGAGCACTGCTTCATTGGAGGCTCTAAGGGGTGGAATATTACCATTCAGCCATTGGCACTGTGGACTCTTCTTGTTTTATCTCTCTCTTCAAAGAGCTTTAGTGGAAACAGTCCAAGAAAGAGACATGTAAATGTGGACACAATGGAAATTGTGAGATGCAGATGGTAGGCCTACACCTCTTCTGTCATGAGATTAGTCTAGGACATCAGTATTCTAGGAAAAACATTCTGTGGAGCCTCATGACCACAAAATATCTTGTTTTAGATGGGACTTGAAGAATGGGAGTAGGTAGTGGGAAAGCACAGAAGAAAGGAGTACGCAGGCTTAAGAAAAGCTCCAAAAATTGTCAGGCAGTCATGGGGACTTGAAGGAAAGGCAAAAACATTCACAGCACACTGTAAGCCAGTTCACAGGAAAGCTTCAATCTGCTGAAGTGCTGAGAAAGCTAGGACAAAATCCTTGTGCCAAACACGCTTAACTGCAACACATAAGGCAATGTGGCATTGTGATGGGCTGTCATGAGAGAACTTGCCCACATATAGCAGGATAAAAGGATGCTTAGCCAGCTGCATAAATTTCATTTTCTTAATTATATAAGATGTCCTCTTATTTTTGGTATAACTTTCATTTTTTAATACTTAATTCTCTCACATTCACCACTCCTGCAACTGTTTCTTCCCTGATATTGACAAGTATGTAGGAAACACATTATGCATGCAAAGGAATACACCTGACATTAAACTTTCAACAAGGAAAACTGTTCCACTTCAATACTCTAAAACTGATTATGTAGCAGACCAGCTACTTTAGCTCCATGGGAAAAAACTGTGTGGTAGTTACTCCTCCTAGACAACAGGCTAACATAATTTGATATGGTCCTTTTATTTGTTATTTAATCAAATATAGGAATATGTGACAACATTGCAATAAATTAAAACCACTTTACTTGGAATGTGCAAACGAATCACCCCATTTTTCACAGTAAGGTAGCGAATTTCTTAAGGTTTAAAAAGATGGATCTTTTTTTTGGAAAACTACATTGTGCCTTATGCAATTTCCATACTTTCAGGGAGCAAGATTAAGAGTTTTTATTTTCTAAGTAAAAAAATCACATAAAAGAAGGGTAAAATAAAGACCTCATTAGGCAATGATTGTCAGTGAATATCTACAGACGCTTGAGTGAGAGGGTTGTCGGATAGACGAGGCCAAAATCTTAGTTTGTGAATGACACAATGCCTTGAAGTAATTCACGTACCAGATAGCAGCCTCAGCTATGAAATTAGTAACTAAATTGTGAAGGAGAGATGGAATTAGGAAATCTATCAGGTGCCTGTAGAGAGTCTGGCAGTGCTCCAGTAATTTACTGACTTCTAAGAGAGATGCATGTGGGTCTTAGTGGGAGGAAGCTTTCATCCTAGGATCAGTAATCTTTGATTTATCAGTCAAAATGCTGTCTTGTCCTTCTGTATTTGCTTATTTAAAACAGATCTGGGAAAAGTTTTAATTCAAAATCAAACCAAAAAATGCTTCCCACACCCCACCCTCCTTGTCCAAAGAAGTCCATAGACAGTACAATAGTCAGACTGGATATTGGAAAGGTAGTTCAGACATGGGGAGAGCCAAGGAAAAATCATAGCTCGACAAAGTGAGAAGCAAATGACAGAATAATTAATAGCCAGGGAAGGGTTTGGCAGCACTAGAAAGCAATCTGGAGGTAACTATAAGTCTAATGCTTCACTGCCTCTTGCTCATTTAAGACCTTTCTATGGTTATATAAGTAGTAGTATATGTTGTAAACTATTTTTTAATGCTTTTTGTATTTTTAAAGTCAGGTTACGGGAAATGCACACACCCAGTGATTATGTATAGCAGATGTAAAATGAGTGCTTATTTTATCCAAAGTGAGAAAAGCTGATATTCCACTGAGTGTCTCTAGTTAACAGATAATGTCAATAGAATAGGATGTTATCAGAGGATAATGGTCTCCTGCTGCTGGTAAGTGCTGAGTCGAAAGCACAATGTTTATTTTCAAGGCAGGGGACATTGATCCTGTGACAACTTTCTATTTCAATGACATTCTTGCTATTACATTAGATTGATGCACTTATGACCATTTTGTTTAATGGATATTAGTGTTGTAAAGTGACAGCTGCTTATTGTGTGACTATTCAGTATGCTACCTACAGTCTGATTGGCTACAAGAAAAGAACTTGACTGATAAACCTAAAGGGTATAGATTTTTATTTTAAAAAAGGGGACTCTGCACCTATGAATGAGGTGCTTAATTTTTTTATTCTTAATATCTGCTATAGAATAGATTGTTTACTTCACAGGACTGCTTTTTGATATAATTCTCAGCAATAGTAATTTTGTCTTGAAAAAAAATAACATAAGAATGAACATTGCTTTGCAAAACCTGATCCACTGAATGTTTCAGCATTTCGTCTGGGAGCTTTTCCCAGGTGAAAACTGGTAATTTGTTCTTTAGAGAAAAAACAAATAACAAAAAAGCTTTCAGTACTGGAATTACTATTTTACTACTCTGGAGTAGACTATGTAACACATTAAAACCAGACAGCAGATGAATTCCCAAGAGTAAAACAACCTTTTACTGTAAAATGCTTTCACTGCAAGCCATAGAGTAAAGTTCTAGTGTGTGCTCTCTCTCCTTTTTACATTCCTGAATATTTTAGTGTCATTACCAAAGTTGAACTTTTAATTTTTTGTACTTTGTTTCACCTTGAAAGAGAAGGGAAAAGGAGAATTTTTTTTGCTACACTGAATTTTAGGCCTTAGAAGATGTTTCATACACACCAGGTTGTTTTGCATGGCTGAAAGACAAAGTCTAGTGAACAAACAGCATTTAGCCTTCAGAAAAAAACCCCCAAACCACCCTTATTTGAGTAGCAGCTAAGGAAAGTCCTACTTAATTTTTCAAAATTGGCACTGCTTTCATGTGAGTTGCAGTGAAAACAGGAGAAGGAGGAAGAGTGTAAAAGAATCCAATCCATATTCTCATTGGGGAAAAATGTTTTTCTGCCAATGTAATATCAACTCTGTCCAGCAGTAGTCCTATTGATTTTAATAGGTCAAAGTACTTTATTACCCTGAAAGTCATAAGGAATGTGACCTGGATGATCTAGTGGTAAAGCAGAGGACTTAATTATTTCTATTTTCTTGTCAGTGCAGTAATTTTATACTGCACATTTATGATAATGTGGGAGGCATAGTGCATGCATTTGTACATGTGTGGGAGAAAAATAAGGAAAAGTAATTAGTTGAAGCCTCCTCACATGCAGCCAGGAAGCAGAACATCACTGTACATTTTATTAAATTACATCATTTAAAAAATCATTCCGAAAATTTTAAGAGAGCTCAGTTTAGAGGGGCACTATAATAAGCAAATTTCGAGCTACAGATGTAGTTTGGATATATCCCAATACAATTTTATGGCAGTCAAAAACCTTCAAAACATGTAAGAATGTGCTTGGTGATTTTTCTTTCAATCCAGATCAGATATTGGAAAAAGACGTTCTTGCAGCAGCATTTCTACTTGTTTTTTTCCTTGAAACCTATAAAATGATGCAGAAAACACTTTGAAATCTGCAAAAAGACTGAATTTAGTGTAAGAGAGAGATGAAGGCTGGCTTGGGTAATGTTTGTACATAAACCATAAGCCAAATTTTCGACTGATAAAAGTTTATTTATAGCAACTGAGGATATGTTGGCATAATTTTTTTCTCTTAGATGATCCCTTTTCTCAGGTGTCCATTACCTTTCATAGCTGTAGGAAGTCCACCATTTCCTTTCAATGAGAAAGACATTTCAAGGACTGGACAATGGTTATTAAGGGCTATTTTACAATGCATCAGGAGAACTAAAATTCTGGTTGGTTTGGCTTGGTAAGGAAGATAATGTGAGCACTTTAATGCAAATAACTAGTTTTAGAGAACTCTGAAAAACCTTAAAAAAGACTTTTGAAAATCTTAAAAAAGGACTTTGTCTGGATTTAAATACTTGTAGGCAGCTAGAGGATTATTTTAACTCTCCAATATTGCCATGTATGCAGTAAGAATCATGTTAAAATAATCTCAGGTGACAGGTGGGTGTGTCAAGGTCAGAAGAAACTACAACTATGGAATAAAAGCCCTGAAAATTGGAATTTTTAACTGGCAAGATAATATTTTCTGGCAAAACGAGAAATTATTCTTAGCCTACTGATGATACCAATGTACATGGAAATCTGATAGAAAGGAGCAGGGATATGAAAAAACAGCCTTGGTCTTGTGCATTTAATCATTACATTTCTTTATAGTGTTAGATCTCATCAGTTTTCCTTAGTGCCACAGGGAAGCTATGTGTATGGAGACACAGCTTACCCAGGTCATATTGCCATCTCCTAGGAGTAAATGTAGGGCTCGGTGAGACAGAAGTGTTTTAGTGCCTGGATCTGCTTTGAAGTTGTTACAGGGTTTCTGGAGAGAGAGGGAGATGTTGTTTTCTAAGCTTTATGCACGAAATGATTTCTGCAGTATATCTCATGAAGGAAACAGGCCTTGTCTGTAGTTTGTAGAACAAAGAAATCAAATTACTGTAATTTCCCAGGACTGGTGGCCCCAAGACCCAGAAAATAAAATGGAGAACAAAGTTTACATATAGGTAAAAAACTGTCACCTGTTCATGATGGTTAGGAACTGGAGCTCTTTCCATCCATTTCACATCCTTGGAATAAAAGTGCCTGTTGAAAGCAAAGCCAAGTCATTAGTGCCTATGACCACCCTGATTCCAGCCGAGTTGCACTACTCTTGGAACAAATTCTGAACTTGTATGAAAATGGAGGGGAGAAACCAGAGCAAAATTATTTGAGCCTTGTTCTCACTGTGGAAAACAAAGAGTGGGATAAGGAAGATTTTTAGCAACCATAACTGTATGTATGAGAGGTAGTTGAACCTGAGCAGAGCTGTGGAATCTTAGACAATGAAATACTGCAGAAAGAACTGTCTGTCTAAGAAACAGTTTGCTTATCAGAGAGATGAATTAATTTACTACTGACAAAAATGACAAATCAATCTAACAAGATACCTGTCAAAACTACCTCTCTGTTCACTTTCTTATCTAGAATATGTGCCATAACCCTATAGATAAAAAGAAAGACTTAAGAGAATAGTTGGAAATTAGTCTGATTTGTACCCACATGCTTTCATTTGCGTCCACTGCTATCAAGTGATTGACAGCATAACATAAATCAATTTTTTTAAACTTATTAATATGATATGAACTGCAAAAAGATTAAAGTCTCATTTACATAACCTGAGATGAAAAGAGGTGAAATATTGTAATTATCTTTTCAAGCTAAATTTGCACTGCCATTTAAAATTAACCTATGCAAATGACAGGTTAAACCCCAGGAAAGCTCTGGCTCTGTTTGAAAAAAGTACAATCAATTTCCAATCATGAGTGTGTTTTTTTGCTAGCCATTCAATTAGGCACTTGAATCCATAAATATATGCCAATGTAATGAAAATTATTTTTTGGCCTTGTTTTGTTCTTGGCTTTTAGCCCCCCAAAAGATGCTAGGTTGTGAAGTCTGCCTCCTTACTTGACTTGAGTAGCACTCTAAATATTACTCTATAGAGTAATGTGATGTGTTGCTTAGCCTGAGTGAGGATAGTTAAGCACAATTATATCCATGAGTAAGCTGAGGTTCTGTATTTTTTATAGTTCATAGGTGTATGGGATGATTTTGGTAAGATTTGCATGAGCAACAGTTTTTAAAAGGATCCCGGTCCTATTGTGAATCGGAGAAGGAAGGAGATAAATATATACTTGGCTTTTTTTCAGCAGAATTACAAGTTCAAGAACATAGCAACTAGGGACCTCCATTTCACCTTGGTTTATACATAGCCTGAAAATATTTTCAAAAAAGAGAAGAAAGCTTACATTTCCATGTAATTCTTCCCTGGCATGGGAGGAATTTAGATACAGATGCACACACAAATAATTTTCCTTAGTAAACTGATATATTTCATCAGGTGGGTCCAAGAAAATTGAATATGTTACTGTACTAGTTTGAACAAATTTAAAAGAAAATATCCTCTGATAAAAAGCAAGTTACAATCACCCCTCCCCCCACCAAGTTTGAGAAAAAAAAAATTTCCTTGAAAAAAAGTGAAAGAGATAAAAACTATTTATTTAACAAACACACAAGAAAAGAATAATAATGCTAAATAATGAGATATCTCTCGCTGTGGAGAGAAACCTGGGAAGATTTCAGAGTCCTTCTGTAGGTGTGGCCTCTCTCCTCCTCAGAGCTGGGTCGGCGAGGGCGTGGGCCCACCTCCGCGACTCAGGGAAAAAATTCTCCCGAGGTGTTCTGATGTTGTTGAAACAGTTCAGAAGAGAATAAAAGGAAAAACCAAAGTCCCAGGAAAACAAAGTTCACCTCTCCGTCTCTCTCTCTGGAGAAAAGGAGCCGAAAAAAACCTGAAAAAACTGGCTGAGAAGCAAGGAGGGTACTCCCTCCGCTCTTGCTGCCGCAGCCCAAACCGAGCAGTGTATCCGTGTCCTTGAATAATTGTTTTGAAAAGTTCGTTCAGTTTTTTCCTCTCTCCCCTCTCAGGCCCAGTTTAAAGGCACAGAAAAGGCACAAAATTAATTTCTGGGCATAGAGCAAGGACAGGGGATACAATATCACAAAGTCGCCCCAAGACAGTTACATGAGCTATGAACTTGACCTTAATCATGTGCCCTCTAGGCAGATATTTCACACTTGGCAGTTGGAGGTCTCCTTAATCATGGCCAGCCTCAATTATTTATTAAGGGAAAATAAAGAAATGGAAATTTTAGTGAATGCAGGCCAATGCCTAAATCCATGCCGCAGGGTTTCATGGGAAGGGGGACTGAATGGCTCTGGAAGTTCCTTTGTATGTATGAAGTACTGGGCCTGAGACTTGTAGGACAACAAAAGTCTTTCACTGCTTCTGCAGAGAAGATAATCCTACAGGAGTTCTTCTTTGTCTTATTGGTAGCATCCACAGAAATTGTCAGTCAGAGACAGTACTGTGAAGTGAAGACCCCCAGACTTCCCAGCTGGTAAGTGTTCTTTTTTCAGTGTTTGAGGTGGGTGTAATTTGAAAGTTGTGTAAACAGTCAATTTTGTTTTGGCAGCCAGTCTACAGGCAAAGGAGCAATGGAAGCCTGATTTATGATGGGTTTATGTATTATATCTCCTACAACACCCTCCCATTCCACTGCAAGAACCACAAACTTGGCACTGAGATCTTCTTTGTGTTCCTGAAGACTCTCCTTATACTGTTGCCAGTTTCTGTCAGTCTCAACCTACTTTCTGGTTTACTTACTGGGTGAGAAACAGTGTACATCCTGTGGCTAGTCTAGATAACAACACATACAATTTGATCAGATAGTGAATATGTGCTGAGCAGCCCAGCAGTGGTATTCAAATACTAAGTTCTGTCTGCCTTTTCTTCAGTGGGAGTACTAATATGGTCTCTACCATCTTGTGAGACACCAATTTTCACAAAACTCATGTAGCAGCTTTGAACTCTGACTGAAAAATTTGATAAAAATTAGTCAATGAAAGAGAGGAATGTCTGACAACCTGTGCAGTCATGTCAGATATTGCCTTGCCAAATCAGACTGTAAAATTGAGGGGAGGGGAAGGGAAAGAGAAAGGGAGAGAATTATTCAAACAGCAATGAAAGGAATATTTCTTGTGGAAATGAAAGACTGAAACATTTAATTTAGCTTGACACAAAAGGTTCCATTCACCGTGAAATCAAATATTTTGTTCCAAGGCACTTGTGAGAAAATAAAGAAAATGAAAGACTACAGTCAAAAGCTGACAGAGGAAAGCCTTACCCTTGAAAAACAAGTTCTCAGAACTATCTCCACAAAGCACTAGAGATCTGAATTGTACTACTTCTATATTTGGAAGGGAGATTAATTCCTATTTTTCACCTTTTTTGGCACTGCTCAACTATCCATACCTTTAAGGTGTCTGAAGTCCCACCTCCTCTAGTTCCACTTTTATAAGATGCTTTCAGTGTCACAATAGGTGAACGTGAATGTGCATGTCAGAGAGAAAGAGATAAGGTTTATAAACAAACTAAAACCATGTCTGCAAGTATAGAGAGAAAATGAGAATACTTCTGCCCACCAGAAATATTGTGTTTAACACCCAGGCTCTCCAGGAATTAATACACATATAACTGTAGGGGGAGAAATTTATTTGGTTTGGTGTGGAATTTAAGGTATTGCTGACCATCTGAGAATTTGTATCAGGTGCTGAGCATTTATGGACAAGAATTTATCATTTAGGACTACAAACAACTTCTTAGTCTGATTATTTTTGACACTCTGCTATCAAAAGTTTCTTCGCACTTCTGATCTTAAAACTTAGAAACAATCACCTGAGGCGTTATAGTAGTGAGGTGTCATACTGATGTGTTGGTACTTTTATATAAAGCATCTCAGGCCAGAGGTTACTGAGTTGCTGGTGGCTAGGTTTGAAAAGGTGGGAGGAATGCCCTTTGAATTTCTGCTTTGGCAGCCCTGAATGCTGAAATGCTCCACTCTGACTCCAGGTCTTGGGAGGATCAGGTGAAACTAGCTTTCCTTAAGAAGCTAAAGATAAAGATGAAAAGATTTAGGGGCTTGTATTCATTTGCCCACGGCAGGGGGCAAGGAAAGGGCAACTAAAGCTGTTACCCTGAAACTCCCAGTTGTCCGCCATAGAGAATAAGGGAATAATTGCTTCTCCGTATGATTGCAAAAAGGGAGGTCTCCTTAGAAGATTTTACTAAAGAGAGTTTTTGGCTCATCACATTAAAGAATATCCTGGTGAAAGTGGAGTTTGTTTGTAAAGCTGTCAATAAGAGTTTTACTGTCATTTATTTAAGAACTTCTGTGATGTGTGCCTACTTTTACTGTTTTCCTCTAGAACAAATGACTCAATCCCAAAAATGTGTATCTGAATAATCCTTTGCCTAGGAGATGCTCTATTCTGGACTCAATCTATATTTCTCTGGCTTCATAATATGATAATTTAAGTCATTGCCTGAATATAAGTGAACTGTGATGCTGTCAAAGTCTGAGTTCTGGATCTTATAACTGATCCCTGGTTGGTTTGATGAAATGATCTGATGATGCTTTTGTGTCTTGTTGTTTAACTATTTTTTTCCTTGTTTAATGACTGTTATGCTGAAGAACTTTTGGTGATACTAGATTTTGTAAGACAAAAAATCCAAAATTTATTCTACCTCAGACAACCTGGAACTTAAAAGTGTAGGTTTTGAATGCTGAATTCTTTGTAGCCTTGACTGCTACAATTTTCGGCCAGCAGGCTTACTCTGTCTACCTGTGACCACAATAAGAGGCATGCAAGGTGCCCAAAAGAACCCTGAATGTGTCATCATACACCCTGAGGATTACAGGAGGGAAAAAGTTGTGCTCCGATAAAGCTAGTATCTTCTGTTGATAATTAAGAGTATTTGTGCCTGCCATTGATGTTTAAAAAGATTATGAAAAGAAAGGGTGCATCTTGCATATAACAGATATTTTTGTTCTCTGATGGTCACACTAATATGTCTGTTGCTTCCAGATGACAAATGTCTTGCATTTAGACAGACTGGGTAGGGCAAGTGAAACCAATATGGCCATACTAAAATTAAGTGTGCATATAACTATCAACACAGTTACATGGCATATTTCTCAATTTTTAAAAATTGAACTGTTCTTCAGAAAATTGTATCAATCAACAATCAAGTCCTCTAGTACTTGTTAGAGGCATATCAAAACTGAGCTGGATTGGACATTCATGCTCCATCTTCGTATTTCTTTTTACATCTTTTCTAATGAGTAAAATGATCTACTCTCCAACAACATGCACAGTGAAGCTAATGTCTAAGTGCTATTGTTGCAGACTCTCTGCAAGCTTTGAGGTATTGGCATCATTTACACATGAGGCTGAGCTTTGGGAAAGAAGCAAGTTTCCAGTTATACAGGTATACACTTCTGCATCTAAAGAAATTAAGAAATCTGGAGAAAACTGTAATACTTATATCTGTCCTCATCAAGTCTTACTAGCACTTTGGTAAATGCTTTCCTTAGAGGATAATGTCAGGCCACTCCTTTAAGCCTTTACTATGTGTTTGTAAAGGATGAAACCTTGTGCAAATAATCAGAAGTAAAGAAAATAGATTCTTACCAAGGGATCATTCAGTAAATGTAACATTAAGAAGTGTAAAAATTTTCCCGGAAGTGGGAGAGTTTGCTTGTCAGCATTCTGTGAGCTCTCTCTATTGCCATATTTTGTTTGTCAGAGTCAGTTGTAGAGGGCAATAGTGAAACTGAAAATGCTGACTGACATAGTGGTTTAATCACAATTTTTCTTCATAATGATTTGAAACACAGTTTTTAATTTTATAAAAAAATATAGGAATATTCTTTATGAATACTTTTGCATGAAAATTACTTACGCATAGCATAGAGTTTTTGTTCTATAGTGACCTTTTTGCCTTGGATTAATTTCTAAAGGTCTGCAATTTATTCTGTCTGTAGTCTGAAAAATTTAAATTCTGAAAGTATCTACAAGAATGATCATAGACCATAAGCAGCAAAGGAGGAATACATTCTCTGGGTTATCATTTCAGCACTGTGTACACAATATGTCAGAGTCTGCAACTTTCAAATTAATTACTAGTCCTGGTGATGCTGAATGTGTTTTGTTGCCCTTCAAGCTTGCAATTAATATTCAGACAGTTGTGAAGGGAGGATAATTTGGTGATTTTCAGTTTATTCTTCCAGGGAATAAACAAGAGAAGAGAATACATATTTCTCTTTTACTGCAGCTCAGAATCAGTTGATTAAGTTGTGTCTGCAACTGTACACAATCAATGTCAGTTAGAGTACAACTTTATTAAAGTTTTCTTGAATTTACATAACTTTCAGAACCATTACATGTATAATTTATCATGATGATGCAGTATCGTTGTAGGGTATTTATAAGCTTTGTGCAGTGGGGCAGAATTTCAAACCTGGTCCTTCATTAATTTTTAATTCAATAACTTAGCTAAACTAGGTGAGCACTGATAGCAAGAACACCAAGAGCTTTACCAGTCTTTAAAAGAAAATGCTCTCTATGTTCAGTGCCTCTGCAACCCCGTGGGACAGAGTTTAATGTGCTTATGAAAGTGTGTTTACCTTCAGTATGTTCACTAAGTTTTTCTTCCAAATATTTTTTACCAACCTATGGTATGATGCTATAGCCAAACAGCTTCAGATTTTAAGTATATAATTGGAAAAAAAAGTATTGTGGGGATTTTGCTTGGAAAGGGAAGAGGTGAGGAAAACCTGAGGTCTAATATATACATGAAAAAATATTCTCGTTTCTCATTTTCTCATATCACTTCGCTAGCCATAGCTCAAAGAAGGTCTTTTTAAAGGAAAGCATTTTCTTCTACGTTTATTCAAACAATGGCAAATAAAAACTTCAGGAGTCAAGGATGGTTGTGAGAATAACTTAGATCATGGAAACATAGAATAGAATCATAGAATTGTTAAGGTTGGAAAAGACTTCTAAGATCATTGAGTTAGCCTAGCACCCCCACATTCACCACCAAGACATGTCCCTAAGTGCCCCATCTTTTAAATTTGTCTTTTAAATACCTCCAGGGATGATGACTCAACCACTTCTCTGTGCAGCCTGTTCCAATGTTTGAAAACCCTCTTAGTGAAGAAATTTTTCCTAATATCTAATCTAAACCTCCCCTGGTGCAGCTTTAGGCCATTTCCTCTTGTCCTGTCACTTGTTACCTGGGAGAAGAGACTGACCCCCAGGTCACTACAATGTCCTTTCAAGTAGAGGCATGGGTAGCCTTGGCAGGGCTGGGAATACAGCCCTTACTTTCTTTAGCTGTTTGAAAATTTGTGTCTAATTTCACAAATGCTCTGACTCCTAAAGCTATACTTTCTGTATTATTTGAGATGCTTTAGAAGGGCACTTTTTGTTTTCTGTGTAGAAAGGATGATCTGTTTCTAATGGTGCCTCAATATCAATGAGGAGAAAGCATTCATTATTGACATTCCAGCCATTGGAAACTGTTGAGAATAGGAGATAAATAGCTGATCTTAAACTCATTGAAATAATAATAATAATAATAAGTCAATTGCTATTGATTTTTATGTGTTCTAAACAAAGCCTCAAGTGAAAGGAAGATCTATTCCATACTGTTACAGTTATACTGTGTATGGGTCACTGGAAGTCCTCTTTCTGGATTAAGTTGACATCTTGATCTCTCAGCAATGAGGGTATTCTTTAGCCTGTGACTCTGTTCTCATTTCCTAATATGCATTATTTCCCACATAAAATACTCCAACATTATGTAGAATATTAAATACAAATAATGCAATTCTGGGAGTGAAAGAAAATGGGAAGAAAAGAAAGCAGCTTAAACCTCTCCCCTCTCCACCCCCAAACCTCCCTCTTCTATGCCAGAAATAGAAACCATGATGAGAAGTGATATTGTGGCTTTGAGACTCTCTTTGGGCTGCAGACAAAAAAGAACGAAGTTAACTGTGTTATATTTTTCCTTCCGTAGTCTGAAGAAGGCCACATGGTTCAGATTTCACTTCTCATTTCTATTTCCAGGGCATATTTTCTCATCCTCTTCATAAAAAAATGGATTTTATAGTTACGCGTTGATCCAGCAGCTGGTTTGTTTTTTAAATGAAAACGTTATCTGTTTATTATTCTGATACAATTTTAAGCAGTTTTACTCAGCGTATTTGAATTCAAAATCCTATTAAAGATGCAATATTTCTCTACTACTTTGTCCCCCACTGCGCTGACATTCAGTTTCCCCATTTTGAATAGAAATATAATATTGTATATCTGTTCAGGCTGATGTAATTTCTAGCACTGAATTACGAGTCATTGGACTGCCTGTTCACCTTCCTATCATGGAAATTTTGTATTCGCACACATTTTTCTCCACATTTACGAAATGAATTATTGGCCTGGCTATCTTGCAATTGCTTTACAGCAGCACTTTCTTTTTAAATCCAGAAAACTTATCCCTTTGCTTCCTACCATCTGATGTTAGCAGTAAGAATTGCTGAGTTAAGATAAACACCCTCATTTTGTGGTAGAGAGGGGAGGGGGGTGAGAAGCAAAATGCTAATTTGTTTTAAAGTACTGACCCATGCACTGAAGATAAGCATATCTAATTTTAAATCTTCCATATCTATTGTAATGTCTAATTGCATAGTTAAATGAGCTGTAAAAGCAGAAATGCCGCTGTAACCTCTAAACAATTTTACACAGTTCTAGAACATTTGAGGTAACAGAAGAAAGCTTAAAGAAGTTTTTCTCCTCTAGTAATGCTAGTACTTCAGAGGACAGTGTTTATTGAACAAGAGAAGCTTTCTGCTTGGGCAGCACTTTCCTGTTACTCTGGACACACTTTAGATTTAAGGAGGCAATTGAATGCATCATGTGGGCTATGAACACTCTATAAAGGTCCAAAAACATTAGTGGATGTGTCACTCAGTGCTCAGTTCTCATCTCAGATTGATGTAATGCTGGAATAACTTGATTGAATTCAGTAACTTTATTCCAAATTAACATAATTGCTATCATAATTATTTAGCCTACAGAAGCATCTGGAGCCCCTAACTAGGTCAGGGCACAATTTCACTAGGCTCTCTGCGTTACACACGCACATACACAGATTAGTATGGCAGAGAGCTTTATATATAGACTGCCTCTATCTGAATACCTTGCTTGGGGCAAAATAAAACAACGGGGAGGTGAATCCACTAGTCTGAGTGGTAGCCTCTGTGACTGACTTCACTGAAAGTCCCACACACTTTCTGTGCCTCTGTTTTCTTTCTAGAAAATGCTGATGGTAGCGCTTCTCTTGTTTTATGAGAATAATTGCATTTAAAATTGTGAAGTGCTCAGGCACCATGGTAATGGGGAAATGCATAAGTGTTGTGGATAGACAAGGTAATCTGCATCCAATTGTTCATGCTTTATAGCCCTTAAAGACAGATACTTCAGGGGAGTTGCTTATATCCTGAAGATGAGATGTGCAAGAATATTAGATTTTTTTACTACTGAGGGGTAAAAAGGAAAATACAAAGTAGCTGTAAAATAATAACTCTCCTGCAAACTGTAAAGACTTCAAGTTTAATAACAGCAATGATTGTTTCTAAGGTTAAATGAAATAACAGTATTGTCTCTACAAAGTGGAAATTACATACACCTCATATAGCACAGCTCACATTTCCTGTAAATGTAAAGCACAACTTTTTTCTACTCAGAAGTTTGAGTCTAATGATGCTGTAGGCAATAATGAAACTTCTTGAAAGGAACATTATGTATTGTTCCTTAACTCTGCCCTGTCTGAATTGTCATTAATTTATTGTGCCTAGCGAATGGAAAGTACTAGGACAGGAGCTGAGTGGCAGTTGCATCAAATTAATTTGGGATTCTGAAGTATCTTAATGTTCTTAGGGTGACTGGCTTCAGTGAAGCTAGGATATAATTTCAAGACATTGGAAGTTGACCTGATTAAACCTTCTTTTTATTTCCCAAACTATGAAGAATGACAGATACTGTCAGAGAGAACTTCCCAGGTTTCTATGCTTTCAGGATCTGACAATTTTTCCTAGAAAGGAAAATGAGTTATGAAGAGAGAAAATTTATTTACCCCTTTTTTTCAGCAAGACCAGAAAGACCAGCTCTTCTGATAACACATCTTAGTACTCCTCAAGCGATTGGCACTTACGTGACCAGTCACCAGAGTGATTGAATATGTTGTCATCATTCTTCTGATAGCTGTGTGAAATACAAAAGTCTTTATGTGCTTTTTAGTGATACAGAATCCAGGCTCAGAAGAAGTTCTTTATCAACCTTTTGTAGCAGTGCCGCCCCATAAGGGATCTGGGCCAAAATGAATTTACTCCCTAAACAAACCATTTACCTTTTGGTAAATGAGAATGGAATTTGTGTCCTTCCAAAGTTTCTCCTAGTGCCTCGTCACTGAGCAGTTTTTTTGGCTGCAGGCTCTTCCAGCAGCTTAAGTTAAACTTGGGATGACCCAGTGCTGTACTATAAATGATGGAATTACAGGAACATGATCGTGCAGCAAAACGACTGACCAAAGTTTTCTGTATCTGGATACCTGAGTTTAGAGATACTTTTTAAAGAACAACCTTATATTACTATGGACTATAGACACACAACTTTTTTTTTTTTAATTATTAATTTTTAATTTTTTTTTAGTGTGCATATATATATATATATATATAT